>VZRZ01008834.1:43952-160769 GCA_013398175.1 Climacteris rufus | reverse complement strand
CCAGAAGGATGCGGGAGGAGGTTTGGGGATGCAGGCAGGTGCTCGGGGATGCGGGAGGGTGTTCAGGGATGCAGAAGGATGCGGGAGGGTGTTCGGGGATGCGGGAGGATGTTCAGGGATGCAGAAGGATGCGGGAGGGTGTTCAGGGATGCAGGGAGGTGCCCGGGGATGCAGGAGGGTGCCCGGGGATGCTGCGGGGACAGCCGGCCCCGGGTCAGTCCCTGTGGCCGCCGGGAGCCGGGATGAGTTCGGGGGGAGGCGATTTGGGATTTGCGGCCCCGGGCGGGGCTGCGCTCCCCTTGGGGCTGCTAAGGGAGAAAATTCAGCCCGTTTTTAAAAACTGCTCCATAAAGCATTTCGCTCTGTTAGTGTGTATTATTATGCTCTTAATTTAAATAATTGAAGCTCAGTAAAGAGCACAGAGTTTTGCTGAAGTCTATCAGCTGTTGTCTGCTAGCAGCAGGATCAATAATCTTGTTTTCTTACTGCTCTACGGGTGTCATTCACTGATAAGTTGTTTTTCCTCAAGCCACGGCTCATTTAGCTGAGGCTCACACCCCTCTTGTTTGGTATTTTGTGGCTTTTTGGGGTTTTTTGTAGCTTAAAAGACAAGGCAAACGTGATGTGCAGCACTAAATCACCAGCTGACCTTTAAGGCCGTTGCCAGGTTGATGCCTGGGGAGGGCAGGGGAGCCTTCCCAAGTCTCATCTGAGCATTATTGAAGCTCTGGCATCTCCCATGTGGAATGAGAGCACAAACCCAGTCATTCCCTGGAGATGGTTTTGGCTGAGATGCCCACAAGCATTTGTGTGTCACCCACTCCCCGTGTCAGTACAAATCATAAGACAGTGGCTAAATTGGGGAGCACCATCACAGGCTCAGAGTATTTTCATTTTGTCTGCTATTATTCCATTAAATGCCTTGGTAGCTTTCTCTGCTCAGCCTATGTATTCATTTTCTTCATCTGGAGATTCAAGGAGGATTTTGTTTGGGTTTTTTTTTCCCCTCAGATACAATTTTTCACTGTTCAAGTGATGCTGCTTCAGTGTCCTTCATCGTTATGTAGCGTACATGGAGGTGGCAGGTGTAATATGAAAAATTAATTAACATTCTTCAAATGACCCTTCCTCCAACCTAGGTGATGTAAATGAAAGCATGGCAATGTTCCAGCCAGGATGTGGGAGTGTTTTGAGTTTTAGAAGTGGATAGAAAATAATTAGAGAAACAGTCCCTGGCACTGGTGATTGAATTTAATTAAATCATCTTTGCCAGTTTGGGGGATTTCATGAAGACAGTGTGGCTGAGGGTTCTGTGACAGGGGTTCTGTGTCAGAGCCTTGTGTGGCTTTGGGGAAGGGCCTCAGTGGAGCTGCTGCTGCTGCTGGGAGCAAACAGGGCCAGGCCAGGCACTTCCAGTGAGCAGAGGGGAGAAGCACAGTGTTCTCCATGACCTGTAAGCAGCAACTGCTGCTTTTGATTATTTTTCAAACACTCTGCTGTCACTGGAGAACATTTCTTGCCTGACAAGATCCAGAGAGTTGTACTCATTTTTCCTGCAGGACTTGGTTACTATCACAGCTTGGTGTTGAAGCATCTTTGTGGTTGGATTTTTTTTTTTTAACCAAAAGTTATTTTTTAGAATTTTACTTTCATTTTTGAAGTGTGAATTTAAGGGCAGGGCTCCAGGCTGTAGGTGGGATCCCTTTCCAGAGCTTCTCTTCCAGTGATGTGCAGCTGTATCCCACATCCCTCGTGCTGCCAGGGGTCACTGCTCCATGCAGGACCCCAGAAATCATCCAAGGGAACTGGGAGCAGGGATTTGGTTCCTTTCAGCCCCTTTTCCCTCCTCTCCTCCCTGCCATGCTCAGACACAGGTTCTATATATAAAGTGCTTGTGTATTTAATTTCATAGTGGTGCTGACATCTGAGCAACCTGCTGTATCCCATTAGTGGGATGATGCCTATGCTCCAAAAAAAGATTTCCCTATTAAAGTACAGCCAGGGAAGGAAGTTTGAGCCATGTGGTGTCTGACAGATAACAGAGAAACCACAGAGCTCTTTGGAATACACAGGCACCAGAAACATCAGCCTGCTTCTGGAATGAGTGTTGGGAGCTGTAAAACCTGGAATGTGGATAAATTCCTAAAATCTGCACTGTTTTTTGGCTGAAGGGTTGAGGAATGGTTTGGTTGCTCACTGGAGGTGCTGCTGCAGGTGGGGTTTGTGCCACCTGCCCTGGTGCTCTGCTGAGCAGCTCATGGTGATGTTTCACCTTCACAGGTGAAATGTTTCAACATTCCCAGCTGAGGAGGCAGAGGGGGATGCAGATGGACCCTTGATGCCCAACCTCAGGCAGCAAAAGGGGTGGCAAAACTTGGCAGAGAACCCTGCCAGTTCCCCAGCCCGCCGCCCTCACCAGGTACGTGCAGGGTGCCATCTCCTCCAAAAGCATTTTCCATGCCATTACATTTATTTTTTCTCTCCAGAAGGTCATATTCAGCACTCCTGTGCTGTGCAGCTGGCCTAATGAAAAGGTTAAAATGCAATGAAAAGGCACATGAGTGGTGCTGGCTGTGCTCCAGCAGGGAAGGGGGTTACTCACGGTGGATTGAGCAGCTTGCCTGGGGCGAGCTGGCACTGCTCTTGGGATCTCTGGCTGCCTGCCCTCAGCTCTGCCAGGATGCTGGACTTCTGCTCCCACAGAAATGCTTGGGAGTGTAATTTATAGGGAGAAAAATGAAAATAAGCCCAGGTGAAGTCAAGTCTGGGGGGCTTGCCTGGAGCTGGTCCTGCCCTTGGCTGCAGGGTGGGCTCGGTGGCATCCTGAGGCATCTTCTGCCCCAATTCCCAACTGGATTCCCCATTTCTCTTATTGCAGATGGGCACTGCCAATTTCTCCATGTCACAGGCACTCACCAGGTGTATCAGGAAGCATTTGAAATACAAAAACCTGAAAATAAAAGTTTCTATGGAAATATAAAATAGGAGGCACTGAGAGCTGCAAGTGCCTGCTTTGGCTTTTGAAATGATTTTGTCATTTAATACAGATTTATTTGTTTTTCTGAAGCTAGTCCTGAAAAATGGCACCAGCTGCTCCCAGAGAAGCAGGAGTATGGAGGCAAACCCGAGCTCTCTTGTTCAAGAATTGTCTTATTAAGTGCAGGACTAAGAAAAGCAGTGTCCAGGTAAGGGGGGAGTCCTTGGGTCCTGCTGCCAGCACACCCACCGTTATTCTGTGATTCAAAAACTCTCAAATCAGGAGCAAAACTCAGTTTTATCATGATGTCCATGGTCTGCTCTGAATTTTGGGTTGAAAAAGGCTTTTTCAGAAGGTGTTTTGTGGTCTTTTGGTTGAAAAGGTATTTTCATGGGTAAGGCTTTATCCAGAAAATAGCCTTGAATATGAAATTATATCTACATGTAAGAATATGTTGTTAAGAGTGTATTAATTAATATATTAGTAAATTGTATTAGTTGATATATTCATTAGTATTCTATAAACACTGTAGTATGTATTATAATATAATAGAAATGTTAATTAAAATGGCTTTGAGTGTTGCCATCTTAATGCACTTCTAGAAGCTTTTACAGCTGTAACCACACAGAATAGCAGGGTCAGACCTCCCCAAAGGATTTTTATCTTTTCTAAGAATTCAGCCCTGTGTGTAGATGATTTGATGCTGCTTTAGGATGAATTTTTAAGAGAAGACAGTGCAGTGCTTTGGCTGGGCTGGTTGAGTGGCTCACAGCTTTTGTTTTGCTCCTTCCCACAGAGCATGAATTTGCAGACGTTTAAAGCTTGTAGAATTATCCCTTTGGGCCCTAAAATGGCTTCTTAAGTTACTAATGCCTGTGATTAAAATCCTGCTGCAGTGCCAGGGAAGGATTTGCCATTAAAATCGCTGCTGCCTTGAAAACATCCAGGGAATTTTGCAGTCAAGCCACTCCCAGTCTCTCCTTGGAGTTCTGTGCAAGACAAACTTTGGGAAGGTTTTATTCCCTGCGACCGCTCTTTGAAATATTCCAATTTTTTTTGTGCAGGAGGTGCTTTTCCCACTGTTCTTCCTGTTCTGGCTCATCCTGATGAGCATGATGCACCCTCACAGGAAATATGATGAGGTGGCCAACACCAACCTGGGCCCCCTGGACACGTCGGTGCTGCTGAACTTCGTCATCGGTTACACGCCGCCCACCCGCGCCGCCCGCGAGATCATGAAGAAAGTGGCTTTTGATAACTTCGAGGATGGTATTCACACCCTAAATGTGCTTTTCCCCTCAGATCTCACCCTCTAGCTGCTGCTTGGAGAGAGAGTGAGGCCTGAAATCACCAGTCAAGTGGTACTGAGATGATAAAAAGCCTTTTGTTGAAGGTTCTCCAGGTGCAAGGGTGACAAGGCTTCACCAATTTTACAAGTTGAGCAAATTAGCATAATGAACAAGAATCCTCCTATTAGAGGAGCAATTAATGAAGTAATTCCCTCATTTGGTTCAGCCCCCTCCTTGCTTCTAGCCCCACATCTGTTATATCTATGACACATGGAAAAGTGAGATGTCTTTGGTTCACTGAAGAAACAAGATTAGAGTAGCATCCCAGGAATGTGTTTGGTCTAGAAAGGTAGGAAAAGTACTGGAGTTAGCTAAGAAACTATGTAATTATACAATGATAGTCTACAGAGCTGTGGATATATGAAAAAATAGATAAAAAGCAAAAATCTTTTTGGCAACAGGAGCTCAATGGTGCTGCCAATAGGAAAAATCAGTTTATTTTCTATCACAGGTAGAGGAGGGACTGTGAGGGTGTTGAGGGTTCTTTTGCTGGTTTTGGTTTTTCTTGATTGACAGATGTTCTGGCACTGTTTCTTTCCATTTGTGTGGTTTTCCTTGTCTTTGTTTTTTCCCATTAATTTGTTTTTTTCCCATGCATTTAGGGGTTTTTTTCCTTTTTTTCTTCCTTTTTTTCTCCAGTGCTCTCCTGCACCCCTCACACACATAGCAGGAACTTATTTCTCCAAACCCACTCTGATGTATTTTTAGTTTGTGATCTTTGATTCTCTTCTTTGTGCTCTTCATCCTTCAGAGTTACCCTGGAGCCCCAGCCCAGCCCCACATCTGCATCTTCCTCCTGGCACTCAGATCCTTTGAGCAAACAGCTCCTCCTTCTGTCCCATCCATTGCTGAAATCAGTGATAAAAATACCACATTTTGATATATTTATCCATCTCCATCATTGATCTGCCCTTCTTGAAAAGTGTTTGGAATAAACCCTGGGACAGCCAGCAAAGGACTGGGGCACAGAAACTGTGAGAGCAGCAAAAAATGGGGGGAAAAGGGGAAGACTCTGGGATAAATCTGAATGACCCCGCTGAGCTGAACTCCTGCAGTGTCTGTGCATGAGAATACTTCTCTCCCTGTGACAAAAATAAATATATATATCATAGAATCATGGAATGGCTTGGGTTGGAAGGGACATTAAAGCCCATCCAGTGCCACCTCTGCCATGGGCAGGGACACCTCTCACTATCCCAGGCTGCTCCAATTTTCATAGAACTCCAAACCCCAATAAATCATTAATCACCAACAAAATGCTTCTTCCAGAGTGCTTCACGTTTTTTTCTGCCTGCTGTGCCAACACCTCAAACCAACCTGATCATTCCTTCCCTTCTCTCTCCCAGGCATCATCACTGAGGAGTATTTAAGTGAGGAGGAGCTGCAGGAGGCCAGTGTTTCCAAACCCTCCAACTTCGTGGGGGTGGTGTTCAAGGACTCCATGTCCTACCAGCTGAGGTTCCACGACTCTATTGCCATGTCCTCCATTTATATGGAATCCAGAGGTAAATGTGCATGCTCTCCTGGGAGGGAATAACCTGGGAAACCATTCCCTATTTTTCTTTTTTTTGGCCTGGTGCTGCTTGCATTGATTTGTGGGGGTTATTCCTGGCATTCACAGGGCTGGCCCGGGGATGGGACAGCTGTAACTCTGTTTTTTGGCATTTTAACGTGGGATTTTGGAATGGCTGGGGTTGGGAGGGATCTTTAGGCTCCTCATTGCCTGTTTTGCACTGCAGCCACGTGCTCCAGCCTGCGGAAAAGCTGCGAGTCGGTGACCTACTGGAGCTCGGGCTTCACGGCGCTGCAGGCCTGCATTGATGCAGCAATAATCCAGGTAGGGCTGCAAAAATCCCACTTTAACCCAAGGAATTGCAGACCCAGGCCCTGCCCAGGCTCTGGCTGCTTTCCTGCTGTGCAGGCCTGCATTGATGCAGCAATAATCCAGGTAGGGCTGCAAAAATCCCACTTTAACCCAAGGAATTGCAGACCCAGGCCCTGCCCAGGCTCTGGCTGCTTTCCTGCTGTGCAGGCCTGCATTGATGCAGCAATAATCCAGGTAGGGCTGCAAAAATCCCACTTTAACCCAAGGAATTGCAGACCCAGGCCCTGCCCAGGCTCTGGCTGCTTTCCTGCTGTGCAGGCCTGCATTGATGCAGCAATAATCCAGGTAGGGCTGCAAAAATCTCATCCTAACCCAGGGAATTGCAGACCCAGGTCCTGCCCAGGCTCTGGCTGCTTTCCTGCTGTGCAGGCCTGCATTGATGCAGCAATAATCCAGGTAGGGCTGCAAAAATCCCACTTTAACCCAAGGAATTGCAGACCCAGGCCCTGCCCAGGCTCTGGCTGCTTTCCTGCTGTGCAGGCCTGCATTGGTGCAGCAATAATCCAGGTAGGGCTGCAAAAATCCCACTTTAACCCAGGGAATTGCAGATCCAGGCCCTGCTGCTTTCCTGCTGTTGTCTGTTCATGCTGTGCCAGAAATCAGCTGGGATGAGATGAGCAGGCAGAGTGTTCTCCTGGGTGTTTTGGGCAGGGCTGTTCCTCTTGGGGAGGGTAATGCAGATGTTTGTCTTCATTTGCATCCAAATGAGCCTGAACATCCAGCACAACAGTCCTCCAAACACAAAGGCTCCACAGTGCTCACCCCCAAATGCCATTTGAGGCACTCTACCAAAAGGGGCTGCAGGATTTCCCTTATTTTGATATTGGGCAGTGATTTTTCCCAATTTCCCTGCCCTCCTGATGCTTGTGGTGACAGCAAATTTCATCTTTTGAAGGATAGAAATTTCACATTTGCTGTTTTTGTCTCCAGGCATTCAGATGTTCTGCAGTTTCCCTGCTTTTGGGCTGGGATTTGGGGACAGGAAGGTTTTGTGCTCTCCAGGTCTCTCCCTGCCAGTGGGGATGGAGTCAGGGCTGAGCCACTGCTTGGGATGGGACTGGAAAATCAGGAATGATGCCAAAATAACTCTTCTTCCTCTCCCATTCAGCTGAAGACAAACCAGTCAGTTTGGGAACAGCTGGAGCTGACAAGAGCAATGGTCATGGGAGAGGCTGCAGTGGTGGAAATTGATAATTTCCCTCGTGCCATCATTTTAATTTACCTGGTGATTGCCTTCTCCCCCTTTGGGTATTATCTGGCAATCCACATTGTGGCAGAAAAGGAGAGGAAGCTGAAGGAGTTCCTGAAGATTTTGGGACTCCATGACACTGCCTTCTGGTATGTGAGTGTTTGGTACAACCTGTTCTTTATAAATCAAATATGTATATAGAAAGAAATATTTAAAAAATAATACTTTCTAGAAAACATCTATCCCATCCTCCAGTTTTTAAATGATTATCGTTTTTTAACTGAAAACAACCAAAAAATGAGATATTCCTTAAAATCAAACATAGACACATTTGCAGTATCATGAAAATATGAATATTTTCCTGAGTAATCCTCCTGCATTTATTCATGCAAAGCCAGACTTAGAGGGATTAAACCTCATGATGTGTGAGATTTTTATGGAGGTTTTTTATTCTTTTTAAACACTTTTGGCTCAGTAGCTCCTTTCCTAGAGGTTCAACAGGTAACCTGCAGCCTCTGCTCTGAGCTCAGCAGCAATTTCCCTGACACATAATTAACTGAACCCAGCTCTGTAATTTTAACGTGCCAGAGCACTCTGAGCAACAGGTTCCCATTTGTTTCCTCACCCTGATGGAAATTGTCCTGTGCAATTTAATATTTTATTTTTCTCCCAAATGAGAGGATGTGCTAATTGGAAGCCATTGATAGTTGAAGAGATAAAAACAGGTTTTGCTTTGCCTTTTCCTGCAGTGTTTTCACATCTGCACCGAAACAGCCACCTGGGGTGGTTGGAATGATTTTTTTTTTTTGCTTGTTTCAGAGGAAATGTGTCATTTTTTGCTACCTGGACACAACCCACCCCTGTTTCCTGAGGTCAGAGTTGCTCACAGACACACAGCTCTGTTTTTCAAGAGAAAAGGATTTTGTTACCCTGCCCAGTGACTGGAATGACGACTGTATTAAATTTTAAATAGAATTCCTTGAATTATTGAAACCTACGACTCTGTTACGTTCTCTTGCTTATAGCAGAGAATTAATTATGCAAGCTTAAAAAAAATATAATCATGAATCAGCTGACTGTGTATCTTTAGCTGTGGATATCAGTGTGTGCTGAGAGCAATCCCAGGGATGTTCACAGCTCTTTTATCTGGGTGCTCTTGTCTGGAATATGGAAGAATGGTGGGGTTTGCTGTTTGTTTGGCTGCTTCAGGCTGGGGATTCACTGCCTGGTTTTGTTTTTGTGCCTCTTTTCCTCCTTAGGCTCTCCTGGGTGCTGCTCTACGTGAGCCTGATTTTTGTCATGTCCATCCTCATGGCAGTGATCGCGACGGCCTCGTCCCTCTTCCCCCAGAGCAGTGCCTTTGTCATATTCCTGCTTTTCTTCCTCTATGGAGTCTCTTCAGTGAGTATTCCTGATCCTCCCTTCAGCCAGCCCATCCCTGGGGCTTTGATTCCCTTCCCACCTGGTCTTGTTCCCTCTCCCAAAATGTTTGGGGCAAACGTTGCTTTTATGGGACTGAACGGTGCTGGGAGCCTGAGCTGTCCCAGCCCCTCCCTTGGGTTCCTGCTCTTCAGGAGGTTGTACAGGTGTCACCCATCCCTGTGAGAAGTGCCTTTCCTTCCTGAAATATCTGGGTTTATAATCACCTGCTTTTGAGTTCTAAACACTGTACAGAAACGTTCTGCAATCCAAAACCTGGTCCTCTCCAAAACATGTCCTGTTCTTGTAGAATGTAATGCTAATTAAAGGTCAGAAAATTATATTATAAATACATTTATATAGCAAGAGAATTCGATTATAAAGATATTTATAGAGCAAATTACTTGTCTGAGTTCATGAGCAGCCAGTGCAGAAGTAGCTTTTTGCTGTCAGTGCAGAAGGGTCACTCACCAGGATGAGCTGTGCAGCTCTTGGGTTTTCTTTTACCATTTTCTTTTTGTGCTCTGTCACCTGGCATCTTTGGGAAATCTGTCCCTCCCAGTGGCCTGGAGGGATTTAAAAAACACGTGGATGTGGCACTTGAGGACATGGTTTAGTGGTGAGGGGACAGTTGGACTCCATGATCTTGAAGGTCTTTTCCAACTGAAATGATTCCATGATTCTGTGTGGGTGAATGCTGTAGTGACTATACCAGCAAAATTAGGATTATCAGAGGCAAAATTGATGCTGTGGTATTTTACCTTATTTTTTCTATATTTTTTTTTTTCATATAGTACCTTCCTATCTGTTTTTCACTCTGCCCTTAGGTGTTCTTTGCCCTGATGTTGACACCTCTGTTCAAAAAGTCGAAGCACGTGGGGATAGTGGAGTTCCTGGCAACGCTGGCTTTTGGCTTTGTGGGCCTTAACATTGTCCTGCTGGAGGATTTCCCCAAATCTTTCGTGTGGATCCTCAGCCCTTTGTGTCAGTGCAGCTTCTTGATTGGGGTGGCACAGGTAAATCCTCACCTGCCCCTCCAACTGCAGCCTCCTTGTGCTGGGTTGCCCTGGAGCATTTGCAAGCAAACCTTGATGGAGATTTGAAATATATAATTTATTTGTAATAAGCTGGTGATGGTGGGGAAAATGCCTTTTTTCATGGCTTCCCATGGCAGTTCAATATCAAGCAGCAGAAAGGAGCTGTTATTCTTTGTGTTCTTCGTGATCTCTGTGACTTTCTCATTATTTTGTGTTTTTTTGCCAAGTTTTGCACTGTGCTGTCCTGTTTTCCCAGGCTGGTCCAGTGCTGGTGTGTAACATCTGCCTCTCTCCATGCAGGTCATGCATCTGGAAGATTATGAAGATGGGGCAACCTTTTCAAACATCAATGATGGTCCTTACCCACTCTGTATCTCTCTCATTTTGCTGGTGCTGGACAGCATCTTTTACCTGCTTGTAGCTGTCTACCTTGACCAGGTTATTCCAGGTATGTTCCTGAGAAAAACTGTGGCAGGATCCTCAGTTCCTGAGGTCCTGAGCCCCCCAGGCTGGTGGCATCTCTCACTTAAATTGAGCTGGGGAGAAAGGAGGTGATGCTGTTTGCACATAGATTTTATGCTGTGACTCAGAACATTTTTAACTGAAATAATTCATATTCTGTTAAAACTGTGAGGAGTGAGAAGGGGTATTGGCATGGGCAGAGTTGCTGGCCTTAAAAAGCTTAATTTTTCCCTCTTTCTAGAGGAGAAACTTCCTTACTGAGTTAACCAGCACCTCAGCCTTTACTGTTTGCCCTTAGAAGGGTGAAAATCAGAGACTGCTCTGCCTGTTGCAGATCTTTCCCTGGGACAGAAGTAGTTGAACGTGAAACAGAGAATAAAGTTGTTAATCTCCAGATTAAAGCCTGGTTAAGCCCCTCAGCTCTGTTCATCTCCAATCCCTCTCCCTTCCTCTCTCCTGTGCTCTTTCAGCACTGGGGATTTCTCTGGAATAGGAGGAGATTTGCACTTTTATTGGGATACTCAGCAGAGGTGCAGCCTGCCAGCAGTGCTGCTGGGGAGCTGTGGCTTCGGTGCAGATGATGTAAACTTGGCTGAAGCCATCCCTGAGGAGCAGAGGTGTGGGCTGGCTCCTGAACCTTCCACAGGAGAAGCTAAAACCCAAAGGCTCAGGGATATTTCTGGTTCTTTGTGATCAGAAATTCTTTTTTCCTGTCCCCCAGGGGAGTTTGGCCTGCGCCGGACGCCGTTTTTCTTCCTGAAACCCTCCTTTTGGTCAAAGCACAGGAAAAATTACAAGGAGTTGTATGAGAGCAGCATCAATGGCAGCTTGAGCTTCAGTGAGATTGTTGAACCTGTGCCTTCAGAATTCCAGGGCAAGGAAGCCATCAGGTACAGTCCCTGCCCTGCCTGCAGACGAGCAGATCACTCGGGGGCCTGAAATGTGAATGTGCAATTTGAAAATCACCCTTGGCTCTCCACTGCTGCCATTCAGGGTGTGCAGTGCAGAGCCCTCCACACACAGTGAGTGCCCATCCTCAGTGACCTGGATCCCCTGCAAGGATCAATCCCAGGGCTTGTTGGAGGGTTGTGTTCCCCTGGTTGTGTGTCCCATCCCCTCAGCCTGCCTGAGGCCACGAGCACAGTCAGCAGCTGCAGTGCTGGCCCTGCTGGGAGGCTTCAGCTCTTGGTAATGCACATTTGAGGAGAAAAAACCAGAATTTTGGGTTTGTGGGAAGGCTGTGGTGTTCCCCTAGACCAGAGGGGAATTCTGTGCTGGTTTTACCCAGCTGCCACATACAATAAGGTGAAAGAAAGCAGAGAAATAGATGTCCACACTCTCACCTTTGGTGCTGTGCCTTGTGTCAACCTCTTGCTTTGCATCTGGACTGTCTGACTGTGCTTTTTGGTGTTTCTCAGTTGTTCTTTTCAATGTCTTCCTTTTAGCCCTTGTTTCCATCATTTTCAGTGGCACATTCTTATGGGAGATGGGAAACTCTGCATCCTCACTCCTGGTTGGCTCCACTGGTCCCAAATATTTGAGCTTAGTGACCACAACGAGCCTTGTGTTGTCCACACCATCCACATCTATTTGGGCATCTCCCACAGGTTCAAGAGTCCAGTTTTAATCCTGATGTTCACATAAGAACATTGTGGCTGTTGTTGCATTATTCATCCTCCCAGGACTCTTTCCTCAGCATTTCTCCACCAGCTCCAGCCTTTTCACACTCTCTTGTCATCTTTACATGTGCAGCTTTTATTTTCTTTCTTTCTCTTCCCACTTGCTCACACTCCATAATCCACTCACCATCCTCATTTTTAGGCTGATGAGGCTTCCAAAATTCATCCTTGATTTGGTGCCTCCAAATAAACTGGTTGTTTTTTTTCACTTGGAAAAACAGCAGGGTTGGAAGGAAGGTTTTTACCTCTCTTGAAAAAAAAGATACCTTTGCTTTCTTTTACCAAATTTTGATCAAGAGCTGTCAGTAATCACATCTTTGGAGTCAATTCTGCTAACACCTCTTTTCCATGTCGTGTCTGTGGAGTGTCCTGTTGTATTGTGCAACTGCTGGGGAGTAGCTGCTCCCTGTTCTACCATGGGAAGCCTCTAGTGCATTGTTCCACCATGTGGAAGAGACACAGATCTGAAATAATTCAGTCTGTCATCCTAGGAAATACCTTAGAAGGTGACCAGAAGAAGCTTTATGATGCCAGGGTGGAGATGGGCAAGGTTCTGTGACAAGGTGTTCTGTCCCTTGACTTACCTCCCTGGGTTTTTAACATGTCTGGTGCCACTTTAGTCTGGTTGTCTTGTGATTGTTGCCATAAAAAGATCCTGAAATAGTTTGTGCAATGACATGTCTTCTTTCAGAATCAGCTGTGTTCAGAAAACATTCAGGAAAAAGGGGGAAACTGTGGAGGCTCTCAGAAGTAAGAACATTTTAGCTTTTTAGCTGCTTGTCAAATACAGAGGAGCAGTAGCTGAGTTGCTGAGTGATCTTTTGTGTTTCAGTTCAGGCTTTTTTTGGTTTCTCTTGGAGGGGTGGGGCCTTGGAGCATGAATTCCAGGTGTGCTTGTGTTTGTCTTCTCTCCCAGTAGCCGTGTCTAGAGCAGTACCCCAGAAAGCGAGCCCTCCATCACCAAGGAAAGGCTGCTGGCATCACCCCCAGTTCCTCCTCTGCCCATACCAGTGTGGACATGGGCAGAGGTGATGTGATCTTCCCTGCCCCACCTCCTGATCCCTTCCCCTCCTTTCCCTGTGTGCCTTTTAAACGTGGCCACCCCCCGTGCCCGGCCGTGGGGGTGAGGTGTGACTGCACACCCCCCATGTGAGCATTTCCACTGACCCCTGGGGCAGGAGCAGGCTGCAGGTGCCAGGATCCCAGCCCTGACCCCTCCTCTTGCTGTGCCCTGGGGAGCAGATTTATCCTTTGACATCTACGAGGGCCAGATCACGGCGCTGCTGGGCCACAGCGGCACGGGGAAGACGACGCTGATGAACATCCTGTGTGGGCTGTGCCCCCCCACAGACGGTGAGTGCAGGCCTCGGGGGTGCCCTGGTGTCAAACCAAGCCTGGTGACCCTGAGGGTTATCTCAGCATGCACCAAAGTTTCTTGGGATAAAGTCTGAAAGAGCCCATGGACAATTCCTGTCCCTGCAGGGCTGTAAAACCATCTCTGTTCATTGCTCCTTGCAGTGGGAGGTGGCCCTGCTGTGCCAGGGGGTTGGAACAACAGGATCTTTAAGGTCCCTTGCAGCCCCCAGCCTTGCCTGATGCTGTGGTTCTTTCCTGCAGGGTTTGTGTCTGTCTATGGGCACAGAGTGTCTGAAATCGAGGAGATGCTGGAGGTGCGGCAGATCACGGGCGTGTGCCCCCAGTCTGACATCCACTTTGACATCTTAACCGTGGAGGAGAACCTCTCCATCTTTGCTGCCATTAAAGGCATCCCTCAGAATGATTTGATACAAGAGGTAAGTCACCTGGGCATGGGTGTTGCCTCACATGTGCATTTTTAACCTGTGAATCAAAATATTGCAGGGTTTTCCTTAAGACAGGTTTGCAGGGCAATATTGATTTGTGGCCGTAGACAAAGAGGTGCAGGCAAATATTCTGACAAGGAAAAACTTAATTTTTCCTAAAATATTAAAATGCTCATGAAACATTTTAACTCCTGGCATTTGGGTCCAAGCACAGACACCATTAAACATCGTGTGTGGGTTGTGCAGCTCAGATACAGAACACACTTGGAACTAGCAACGGTTCACTTGAATGTTAATTGTTCACAATCTGGTTTAAAAACTTTATAGATTTTTTAAAATAATGTGTTTCTTGTGTTTTCAAGGTGCAGAAAGTGTTGCTGGATTTGGAGATGCAGCCCATCAGGGATAATCAAGCTAAAAAATTAAGTGGGGGGCAAAAGAGGAGGCTGTCAGTGGGAGTTGCTGTTCTTGGGAACCCCAAGGTGAGAGTGATGGAATTATCCCCAGCCTGGTGTTACTGAAACACTGAAGGCTTAGTGCCTCTTGTCAAAACCAACTAATAATGTATAATAATATGAAAAATGCAGAAATTGTTACTTTAAACATACTTATTCTTCATTTATGGTTTAATTACAATCACTCCAGCTTTGTTTGAAGCTGTTCGTGGCTCAGGTCGTGGCAGTGGCTTTGGATTTGATCTCTTTGGGAAATAAATAGTGTGGCAAGTTTTATGTAATTCCTGGCAGGTAACATTTTCCCCCCAACAGTCAAACTGTTGGATGCTTTTCTCACGAAGCCATCCAGGAACTGGGAGCAGGAATGGAGCCAGGGAGCTCTTTTGTGCTGCAGCTCTGTAATTTCTGGCCTGTGAGAAGGAGACTGCTTTGAGATCAGTGTTTAAAGATGATGTGTGTGACAGTTCCCAGGGGATTTAAAAGCAGATGTGTGCATTTAACCACCCCTTAGCAGAGAGAGTGAATCCATGCCTAAGTTGTAATTGTATCAGAACCAGAATAAAAGAGGCTGTAACATCAATTTATGATATGATTTTTCCATTTGTCACAACAGGAGATGGATTTATTCAAAGCACAGTGACAAAAGCTGCCTTGCTTAGCCTTGGCTATATCCTGCATGTTTGAGAGGAGTGGCTGGCAGGCTTCAGACAAACCCTTCTGCCTCCCCTGGGCAGGGTTTGCTGAGGGTGTGGCTTTGAAACCCTTCTCGGTTTTGCCCCAAGGTGTTGCTGCTGGACGAGCCCACGGCAGGGATGGACCCCTGCTCACGGCACATCGTGTGGAACCTGCTGAAGAACAGGAAAGCCTCTGGGGTCACTGTGTTCAGCACCCACTTCATGGACGAGGCAGATATCCTGGCTGGTGAGTGCTGCTGCCACCCCAGGCAGCGTCAGTGACCCTTCCCCAGCCATGGAATACAAGTGGTGTGAAAGCCAGAGCTGGGTTTGGGAGGAAATTGTCAACCTTCTGCCTCAAAGGGGTTATTTTGTCTCTCATTTGCAGACCGTAAAGCTGTGATTTCCCAAGGGATGCTGAAGTGCCTGGGATCCTCTCTCTTTCTGAAGAGCAAGTGGGGCATTGGCTACCGCCTGAGGTAATTGTGTGCTGCCTTTTCTGTGCCAGCTTGCATCTCTTTGTTGCTTTCTGTTGGAATCTCTGAGAAAGCACCCCCCAAAAGATCCTTCTAGCATCTTAAATGCTAGAACTGGATATTTGGTGAGTGGTGCTGTGCTGCCTGATGGTTCTGGTGCAGTGTCAGGGCAAGGTCAAGCTTTACACCCCCAATTTCTCATTTGCTGTGTTTTTTAGCATGCACATTGATGCCTATTGCAACACAGAGGCCACCACCTCCCTGATAAGGCAGCACATCCCTGCAGCCAGCCTGATCCAGAAGAACGACGAGCAGCTCGTGTACACCCTCCCTCTCAAGGACATGGACAAGTTTGCAGGTTGTGATGGCTTTTGGTGTTTCAGGGATGAGTGACTGCAGAGGAGAAATTCATTTGGTGTGGCTGCAGCCTGGAGTTCTTGTTAAAGTGTCAGTTCTGCATTTCAGTTTTTATGTATTTTGTTATTTGGCTGATGGGGAGTCAGGGAGGTTTTGTCAGGTGAGTGAGGACCTGGGAGCTGGGATGTGTCAGGGCTGGGGGTACCTGGGCAGATCCCTCTGTGGTGAAGAGGCCCTTCCACCTGAGCATCCCCTTGTCCTGCAGAATCATCATCTCCTTGCAGAGGGTTTCACTGAGCAGCAGGAAGCAAAAAACTCCCAAATCCTACAAAAATCACACAAAAATCCGCAACTCCTGCTGACTGCAAAGAGCATCGTGTCACTGCCTTGAAATTCCGTGGTGAGAGGGAGCACAGAGCAGATGGGAGGATTTCACTAGATGGCAGCAATTATCTGATGAGTCCTGTGCAGGGCTCCTTGTTCAGCTCCCAGAGATAAATGGAATAAACATTGTGTTCTTAGCACCGTGTGGGAAGTGAAGGGAGAATGGATATTGATGGGAATAGGCAGCTGATATTTCATAAATGGCTTTTTTCCTGTTGCATTTGAGTTAATAATTTATGAGCTTTGCCTTCAGCAGCCACTGGGTGCAGTTTGGAAAACAGGCTGAGGTTGAATCAATTCCCCAATTGAATCAATAGCAAGGAGAACCTGAGGTTAGGAAAACACCTTGGCAGCTGGGGCAGGAGAAAGTGTGAGGATTTGAGGAATGTGGTCAGGTATCCAACTTCTCTTCCCATTTCATACATTTGAATGTCCCTCCAGCCTCACCTTGGCTCTGAAGCTCCTCATTTTAAATCCTTAATTTCATAGGACTGGTGGGAGCCCTGGAATATTTTTCACCCCAAGGTGCTGGGGAGTGCTCCCACTCTGAACCTCATGGGGTCTTCAAGCTCTGCAGGATCTCCTGCCCAGTTAACCTGGCTTTACACACTTGGGAATGTTTTTTTATATTTATAAAAATATGTGTTTTATATAGACATAAAATGACTCAGTGGTTTTATTTGTAAGACCCTTTTGTGCCTGGGCAGGGATCTGGGGTAGGATGAGCTGTCCTGCAGAGCCTGGCTGTGATTTTTTCAGGAGAGGGAATCTTGAACCTGCCCTGAGGCAACTCTGAGCCCAGGAGCTTTAGGATGCTGAGAGTGTTTTTATAAACACCACAACTTGAGCAAAACCTGCCACGTTTCCTGACCACAGAGATGGAAGTTTAGAGCTCAAAGGAGCTGCTCCCAACCTTGGTTCTCAAGCCATGACCTGTATCTTCATATTTACCTGATGTTCCCACCTGACTCCTTTATCCCACCGAGCAGGAGGTTTTAGGGATGTGTGTGATGGGCTGGAAGTCCTCCTGGGAGCTGCTGGAGCCCAGTTTGAGGGCAGCACGTGTCCCATGTGTCCCCAGGCTTGTTCTCTGACCTGGACACCCATTCCCACCTGGGTGTCATCACCTATGGAGTGTCCATGACCACGCTGGAGGATGTCTACCTGAAGCTGGAGGTGGAGGCAGAGATTGATCAAGCAGGTGGGCTGGACCATGGCAGTTCCCTTGCCTTCCCTCACGTGTGGTTTAACCTCACTTAGTGTGGAATTGTCACTGCCAGAAGGAGGTAACAGTAAAAACTTCCCTCAGGGGGCTGCATCCAGCACCTGGGGATCTTTCTGTCTCACAGCATTCCAGGCTGCTGGAATAGTCAACATAAAAGCAGGAAAAAGGAGTGAATTGGGTGGGGAGTCATTCTGAGAGGATCCAGGGGAATTTACTTATTAATTTTTCATCTGGTGCACTTACATCTGACTCCTTGGCTTTACAGTTTACTTGCCTTTTAAAATGCCCTTTATTTTCCTAATGGAGTTTGCTTTCAAGAAATTATAAATGTGCAGGATGAAATTAATTTCCAGCCTTCTGTGTGAACAGTGACATCAGTAGCTGCACTTAGGGCTGAAATAGCTCAGCTTGTCTCACTGTAAATTAACTTTCAGTTCAAATGAAAAGTTGGGATCACTAATATTACTCCAGAATGAATCAGTGCTTTTTTTATGTCAACTTTGAATGTTTGAGCTGTTTTACTCATTCTAGAGCTTTCTGTGTGATTCAGTATTACTGGCATGAGTAAGAATATATATTCTATAGTATATGTTTAGTATACTGGTATATGAACTTACATTCTGACTGCCCTGCTCCACAAAGTTCCTGTGTGGGTTTAAGAGGGTTTAACAGCTGAATGTGCTGGTGCTGAGTACTGCAGGTGCACACATAGGCCAGGGCTGTGAAATTGGGATGGGGTGGGATGGGGTGGGGTGGGATGGGATGGGATGGGATGAGGTGAATTCTACAGTAGGAAGGGCTGTGACCCCTGGCTGCTCCAGCTCTCCCCTTTCCAGCCCCCAGCTCTGTCAGAGCCACAGCTCTGTAGGGTTTTTCTCTCCCCTCATTCAGATTACAGCGTGTTCCATTCCCAGCAAGTGCAGGAGGAGGTGGATACCAAGTCCCTGGATGACATGGAGCAGAGCCTGCTGATGCTCTCAGAGGCCAAGGCCCCAGCCATGAGCAACTCAGCCCTCTGGAAGAAGCAGGTTTCCACCATAGCCAAAGTGCACTTCCTTAGTCTGAAGAGGGAAAACAAATGTGTGAGAGTTATGTGAGTATTGGGGCTTCTGATTTGTTTCCAAAAGGCTCCACACCTGTGTGAGTGACACCAGAGAAATCACATCCTGTCCTTAATCTTTTCCTGTGGTTACATTTTAAAAGTGCTAAGTGTGAAGCCCTAATTTCTGTTGAATACCTGTATTTGGAGGGTGAGGGAGGTGGTGTTTGAATAGCAACAACAGGAGCGGTAACAGTAAAAACTTCCCTATGCACATCAACTGGCTTGGCTTTCCCTGAACTGCAATAAACCTGAAACTTTTCTTTCTTTCAGGTTGTTGCTTTTCCTCATTTTTCTTGTAGTTCAGATTTTGTTGTTTTTCATACACCACATCATCAAAAATTCTGTAGCTGCTATCAAACTCTCCCCAGATTTGTACTTGCTGAAGCCTGGGGAGAACTATCACAAGTACAGGAGTCGGCTCCTGCTGCAGAACTCCACAGGTGAGGGAGCAGCTCCTGTCTCCTCTTCTCTCCATCACTTTTGGGTTGGGAATGAACTTTTTCCTTTAAAATAAGTCAGATGAAGAGTTTCCAAGTGCCCAGAGATGGTAAACAGTCAGTTTGTGCCATAGGGTTTGGTTTGGAGAGCTTCCTGCTCCTCCCATGTCCATAACCTTGTTCTTGCTGTCTCAGAAGATGATCCAGATGAAGGAACTGGCCAGAGATGTTTAGATACATCAGCATTAAAACCCTGCTATAAAACATCCTGGAAAACTCCTTTTTGTTTAAATTTGGGATGTTTTAAGAGTGCACAGCAATAATCCAGGCTAGAGAAATGAGCATCTGCTTGAGCTGTCAGTGCATCAATAATTCTGTGTAAATTGCTCCAGGCTGGTGATGAGGAGGGATTTAAAAGACATGGAGATGTGGCACTCAGGGACATGGTTTAGGGATGGGCTTGGCAGTGCTGGGGGGTGGTTGGACTTACTGATCCTGAAGGTCTTTTCCAAATGAAATGACTGCATGTTGTTTTCTCTCTGCAGAATCAGATATCAATGACATTGTCCACTCCCTTGGGAGCATGAACATCCTCTTGGAGATGTTCAATGACAGTGATTATGTCTCAGTTGCACCTCACAGTGCAGCTCTGAATGTGTTTGCCCTTCAATCCAGGCAGGTGAGACACGGACTGGCTGGGCTGTGCCCAAAGAGCAGCTGGTGGGGCTGCTTTGTGATATTCTTGCCTGAAAAACACCTCTTGAGACAGAGGATCAAATAATATCACACAGGATTGCTTATACAAGGAGTCTGCAAAGAGGACAGAATGGGAATATTAGCAAAATAACTGTTCTTCAGTAATTATAATTACAGCAGGCCAATCAAATTTCCATCCTCCTTCTTCCCCCCAAGGACCCAGAAAGCCAGGAGAAATGTTCTCTTTCACAGGAGCCCTGGCAAGGGAATTTTTGATTTTTTTTTTTCACTTGTCCTGACTGAATCATACAATTTGACAGAATTATAATTCTGTGGTGCTCTTATGTGTGAAGAAAAATGAGTTTGTTGGGCTGCACGTGCTCATTTCAGTGTGGTCAGAGGCAGATCTGACCTTTGGGATCCTATTTAAGCCCCAGCAAAGGAACTTTGCCATGTGCCAGCTCTGGCTCTTGTTCCCATTCTTATTCCCTGACACTGCTGCCATCAATGTGGCAGTGCAGCCCTCAGCTCCTGCACATCTTGCCCTGTCTGCTTTTAAATCCATTAGCAAGATCATCCCAGAGCAGGTCCCTGTGTGTTTGGTTTGCCAGGCTGTAATTATCTGGAGTGTCATTTGTCAGAGCATCACAGCTCCATAAAACATGCTGGGAATTTATTCCAAATAATTTGTTCTCTGAGAGCACGACTCTTTTCCTGAATTAGGCTGTGTGTTACAAGCACCCTGAGCAGCCCCAGAGCTTCCTGCAAAGCACTTGATTATGCAAAGATTTATCCCAGTGTTCAGGTTTAATTAAGGAGAGCCCTTTTGGGGAATTGCCCTTCGTGCAGGAGAATTAACACAGCACATATTTTTCTTCCTAGAATTACGTTTTCACCCTCATATTCAACAGCACCATGGTGCATTCCCTGCCAGTGCTGATGAACATTGTCAGCAATCTCCTGCTGCGCAGTTTGAACGTGACTGAGAGCATCCAGATCTGGAGCAACCCCCTCATTCAGGTGAGCAGCTCCCAAAAACCACCCTGGAACTCAGGCCAGGTGACCAAGCACCCATGGGTGAGAGGGGCAGAGCAGAAACACCCCCAGAAAGAGGGAAAAGCTGCCTGCAGAGTTGAAGAGGACACAAAAGGTGCTGGAATTTTGCTCTGCAGGTTGTGGAAGCAGAGGGAGAAGGGGCTTAGGGAGAGGATGTTGTGTCAGGAATTAAAGCTTGGTTGGGGCTTGGAGGCTGCAAATGGAAGGAGTTGGGGGCTGGAATGAGATGAATTCTGAGGTTCTTTCCAACCCAAACCATCCCATGATGCTGTGAATTCATTCTGGGCTGGTTGGAGGGTACCTGCAGCTCTTGGGCTGCTCCCCCTGTGCAGAGCTGGGGTGGCCTTTGGGAGAGGAGAGGACCTGCTGCAGGAGATAAATGCTCTGAGAGTTCATTAGTTGTTATTTACTCCTCGTTTAAATACTCCCAAAACTTCCAGAGGCGTTTTTCTTCATGCTGCAGCTCAGGTGATCTTGACATACACAAAATTTTTATTTTAGCATTCACAGCCACATTCCAACTCTTAGTGTGTTTTTTTTTTTTTCTTTTCTTTGGTCACGCTCTGGTACTGAAAAAATCTGATTTGTATTTCAGGACCTTCCAGACACAATTTTCAGGCTGGAGATCTATTTTGAAGCTGTGTTACTGGGCATCATCATCACTGGAATGCCTCCCTATTTTGCCATGGAGAATGCAGAAAACCACAAGGTAACACCCGGGTGTCCCTGCAGGGAGTGAAAAATCCTGGAGCTTGGGGGAAGAGCTGAGCAGGTGTTTAAAAAAGAGGCAGCATGGATGGCACTGGGGTGGAGCAGATTTGGGAAAAGCTTTTCTGTGGAAAGCTGAGCTTGGCAGTAAGTGGGAAACACCGGGGCGGATTAAGCATTAATTTTAATTAATGTGCAATTAACACTTTGGTTTTTTTCTCCTGTTGCAGATCAAGGCCTACACGCAGCTGAAGATTGCAGGGCTCTATCCCTCTGCTTACTGGACTGGCCAGGCTGTGGTGGATCTCCCTCTGTTCTTCTCCATCCTCATCCTGATGATTGGCAGCCTCTTCGCCTTCCACTACGGTGTTTATTTCTACGTGGGCAAGTTCCTGGCTGTGGTGAGCCTGGGCTGGGAGTAGGAGCAGGGTTACCTCCTTTTCTACAAGGGTTTCTTTTTCTTACATGCTTCAGCAGGATTTTCCCAGTGGATACACAGGGAAAAAGCTGCTGGCACAGAGGCTGCACCAAAGGCTTCTTGTGGGGAAAATGGTTCCAAGTTTGGAGTTTCATTCAGGACTGGAGTAAAACAAAGTTGTGCCAGGGGAGGTTTAGGCTGGACATTAGGAAGAATTTCTCCCCAGGAAGGGTGGTTGGGCACTGGAAGGGGCTGCCCAGGGAGGTGCTGGAGTCCCTGTCCCTGGAGGTGTTCAAGGAAAGCCTGGACGTGGTGCCGTGGTCTGGTTGGTCACAGGCTGGACTGGACAGTCCCAAAGGTCTTTTCCAACCTAGCTGATTCTGTGATTTAAAATGCCAGTATTTTCCAAGGAAATGCTCCTTTCTTTCTGCTCCCTCAGCCTGCTTTGTGCTCTGTGCTGTGATTGATAATTGCTCTGTTTGCTCCAACGTGCTGCTAATGACAAGGTCGCCGTGACTTTGAGCCCAGCCCATCTCTGCAGTGAATTGCAGATGTGATTAAATTGAAGAGACCACAAGACTTCATGTCTTTGATATTCAGAGCGGGCTTCCCTCTGATATTGGCTGTAATTGAGAGGAATCAGCTTTTCCCAGCTGCTTCTCCAGAAGCTCCAAGATAATCGAGTTTGGATGTGGCTGCAGGGCTGGTTTTCTACCCTTGTTTTAATTTCTACAAAAATGCCATGGTGAAATTGTTAGTATTTGCCAAAATCTTGAGGTCAGCGTTTGCAGGAGCCTGTGGTATAAAAAAAATGGGAAAGAGTTTAAAGGAAACTGAGGGAGGGAGGTTTTTGCCTCTCCACACATTCTTTTATTTGTGTCTTTAATAATATATTCTCTATGCATCAAGGCAGCAAAGTATATCAAATAAAGGGACAGAGATTAATCCAGAGTTATGCATCACACTGAAGTAATTCCAGTTGATACTTATGCAAAAAAATAAATCCCTGCTGCACATTTCCTGAGAAACCTTTCCTGTCTCTGCAGATTTTTTGCCTGATTGGTTATGTCCCCTCAGTCATTCTCTTCACTTACGTGGTCTCCTTCACCTTTAGAAAAGTCCAGAATACAAAGGAATTTTGGTCATTTATATTTTCAGTGGTGAGTATCTTGACCTGGAGTTGGGATAATTGGGAAGAGTGGTGGTCTCCAAAGCCACAGCACCTTCCCAGTTATTTTGTTTTACTGTCTGTTTTTAATGGGAAATGTGAAACTTTCACCAATGTCTCTCTTACTGCCATATCCTGAGTGATAAAAGCTTTCAATAAAGTGTCTCAGATCAGATAACTTAGGCTTAGAGAGTCTGAAATGGATTAAAATTGACTTTTTTTTTTCCTTTTTCTTTGTACAGACAGCTTTGCTCTCCACAGTTGTCACTGAAGTGGCCTTTTTCCTGGACTCTTACCTCGTAACCACTGTCCTGCATTATGTCTTCTCCATCTTCATTCCTATTTATCCCCTTATTGGCTGTCTGATTTGCTTTATAAAGGTAAGGGAACTGAAGGGATCCTTTCCAGAACACTTGTAAATGGCTGGCATTGGGTTGGTGTCTTTCATGTGTCATTTGTAGCCACATGAAGAATAACAATTGCTGGGGAAAAATCACCTTCTTCCTATTAAGCAAAGGGGTTTGGTTTTAAAAGGAGGAAAGCAGCAGGTTTTCCATTAAATTTCCTTTCACTACAAGAAGGGAGCCTGCAAGAAAGATGAAGAGGGACTTTTAACAAGAACATGGAGTAACAGGGTGAGGGGGAATAGAGTAGGGTTAGATGGGATATTGGGAAGAAATTCTTCCCTGTGAGGATGGTGAGGCCCTGGCACAGAGTGCCCAGAGAAGCTGTGGCTGCCCCTGGATCCCTGAAAGTGTCCAAGGCCAGGTTGGACACGGCTTGGAGCAGCAGGGGGTGGAATGAGATGAGCTGTGAGGTCCCTTCCAACCCAAACTCTTCCACGGTTCTGTGATATCCCAAGGAACACCACGTGTTTCTCAATGAGCAAACCAGTGCTGGGACGTGGGTTAATTGGGTGGCTTGAAACCAGGAGCAGCCCCAGGGATTTGGATGGAGTTTCTCTTTCTGGAGCATCTCTGCAGAGCTCAAAATACTTGAGCACCAGAACCTACTTGACTGATTGGGATTGAAGCACAGTGTAGAATATGGAGTCTGTGCTGGGTGCTTATTTACCTGAATGTGTTTTTCCCTGATTTCCAGGTCTCATGGAAAGGCAAGAGGAAGGGTGGGGGACACTATGACCCCTGGGACCGGCTGCTGGTGGCAGTTGTGGCTGTGAGCATGGCTTTGGATTATCTCCCATTTTTGCTGTGGGGAATTGGCATTGGATTATCTCCCATGTTTGCTGTAGGGAATTGTGGTTCCTGCTGGGAGCCCCTTCTGTTCAACATCTTTATTAGTAAAGATTTGATCTGATGCTGAGCCTGCAGCTTCTGCAGCAAAAATGGAATCAGTGAAGCTGCTGTGCTCTGCCAGCTCAACATCTGCTGCCTCTGTGGCCTGGTTAACACTGCCAGTATTAATTGTCATTATGATGGGAGTCTCTGGTGATGGAGCAAGAACTCCAGAGCAGGGACAGTCAGTCCCTTCTCTCTGCAGACACCCCACATAGTTGCTTTTAAATCTAAGCACACTTTGCTTGTGCATCCTCAGACCCACTGAGCAGCACTTAATGATAAATTTAATATTCCTGGAAATAAAAATAAATAAAATTCCTGGTGCAGAGCTGGAGCTTCTTGTCCCTTGTGGCTCTGGTGGGGTCACCCTCAGGCTCCCCAGCCTGGCCAGTAAGCAGGGTGGGTTTTGTCTGCTGCAGCCCTACGTGCAGTGTGTGGTGTGGCTCTTCCTGCTGCGGTACTTGGAGCTGAAGAACGGAGGGAGGACGGTGAGAGAGGATCCCTTCTTCAGGTGTGTCTCTTCAATGGTCTTTTTTCCAAACAATAGCCCAAAGAAACTGGTTTTGAAGGTGCTGCTGGTGGTGAAAGTGGGGTGTGTAGTGGAAGGAATGAAATACCTTTTGTTATATCCCATCTGAAATTCAGTCACTGACGTGCAGAATTGGGGGGTTGATTTCCTTTGGAGTTCTATCAGTGCAAAATCAGGAATTTTGTAAGGGTGCTCCCTATATAAAAACAAGGGAAATGCCTCTCCCATTGCATGGCTATGGATGCTGTACCCCCACAAAGAGCTCAGCATGGAGGTGACACCGTGGCAGTCCCTGAGCTGCAGGAATTGCTCCTGCTGGGCTTGGCAAACACAAATGGCTTTCAGCACCAAAACCCTGAGCCAGCCTCAGCTGAGAGCTGAGAACAGGCCTCCTGTTGTTCTCCCTCCTTTTAGAAAATGTTTTACAAAAGCCAAGGCCTGGAAGTTCCCAGATGTCCCTCATGAGGAGAACGAGGATGAGGATGTGAAGGCAGAGAGGCTGCGAGTCAAGGAGATCCTGAGCAGCCCCAAAAGTGAGGAGGTAAAGCCTTGCACTGCCCAAACCCCAAATCTGGAGGCTTCCCAGAGCTGCTGGCATCTGCAGCCACTTCCCTCTTCTCTGCCAGATGCCAGCAATCCTCGTCAGCAGCCTGCACAAAGAGTTTGATGAAAGGAAGGAATTTCTTCTGGGGAGAAAAATAAAGAAAGTGGCAACAAAACATGTTTCCCTCTGCGTGAAGAAAGGTTGGAGTTCAGTTGCTTTCTGTTGAATTGTTTCATTTACAAAAGCAACTCTTGGAACCATTTGTCTGACCTCGTGGGCAATGGTTTGTGTCATCCTTTCTTTAGGAGAAATACTGGGTTTGCTGGGACCCAATGGAGCAGGGAAAAGCACATTAATTAATATGCTCGTTGGAGAGATTGAGCCAACCAGTGGGCAGGTATGTTACATGCTGGAGTTACATAGAAAATTAACCTATATTGAAATTTTATTAGTATTGCCAGCCTTCCTGAGGGGGTTTTGCTAAAACTGTGCAAAAACTGGAAATCTGTGACGTTCTGGACTAAGGTCTGGGCATTTTCCTCACAGGTTCTGATGGGAGATTATTCCTTGGGGCTGAGCAGTGAAGATGACTCAGTGAAATTTGTGGGTTACTGTCCTCAAACAAATCCACTCTGGCCAGACATCACATTGCAGGAGCACTTTGAGATTTATGGTGCTATCAAGGGGATGAGTCAGTCTGATGTTAAAGAAGTCATCAAACGGTGAGTGGTTACTGCAGAAATCTTTAAGGTTTAACTGTACATTTCTTAGCTTTGTTTCTTTAGGCTTATTGCTGGAGGGGGTTGGCTTTTTTTGTTTTTTTTTTTTTGCTGTTTTTCCCCCTTGTCATCTTTCCTAATGCAATCTTTGTTTCCATTTAAGTTTGGTTTTAAGTTTGGTTGAAATTCTGCGATTGAGAATTTGTAGGTGAGGAGATGGGAGGCAGCCACACAGAATTCTATGGTATTTTTAACTTTGACATCTGTTTGTTTTAAGTTATTTTTTTAAGTTATGAAGTACTAACAATGACCTCTGTAGAAGCTGCAAGGATGGGAAGTCCCAGGCTTGGAGCTGTTTCTGGGTTGTCACCATGGGCTCCTCCAGCACAGATGGTTTTGTCTGGAAGCGCCCAGCTCCGATTCTCCTTTTTGCTCTGCTTTTTTTATACTTTATATACAAATATTTGTAACTGAGCTCTACAAATCCCCAAACCATGACCCTCCCAGCTTCTCACACCTGCTCCTTCCCCTTCCCCAGCATCGCCAGTGCCCTGGATTTGAAGGACCACCTGCAGAAGACGACGAAGAAGTTGGGAGTGGGGCTGAAACGCAAGGTAGGGGAGGCTCCTGGAGTCACTCTGGGGGTCACCAGCACCCACCCTGCCCTCACCCTGCCCTCACCCTGCCCTCACCCTGCCTTCACCCTGCCCTCACCCTGCCCCTTTGCCTTCCTGCCAGCTCTGTTTTGCCCTGAGCATGCTGGGCAACCCACGGGTCACGCTGCTGGACGAGCCGTCCACCGGGATGGACCCCAAAGCCAAGCAGCACATGTGGTGAGTGCCAGGCTGGCCAGGGCCCTGGGGAGGCAGCCTGGAGTGCTCTGTGGGTGTTGTTACCCTGCTAAAAGCAGGGAGAGCCCTAGGCAGGGAATCACAGAGTGGGCTGCGTTGGGAGGGACCATAAGGATCAGCCAGTTCCACCCCTCTGCCATGGGCAGGGACAGCTTCCCCTAAACCAGGAAAAATTTCTGCCTAATATCCCATCTAACCCTGCCCTCTGGCAGTGGGAACCCATTGCCCCTTGTTCTGCCACTCCATGTCCCAAGTCCCTCTCCAGGGAACCCCTTTAGGCATTGGAAGGGGCTCTAAAGTCTCCCCAGAGCTTCTCTTTTGGTTGAACAACCCCAACCCTCAGCCTCTCCCCATAGCAGAGGAGCTCCAGCTCTTGGAGCATCTTCATGGCCTCCTCTGGACTCACTCCAGCAGCTCCACATCCTCCTGTTGGGAGCCCCAGAGGTGGACACAGCACTGCAGGTGGGGTCTCACAAGAGGGGGAGAATCAGCCCTGCCTTCATGCCAGGTGCAGGTGTGT
Organism: Climacteris rufus; assembly: GCA_013398175.1. Classification (NCBI taxonomy): domain Eukaryota; kingdom Metazoa; phylum Chordata; class Aves; order Passeriformes; family Climacteridae; genus Climacteris; species Climacteris rufus. The sequence continues at coordinate 133,353 of VZRZ01008834.1, read as the reverse complement.
CCTCTGCCAGAACAGCTTGGGAATGAAAAGCTTGAAAGGTGAAAGAAATCCTTAAAATAAAGAGTACAGATTCAGGTCATCTTTGGAAAAGTGAGGTGTGAATTGTTGGTGTGGCAGCAGTATCAGTCCATAAACAGAGGGTTTGTGTTTGACCATCACAGCTCTGTTGTCCTGCTAACCCAGGACTTGCTGTTCCCTGCCACACGTTTTCACTCAGGGATGGTTCTGGTTCTGTGTTGCAGGAGGGCAATTCGAGCAGCCTTTAAAAACAAGGAGAGAGCAGCCATCCTGACCACTCACTACATGGAGGAGGCAGATGCTGTCTGTGACCGTGTGGCCATCCTGGTGTCAGGGCAGCTCAGGTACCACCAGAGCCTCCCCTGGGGCAGGGGGAGAGGCAGCTCTCACCTTGAATATGTTTCTCTGAAAATACAGATGCATTTTGTACTTAGAATTTGGAGTGAAACTAATCCTTAACAGCAAAAAGGGTCTGCTTGAGGCTAGGCTGATCTTGAGTGTGGTATCACTTGTATTTTCTGCCTTTTTCTGTAATTTGTAGGTGTATAGGTACTGTCCAACACCTGAAGAGCAAGTTTGGCAGAGGATACTTTCTGGAAATGAAGTTAAAAGAAACAGCAGACGTGCAGCAGGTGGAGTATCTGCACAGCCAGATCTTACAAATCTTCCCCAACGCCAACCGCCAGGAGAGGTGAGGTTTGGCAAACACACAGAAAAACTGATATTGGTCAGAGCCCCTGACTTCACAGCAGCTCCTCAGCTCTGGGTAGGGAATGCAGATATTTACACACAGCTTAGGAAAAAATAAAAATGAAAAAGAGGAAGGGATCTGGAAGGCAGCAGAGCCCGAGCTGCCAGGGTGGTGGCCGGGAGCCCACGCAGATGTTCCGTGTGAGGAAGCAAAACTGGATTTCTGCATAGCTGTTCCCTGACAGCTTCCTCCTTGGTCAGGGCCCCTGGGAAAGGGCTGAAATGTGAGTCCCTGAGTCACTGCCCCTACCTGGAAATGCCTGAGTGCTCTCTGGGGGAGCTCAGCTTGAGGGTGGGCTGGCTGCTTCTCCACCAACAGCTTTGAATTTCTGCTCTGTGAGCTCAAAGCTCTGCCTCAGAGACTGGGAGAGTCTCCAAAAAGGGCACTGCAGGCATCCCTCCCATCAGGAGTGCTCCTCAAACCTGGGAGATGTGCAGGGAGGAGAGTTCCCTCTGCAGATGTGTGGGGCAGAGCAGCTCCCTGTGCTGGGTTGCAGGAATTGTTGTGTGATGCAAAGTTCCAGGAGATCTCTGACCTCCCAGTTCAGCTGAAGGGCAAAACCTCAGAACTCTGGGAGTTCCAGGCAGCAGATCTCTCATGAGTAAGCAGAATGTGAATGACTGAATCTGAGCTGAAGAGCATGTAACTCATGGAACATCTCAGGGGGATCTCAGCTGATGCACCTGCATCATTCCCCTTCTCTTGTGTGACCAGGACTGGTTAAAATGCCTGGAGTAACCTTCAGAAAAGGAGTTTAAATCCACTCCATTGCATAGTGATATTTTTACTTTGAGTGATTTGGCTTGAATCTAAATTTGTTTTGTTTCTTTGTTCCAGTTTTGCTTCTATTTTGGCGTATAAAATTCCTAAAGAAGATGTACAGTCACTTTCACATTCTTTTTCCAAGCTGGAAGAAGGTAATTCAGCACTTGCCATGCATCACACACAGAAATCCTTTTGTCTCCCATAACCAACACTTTCACCATGTGGTGTCACTCCTCCATTTCTGTTCCAATTTTATTTAGTTTGTTTTTCTTTCATTATTGTTATCCCCAACTCTGTTTTTTGTGAAACCAAGAGTAAGTACTTTGACCAGCTTAAAATCCAGTTGTGTGAGAAAATACCCCTAAATCTGCTCTTATTAATTCTCCCACCAGTAAAACATGCCTTTAACATTGAGGACTACAGCTTTTCTCAAGCAACACTGGAACAGGTATGTTAAATGACATTTTGTGAATGTAAACCCTGCCAGGTGAAGGTGTCAGAGGTCAGGGATAGGTGGGATATTGGGAAGGAATTCCTTCCTGTGAGGGTGGGGAGGCCCTGGCACAGGGTGCCCAGAGAAGCTGTGGCTGCCCCATCCCTGGAAGTGCCCAAGGCCAGGCTGGGTGGGGCTTGGAGCACCCTGGGATGGGGGAAGGTGTCCCTGCCCATGGCAGGGGTGGCACTGGATGATCTTTATGGTTCCTTCCATCCCAAACCATTCCATGATTCCATGATGATGAGCCCTGTCAGGCAGCTCATCCCCCATGCTCTGCTCTGAGGCCCCTGGGGCTGCTTTGCTGATGCTTTTGGGGCATTTTTGGGAAAGTAAATTCCCCTTTTCCAAAGTGAATCACTCCTGCCAGTTATCCAGCTCAGCTTTGTTCCCATTTTCCCTTTTAAAAGTAAGATGCCAACTGCAGTGACTGGAAGAAAGTAAATTAGTGGTATTAGTGGAAAAGCTGCTCTGATTTATTCCAAGAATGGGCATTTGCTGTTTGTGGCTAAAAGGAGGGTGAAGCTTGGCCTTGTTATTGCTTATTGTGGATTAATTATTGCTGACAATTAACATCCTTTGGTGTTGAACTTCCTTTTCATTGTGCTCTTGAAGAAATGAGGTGGGGAGGGTAGGAGTAAGGAGAAAAACCCCACAATACTGAAGAAATGTCTTAGTCAGAGGTGAAGCAATACATTCGTTACTCATGAGGTTTTTAGCAGGAGCTGTGTTTGTGACCAAGGAAGTTCCTACAAGGAGCATGGCATCCTTTCCATGTGTTGCAGGTGTTTGTGGAGCTTGCTAAAGAGCAGGAGGAGGAGGACAGCAGCTTTGGCACCCTCAACAGCAGCCTGTGGTGGGAGAGGACACAGGAGGACCGAGTCATTTTCTGAGCTCCTCGTGCTTGTGTTGGTGCCAGCGATGATCCTCCCTCTGCTCCTGAAAGCATCAGAGCTGGGCTGGGCCAGGAGAGCTGGGCTGGGCCAGGAGAGCTGGGGTGTCTGGAAGCTCTGAGTGTCCCCCACCATCCTGGCCTTGGGAATAACACTGCTGGAACGGGGAGCAGCGTCCCACTGTTCTCCTGGCTGACCCCAAACCCCTGCTGCCCTCGCTGTTCCCCGGGCTGTGCTGAGCAGGAGGGCACTGCCACAACAGCCAGTGGGCTCCTGGTGTTGGGGGCTGGGGCAGGAGCTCCCCCCTGCCTTCCCTTGGCTCTGCTGTGCCAGAGGTTGGGCTGCCCTCGAGGAAAATCCTGTGAGCAGAGCCAGTGGCTGCTGGAGCATCCTGCCCTGGGGTGGGCAGTGCTGCCTGTCCTGCAGACACATCCCTGCGAGGTCCTGCCCCTCCACCAGCTGATCCATCCCTGCTTCTGCTTGGAAGATGCACCTGCTTAGAAGAGAGGGGGAAAACCACTCCAGAGTCACTGCACCACTGCAAAGAGGGTCCTGAATTGCAGCTGGAGCTCGGCCTGGCATCCAGCCAGCGTGGAAATGTTCATTTGCAGATACAACTTGGCACTTGTTGGCACTCCCAGGCCTCTCTCCTGCAGGCTGGCAGCTGTGGCTGAGCCCTGCTGCTGTGTGGGTGCCACTGGTGTTTGTCATGCATGCTGTGGGTCACAGGGGGTGGACAGAGTGGATGTGCTCCTTCCCCCGCCTGGTAAAAGTACAAAGACATAACTGTGTCCTTACAGGATTTGCAGAGATGTGGTTCTCCCTTGTCTCCATTAAAAACAGCCTGATTCTTTCACTGGGTGTAACAACATGTGTCCTGCCAGCTGCTCTTACACACAGTCCTTTGGAGATGTTTTCATTTTCCTTGCCAGTGCATTCATGAGCACCAGTGTTTCCTAATCCCTCGTTGTTGTGATAGTCAGTAACACAGCTTGGTCCTGGCCTGGCCATTTGTCACTCCCCTTTGTAAAATCACAAATAAAATGGTCCCAGTTCACAGCCTCATCCACAGAAAAGGTGCCTTTGGTTTGCATAGAAGCACTGAAAAGAGTAGAATATGTGGTCCTTTAGCCTGAGATATGACAGATGTATGTTGAAAAGATAATATTTTTTTGGTTTTTCTACACAAAGCTATCATCACTTTTTTTAGTTTTATAAGGTGAAATTAAAGATTTCTCCCAGTTCATTTTGCTTTGCAATGAACAGATACAGAGATGGGTTATATTGAGACATTGGCTTCATAAGTCATATCGTTTATGTATCTTCATGTTAAAGTTAGAAAAGACCTTTGTTTTCTTGCAAAGACTCAAAAAACAGGTTGGAGTTGTGTGTCCCAGCTGTTTGTAGTTACCAGGCAGTAATGTGTGTAAAATGTCTCATAATGGTTTCTTGTTTTGTTGAGCCAAAATCTGGTTTAATTCATTTCTTATATAGGGAAATGTGAACTCTTTATGTACCACTTCCTCTTTTGTACCCATAGGTTGCACATAAATGTGCAGATTTGGTTTTGTTGTTAAAATTTGAGCCCAAGCCCTGCAGAAAGCCCTGGCCATCCCATTTGCTTCCCCAGGAAACCACAGCCCTGGAAATGAAACTGAGGTGAAGGACAGGATTAAAGCACCAGCCTCCAAACTGCAGCTCCAGTGCAAGGGCTGGAACTTCCCTGTCAGAAAAGAAAAATGCCCCAAATTCAGGTGGTTTGTTCACTTAGCCCCAGCCCTGCTGCTGGCTGGTAGCTCTGAGCATTGTCCTGTGTTTGGAGCGAGGGTGGGGCTCAGAATTCTGCCTGCTGGTGCTTTCCCATGTAGGCATGTACAAGTGCATTTTGGCCAAATCCCACATTTCTGACTTTGGGCTCTCTTTGTCAGTGCTGTTTCAGCCAAGTGTCACCTGCCCATCAGTCCAGCACACTCTTGACCTGTGAGCCTTGGTGTTTCCCTTTAATTTATCCTTTGACTTGGAGTCAGCAGTCTGTGAAAAGCTCTGTACTCTGAGGGATACCACCCTGTTTCAGGCGTTTCTGTTCGCTAACATTTCAGCTGGATCCTGGGAAAACTTGGATTGGCAGCCAGATGAGCTCAGTTTGGTGCTGTTGTGTATCTTGGAGGAACCCAGTGGATGGTGGCACTGTTTTTGTGCAGCTACATAAAGGACAAAGAATTTGGCTCATTAAATTAACTCTGTTTCAGGGTGGGGTCTTTTTGGCGTTTGTCAAAGTGGGGTAAGAGGCCACCCCAAAACATCACTGTCATAGTGTGTTGTATCACAAGTGTTTCAAAGTTTCATGCAATGCCTGTAATTGCTAGAATAGGGGAAAACATGCAAAATGAAACCAGGGAATCCTCTGGAAACAGGAGAGCTTGATTGCTGTGGTTTGAAGTCCCTTTGTTCAGCTGTTATCAGGGACATGCCAAATCCCATCCATCCAACACACCCAGCATGTTTTCCCAGAGATAAACTGGATTTGGGCTGGCTGGGGCACTTGGGGTGAATCCATCCCCTCTGGGTCACCCTTCCCAGGTGTGATGGTTGTCGTTGCCTTGCAGGGTTGGTGTGAGCTGCTGCATCCAAAGCTTGGAAAACGTGTTGACTTTGTGGTGTTGTTACAAGGTTGTATTTTTCTATGGAGAGTTTAATGTGTCTGCTTTTGTTTACATGCCCAAGAAAAGTCCTTCTTTAAAATTTGCTCTGTATAGCAAATGAAGTGTATTGCACAGCCAACATCCAGAACTCTGGCAGCAGAAGCAGAAGATTTTGGGCCTCGAGGTGACACATTTGTGATGCTCCTCCTGCTGTTTTATTTCATACACTTGCCTTTCTTTTACCACTTGGTTGTACTTGTAAAGGTGAGGGTTTTCCTTTCCCAGCAGGAAGTACTAGCAAAATAAAGATGGACTGGGTTGTTAAATGCTTGGCTTTCTGTGGTGTGGGTGTTCTGCTGTGCTGGGAATGGGGGTGTTTTTCAAAAGCCTTGGCTGATCTTTGGGCTGCCCCAGGGCTTCAGGTGAGTGGGCTTGGGCAGAGCATGGGGGGCCTGGCTCCTGGAATGGGCAGGGCTGTCAGGCTGCAGTATTTACATATTTTTAACTGAATTTGGGGGAATTTTGCGGTGTTGCAACACTTGGGATTTGACCGCCCGCAGTTGTATCGCTTTTTGCAGCCAGATTAATTCAGCCGAGCTCTGGGCTAGCAGTGACCCCACGGCAGCTGTGTGCTCCTGGCATGGCACATTGTCCATCTGCTGGGATGAATCACCTCCCTGCGCTGGAAAATTAACCCCAGTGAGAAAAAGAATTCGTTTTTCTGGTTGGAGCTGTGCCCAAGGTGAACTTGCTGGGTGGCTGGGTGGGTGCTGGCTCTGGGGTGAGGGGCAGTGAAATGGGGGGAGGTTTGGATGAATTTGGGACATGGAACGTGGTCTGCAGGGATGGAGGACACTGTCTGGTCCTTGGATGTCCTGCAGGACTGCTGAGTCCATGGGGGGACCCTGAGGAGGAGGAGGAGTAGGAAAAGGTGGTCACCTCCAACCTCATGGGTTAGTGAAGGGTGTAGCAAAATAAAGGGGTTTGTGCTCACTGAGCCACTCAGTGGAGAGGAAAATAACACCAAAGAAATTTAATCTGAGCTTGGTGACAGTTCCCAGCATTTCATACTTGTTTGTTCCTAATGGTGTGTAAGGGCAGTGTGCCATGTATTTTTTTTTAAAGCTGTAAAATTAATTCATTCCCTTATAATGCTTCTTTTAAGAGATCTTCAGAAAGTCCCTGATTTAACATGCTGAATTTCTCTTTGATAAGGGTTTCTCGGAGCTCTCACTGTTCCTTTTCCCTTTGCTTGGCGTGTCCCCCCTGGAAGGGTCTGGCTCCATTCCCAGCCCCTCTCCTCCTCCTGGCAGATACAAAGTCTGGTCCCAAGTCCCCTTCTCAGAAATCCTGTGCAGCATCTGCTTTGGGGATATAATTAATGATATTTTGAGATGCTCTGGGCTCTCCTGCTGCTGCTCAGTGAAGCCCTGAGGGGTTGGGATCCCACTTCAGGAGCAGCTCCCAGCACACAGGATGGGGAAACCCAAGGAGTGCTTGGAGCAGGTGTCATTTTTGTGTGAAAAAGCCTTTTCTGTAGGTAATGTTCAGTCAGGGCAGGGCTCCCCACGTCTGGGTGCCACACTAGGGCAGGGTGTGCTCAGAACTGTGCTGGTTTTTAATGAAGTGCATCTCAGCTGGGCTCTGTGCAGTCATGAGGAGCCTTCCCTGCTTCTCCCCTGTTGCCCAATGCTCAGGGATGCCGGAAAACGCTCTGCTCCTCTCCTAAATGAGCTCATTCCTTGAAAATGAGTAAATCAGCAGCTGCAGCAGAGCCACGGCCTTTTGTTAAGCAACAACCAGACAGTTCTTGTGGTTTGAGGCAGCTCTGCAAATCAGATGCACAATCCTCAAGCTGTTGGAGTTCCGGGACAGTCAAATGAATTTAACTCGTTGGATTATCCCGTGGCCATGCTCCCTTCCAGCTCTTTTGGATTCCCTGGCTTGTCTGATTTCCTCACCTCCCTGTTTTGAATGCAGATCCACTGGAAAGATGTTTGATTTTTAAAGCCCAACACGCTCCATCCTGATTCCAGCTGTGCTGCAGCTGCTGGAAAAGTAATTAAAAGGAGTGGAAATTGGAGGGGGAAAAAAAAATTGCTCAAAACAATGGGGAAAGGAGAAAGAAGAATTAAAATCCTGTTGGTCTTGGGACTCAGGATTTACCTTGGCAGAGGATGGAGCTTTTGCTGAGTCAGGCTCTGAGCACAATGAGGATCAGGCAGCAGAGTTTTCCCTCTGGAGAAGCTGGGGCGGGGCTGAGGTGGCTTTGGACCTCTCAGGAGTGAAGGTTCACCCCATCCCAGGCCACCCCAACCCTCCTGCCTGGTGGGGACGTGCTGTTTACTGCACCACGAGTTGTATGAAACCCTGCAAGCCGTGCTGTAAACATCTCCAGGCTGCAGGCCAGCTGGTTGTAGGGATTGTTCCAACGTTGGGTCATCGCTCCAGAAGTTTTGGGAGTGTTTGCTGTGACGTCAGGCTGGAGAGGGGCATGGCCATGGGGCTGGGCTGTGGAGCTGAGCCTCCCCGGGGCTGAAAAGGGAACAGGAGCCCGGACATGTCAGAGCTGCAGGACACCCAGTCCTAATGGAAAACACACCATCAGGTAAAGACCTTGATATTTCTCTTTTTTTGAAGGGAAAATTAATTTAGAAATAGAGATAGAAAAGTTCTCCTTAGGGCATTTGCATGCAGGGGTTGAGTTTGATGACCAGTTTTTCCTAATTGATGTATTATTATACTGAATGCATAAAATCTGCACCTTCCAGCTCTGTTCTCTGGTGAACTGTAAGTTCACATCAAAATAGTTCAGGGGCAAAGGAGCAAAAATATTCAGCTTTTCTGGGTGTGTGTGTATTTTGATTCTCCCTGTGGATGAGCTTTGGCTGCAGGTGAAGAGCTGCAGGTTGAGCAGTGGGTGATGATCCCTCACTCTGCTCTCCTCCTGCCTTCCTGTCACTAAAGATATCTAAAAATGCAAAACCACGAATTTCACTTCTCTGTATGAGTTAAAGAGTTGAACTTTAATTAAGGGCAGGCTTAGAGCTGTTGTTTTCAAGTTGTGAGTAGGAAAAATAACCTGTTTCAAGTTTGTGTGTTCGAGCAGGGTCAGTGCAAATCTGTCCCGTATTCATCAGGGGCCAGGTGCAAACACAAAAAAGCTGCAAGAACTGGTAAACAGGAGGGGATGGAAAGAGCACATTCACCTCTGCTCTCCCCACGTTCAGGGATTAATCTTTGGCCCTTGGAAAGCCAGTGGGTCCTCTGGGAAGTGAGAGATGCAGTGTGGATCACTCCCTTTGTACCCAGCATTGAGAGGCTCCTGCCACAGCACCTGAAAAGCAGCCTGATTTTAGGAACTGGAACCATAAACTCCTAGAATACTTTGGCTTGGAAGGGACCTTTAAAAGTCATCTAGTCCAATCCCCCTGCAATGAGAGGGACACCTTTAACTAGATCACAATGAATTCACTTTTTATTAGAGGAAAAAAAGCTGCAGAGGTGCCAAATAGGAATTCCCTGACACAATAAAGAAAGGGATTCTATGGGATGTGCCTTCCTGGGATAACTTTGTTAGAGCAGAGCTACACACAGGATCCAGTAAAAGTTATTGCAACACCTTGGCAGGGTGTTCCTGGGGAGCAAGGAGTTTGGATGCATTTTATGAGCCTCAGGAGACATCCACTTTTACAAGTGATGCTCTTAACTGGATTAAAGTTTCCCAAGCATTGTTGCCTCCAGATACATTTCTGATGTGTTTATTATGTCTTCTGAACTTTGAACGTCAGGCCTTGGAGAGGATTCTCTCTTGCTTATATTTTATCTTTTTAATAACTGATGGATTAATTAGATACCTAATTTGAAGTTAATAATATCCAGTATTTATTAGGTGTCTGGTTGAAAGTCAAATTCTTCCCCATGATATTTGTGCAGCATCACTATTTTGAATTCCTGGCTTTAGATTTGGCTCCCAGTCGTATTTGTTTCTTGCTCCACAGGCAAGAAGTAAATTAAAAGTGGTAGAAACTGAGTTAGAATTTCCTAAAAAGTTTTATATTTGCTTCATCATGTTTTAGATTAAGTGGTGGTCATGCCTGTAAAGATTCAGTGCAGTTTTTTATAAGACCATCCTGTTTTCCATGTTATCCGAGTACCTCCACCCTTTGTTTACTGCCCAAACATCCTGGGCTGAGCTGCTGCTTTCAGGTCACGACTGAAATCCAGACCTGAGCAAAAAACAAAAGTGATACTTCCTAGAAATCCCTTCCTGTTTACCTTTAACCTTCTCTGTAGGGCAATGGGGAAGTGTGGGAGGAAGCTCCAGGCAGAGAAAGCAGAGCACAGGAGATAAGCCCTGTGATAACACTCAGAAGATAAAAAGGGATCCTGAATCCCTGGCCCCTGCAGTACACAAATATTTAATTCTTCCAAAAACAAGCAGTGAAGGGAACAGAGTAGTAGAACCCTTTATTAGCTCCAGCTGCCCAATCCATGAGATCAGGAAGTGATGTCCAAGGGGAATGGAGCACTGTGGATTTGAGGTTGCTTTGAGTTTGGGTTCCAGCCATTTCAAAGGATTAAAACACAAAAACATGTTGGGAGGTTCCCTCCCCTGCTCTCCTGGGAGGGGGGTGAAACCCATCACTCTGAACATGCTCCTGTTTTTGCTGCTTAAACCTGGAGCTGAAATAAATATTCCCCATGGAAATATCCCTAAATAAATACTCCCTGCTCAGTATTTAGGGGAATATTAAGGAGCACATGGGTGTTCTAACGCTGCCCTGCTCTAACTGTACTAAAAGTTCCTCAGCATTTGGGTGAAAACATAGCAAATATTTCTCTTACCAGACTGCTTAAGGCAGGCAGTGGCAGCATCTATTTTAGGATATTTGTAGCATCTCACCAGTGTTTCTAATGTGATTCAGGGTCTGGTTCAGAACCCAGAACCCCTGAGTGGTGGTTTGCTAACAAACCATGTGTCTGAGGCAAGGCATGAATTCACTTTCTGCAGTGAAATGTGAAAGTGAACAGTTGTGTCATTCTACAAACCTCTTTGGGATGAAAAAGGGTGAATCTGGATGAGAGATGAATCTGCACATGGAAAAGGCACAGAGTCCAACCCAGTTCCCTGTTTGCTTGCATGATCTTGGATTATTTCCTTTGAACCTTAGTTGTCCAAACTCATGGAGACAAGTTTTCACCCTTTGACATGTTATTGGCTTCCTCTGAAGTGGTTTTTACCCAAGTAAATGAATTAACTTCCAGTGGTCTCTTTTATTCTAAATTATATCCTTTTCTCTCTCAGCTGGAAAAATGCAGGGGGTATCCAAGAAAGCCTCAAAAATATTTCAGCAAACCTGTGCTCTCCTATGGAAAAATATTCTTCTGGTGTGGAGGATCAAGACAAAAAGTTGTCAGGCAAGTGTTGGTTCTTCCAAAGGGAAATCAGGATTTCCACTACAAAGTATTTTTACGTTGCATTGTTTTTATGTGAGGGGATGTGAGAAGCCTCAGCTGTGGTTCCCTGGGAAATGTCAGCACTTACTTCTTCCTGTGATACTACAACTCTGCCTCATGACAAAGCTGGCTGGTTGCTCTTGGTTGTTGATCCCAACCTGCCCTGTCCAGAGGAACACAATGTCCGATTCATGATTGCAGTGTAAAATGATCCACAGACCTCGCTGTGGTCTAGGAAACTAGGAAAACATGTTTTCCATCTGAAGCATTCCTCAGATTTTAAAATCATCACACCTGTGGAACAGCTCTTCCTCATGCACAGGGGAAAAGAACTGGAGGAGCTGGAGTGTGCAGTGGGGTCAGAGCTGGATTAGAAGGGTCCTGGAAGAGCCAACAGTTCCCTGGGCTGCCACTCACCTCTGCATTTCCCTCCTTTCATCCAGGAATGGGTTGCATCCGTGGTTTTCCTCTTCATCCTGCGGGACTCAGCCCATATGATCATGTACTACCCCAGACAAGAATTCCCTTACAAATTCCTGGGGCGCTTGGACGATCCAGCCTTAAATGTTTCAGGGGTGACACTCATGTACACGCCTGGGACAAACACCACCAGGAGGATCATGGACAGAGTGGCTTCCAATTCAGTAATGACAGGTAAATGCTCTTAAATCCATGTTCCAAACTGGCCCTGTCCCAGCCTTCCTGGTGGGGAGGGAGAAGAGCGTTTGCCCCACGTGATTTTTGAGGGAACAAATTGTGGTGCTGCCTGTTTTCATGTTGTTGGCGGGCTAATCAGAGTTTCAGCTGTCGTGGTTTCTTCTTTTTTTTTATTATTATTTGTTTATTCTACTGGCAGGTATAAGAATAGAAGAGATGGAAAATGAGGAAAAAATGGAAGAGAAAGGACTTTTGGATGAAGATGTTATTGGTGTTGTTTTTAAGGATGACTTCTCCTACACTCTCAGATTTCAGATGGGCAGAGCAGTGTTTCCAAATGAAGCCTTTGAACACATTGGTAAAAAAATAAATGGAGCCACAGGCTCTGATTTTGCATTAAAAACTGTTTAGCTGGGTTTCTGTGCCACCCTAAAGGGATGGAGGCTGCATGTGCCAAATGGCTCAAGGAACACGAGTTAAAATTTGAGGTTTTGCTTCTGTAAAAGGAAACAAACATCAGAGAAGAAAAGTTTTAAGAACATAAATGTTTTCCACAGCCAGAGAATCAGAGAATCACAGAATGGTTTGGGTTGGAAGGGAGCTGAAAGCTCATCCAGTGCCATGGGCAGTGGCACTTCCACTGTTCCAGGTTGCTCCAAGCCCCATCCAACCTGGCCTTGGATACTCCCAGGGATGGAGCAGCCACAGCTTCTCTGGGCAACCTGTACCAGGGCCTCCCCACCCTGAGTAAAACTAAATCTTGATTTCCTGACACTTAGGTAAAACTCGTTTTCAACTCCACAAGTTATGCACAAGTAATTTATATACACATATATAAGGGAATGTATCAATTAATATTGATTAAATTATTTGTTTTCTAATTTGTTTCCACAACAGAAACCTGCTGGGATTTTTCAGCAAGTTACTGCAAAATTCCTTTGTACTGGTACGGGGGGTTCCTCTCAGTGCAGTCCAGCATTGATGCAGCAGTCATAGAAGTAAGTGTGGTCATGATGGAAAATACATTTCCTGGTCTTTCCAGAGGTACATGTACACTTAAAAACCAACCAAATGGACAAAAAACAAATCAACTAAAGAAGAAAGAAGAAAAAAGCTCCAAACACCAAAAAAAAAACACCAAGCCAGTTCATTTTTCCACCCCTGGAAGTGTTCAAAGCCAGGCTGGATGGGGCTTGGAACAACCTGGTCTAGTGGAAGGTGTCCCTGCCCATGCAGGGGGTGGGACTGGGTGGGTTGTAAGGTTTCTTCTAACCCAAACCCCTCTGGGATTCTGTGATACTCTGATTTTCTGTGAACTTCAACTTGTTAAATACATAATGTAATTCAGATTTGAAAGAATGACAGATCATTCTCGTGGCTTGAGGCAGTGGATGGAACCAGGATTTAATAGTGTTTATTGCAAGGCAATGGAAAAAGATACTAAATAGTGGTTATTTACTTATAATCATCGCCTCATTATTGACGAACTGATTGATTTTAATGCTTATAAACCCCTGTTTGTGCCAATGTTGATTGTTTCATTGCAGAAATGAAAATAATGACTCATTTCTTTTCCTTAGATGAAAACCAACCACTCTGTCTGGAAAGAAATGAAGTCACTTACTGGAGTCCATCTGAAAACGCCTGTGATGAAACCTCTGTTTAAACTGGATTACCTTTGGTTCATTATTTGTGCCATATTGAGCTACTGCCCATACATGCACTTTTTATCAGTGAAAGTTCTCAAGGAGAAGAAGAAGCTCAAGATATTGATGAGAGCGATGGGTTTGCAAGACGTTGCCTTCTGGTAAGGCTCAGAAATTAATCTCAGTGTAATTACAGGGATTATATTGTCTACTGTATATGGGAGGTGTATGGAGCATCCTGGTCTAGTGGGACCTTCCAACCTGACCCTTTCTGTGATTCTGTGATGTTTGCCCCTTTAAACTGTAAAAATGGATATTTGGAATGACAAAATATTTGAATTAAAGAGAGTGTGCCTTGTATTGGCTATGCCATGGCAAGTGTTGTCATGTTCAGGGACAAAAATAACTGTGCCTTCATTTGTAGGTTGTCCTGGAGTTTGCTGTACACCGTGTACATCTCAATAACAGCCAGCCTGCTGACCCTGGTCACCTTGAAGGATGCTTTTCATCACAGCAGCTTTCTTGAAATATATTTTTTTTATTTCTTTTATGGCATGGCATCTGTAAGTCTGCTTTTGTATTCTTAAATGTTGCATCTTTTTCTTTTTTCATTTCCTAATTTAAATATCTGAAAGTCAAACTGCAGAATTCTCTAGGGGTGAATATTACATGAGACAAAGTAACACAAAAGCACTACTGTGATTTATTGTTTTGTTTGTAGGCTAATATATAATTCTCATTACATTTTGTGAGATTCTGGCTCAAAATCAGAGTAAAGAGAGGTGCTAACACCAGGCTGGGAGTGATTTGTCTGTCCCTATAAACCTGCCCTAAACCTCAGAGCTGTCTGCTAAACAATGCAAGCCTTGTGTGTCTGTAGGGAACAACTGAAACTCAGCTGGGTCTCTAATTTTGCTCCCATTTTCATGTTGTTTTTTTTTAAATTGCCAGCAGAAATGCATCCTGCTAACTACTGGTTTTCTCTGCTGCAGATTCACTTCACTTTCCTGCTCAGCTCACTGCTAAAGCAGCCAAATATTTCCAGTTTTGTGGGATTTTTCCTTCACATCCTCTTTGGTTCACTGGGCTTTTTGACATTGTTTGAAAAACTGCCAGGGGCTTTGGAATGGATTTTAAACCTCTTCAGTCCTTTTGCCTTCACAGCTGGCCTTGCAACGGTATGTCCAAAAGAAAACCAGAGCATCACAAAAGTTCAGCCCCCAGAATTCTGCCAGGGAACAGCACCATCCTCAATTTCCATTTGCAGAACAACACAGTCACACCTTCTGTTTTAGATGATCTTAAGTAGAAAACCTGGCTCCAAAAAATCTGTGCTGATTCGTAGCAAGGATGGCTGGACTGTTGCACTTGAATTTTACTGATTCACTGCACTGTGAATTTTACTGATTGTGCATACAATAAATTTAAATCTCCTGAAATGGTTGCAGCAGTGGGATGTGGCTGGAGGGTACTGAGATCTGCAAGAGCTGGGAGGGCTGCAAGTGCTGCCCTTGCCATGTGCATCACTCTGCTGGTGCAGTGGCTTCTGCACGATGTGGAATTCAGCTTACTGAGGCATTTCTAGTGCCTGTAGTCAAAATAAACTCTCTGCCTCCTTAGAAACAGCATTGTGATCACGAGTGGACTTGGGTTTTTAGTGAAAATGCCCATGATGACACAGCAGTAGCTCACACGAAGTATTTCTGCCTGAGGGAAGTGTTTTGTCTGACTTGTGCTTTTTTTTTTTTTTCCCCTTCTAGATGGTAAAACTAGAAAAATATGGACCAGCATTAAGCCCAGAGTTGTACCCTTTCTATAAGCTATACCTCATCCTGAGCCTTGACAGTGTCTTGTACTTCCTGCTGGCCATGTACTTCGATAAGGTTTTGCCTGGTAAGTGGAAATGTGAGGGGAAAAAATGCGAACTTCCTTGATTTTTGTACTATAATTATCTCCTTTGTAGGAGGAAAGTCACCAAAGGGGTGGTGTGATGGGAGAAAACTGTAACCCTTGCAGTGAGGCACTGAGATCCTGCTCTGACTGCCCTAACCACTGGATTAAGGATGCTCTAGGAATTATTCTGATTTATTTGAACCAAAGAAGTTGTAAATGGGGTCTTGGCTGTGATTATTCCCCACCTGCATTTGCAGACACGGATGAGTGGACAACTTAAATTGCAGAGTTTATCAATTCTTTCTCTCTGCTGAAAATCCACGTTCTGCAGCTGCCGAGGAAGCGGTGACTGGAGTGGGCATTGATCAGAGTTGGCAGGAGCTTTTGGGTTGATATTTCACTTTGTCTATCTCTGAATTAGGCAAGTACGGGGTACCACATCCTCCTGCCTTCTTCCTGAGAGCTTCATACTGGCTCGGGGCCAGCAGTGGGTGCGTGGGGCTGCGATCTGGCAGCAGCCATGACCCTGTCCTCGGCAGCGACAGCGAGCCCATGCCGCCGGCCTTCGAGGGGAAGGAAGCCATCAGGTAAGGACTCCTGAAAAAAACACAAAAACACAGCTCTGCATGCCTTGTTTGGCTCTAGAGAGCACAGCCACACTGCACTGGTGAATGTGAGGCTGAGCCATCTGACATAGATAAGGTTAAAGGAAATGTGTGAAAGGGAGGTGTTGTTCAGTGTTTCACCCCGCTCCAGAGCTGCATTTTGGACATGGGGCATCCTCCAGCTCCCTGCCCTGCACTTTCCTCTCTGCAGAGTAGCAGCAGCCAGTCTGTTTCCCTTCCCCATCATCCTGAAGCACATAACTGTGCATAAAACACTGCTCTGTCCATCCTTACAGGGCTGGTCCTGCCCATTGATTGTCACCAGAAAGCAAAGAGAAATCTGCCAAAACAATATCTAAGTCATCACTCTTAATTCAATATCCACATGTTATCTCAGTCCTGAGGGCCTCCTGCTTCATTCACTAAATGTTCCTTGAGTTTGGTTTTGAAACCTTTTAAATAGCTTCTAGAAAATACCTAAATCTGCTTTAAAGGTACAAGAAATGAATGGCATCAAGTGATTCCTTCAGCAGGACCAGTTTGAGAGGAGGAGGTTGGGAAATATTCTCCCAATAGTTTACAAAGGTTATTTTGAGGCAGAGGAAACAGACCCAAATTGTTATTCGACAATAATGGCTTGCTTACTTTTCTTTAGACTAAACAATATTAAAAAAGTATACAAGAAGAACAACAAGATCACTGAAGCTCTAAAGGGTAAGAAGAGGCTTTGTTATTATTTTATTCATTTTTCACTAGATAAGAACCCAAAGTGTTTTAAAACGTACTGGATGTACTGAATTCTGCCTCCAGTCCTCTTAAATTGCATTGTGCAATGGTTCTTTCTGCTGGGGTGAATTACTGGCAAATTTCTATGAGGTTGTTATCTCCCTGCTCCCTCCAGGAAAATCACTGTTTATTATTTTTTGCAACAGCAGAAGTCTCCTTAAAAGCTGTGGTTTTGCAGTGTTGAACCACTCTAGAAATCCCCTCTCAAACCTCCCTTTCAAAATGTAAACTATTTTGGGCAAACTTGGGGTTTTTTGGTCACTGGCTAAAGCCAAGCCTGCTGTCCCTGCCTGAGCTGTGTTCTCCCAACCACTTGCCAATGCAAATAGTTGGCACAGTCATAGTAAAGTCATGAGGTATTTGTTAAATGCCTTTTTTAGCAAGAACTCCAAGTGAAAATATCAAAAATGAAAAATACAAAAATATTAAGATTATCAACATGGTCTGTATTGATTAAACTGACCACAAACCCAATCTGAACAACCCCCAGAAAGACAAAGTAAGTTTTTTTGAAAAGAAAATGAGGTGGCAAAGTGGCTGCTTTGAAAGAAGTCTTGAAATCTCATGTGTTGGAAAAGCTGTGGGTTCTTCTCTTCCTGAGGACTCTTTCTTGAGCCACACTAAAATAAAAGGTTGTGAACCTCATAGAAAACAGAAGTAAAAATTCTTTAAATATTGAAGTTAATACCCTTGTTCCCTCAATTCAAACAAGACATGATTCCTTACTAAGCTTGGTCCTAACTTCTGAAGGACCAACCTGTGCCTGTGGATCTGTGGTTTTGCCTCTCAGCTTGAGAAGAAATGTCACTCCTCTGTCACTCGTGGCAACGAGCTACAGGTACAAGTCTGCTTCTCACTAACTTCCATCAAACTGTTTCGTGTTTTTGTTCCAGGTTTGTCCTTAAATATCTATGAAGGGCAGATCACTGCACTGCTTGGTCACAGTGGATCTGGGAAAACTGCTCTCTTAAATGTGCTCAGTGGATTTTCCAAGCCTTCAGCAGGTAAGAGGATGGACCTGGATGCTGAAAAGAAGGAACTGTTTGGTTTTTTCTCAAGTGTAATGAGAAATATGCAAAAAACCTCCAAATTTCCCTCAGTCATTTGTGCTGGGTTGTTGTCAGAGCATATTTCTCCTACAACACGGGCTTCAGGGACAATGCATCCCTTATGGACACGTTCATGTGTGCAGGCATGCACAGATGGTTGGTTGTCCATCTGGATGGCCTGGTGTTTTCCATGAAGTGCATACCTATAGGAAATATGTTTTTATTCTTAAGGAAGGGATTTGGTGCTCTGAAATATTTGTATGGGGTATTAGAGCTTTGGACTATTCAGTTATTTTGCTTTTTCTATTTTTTAATTTTTGTTTTAACACATAAGAAGCATCCATGGTGCTGGAAATAATGTCAAAGGTACAAACACAAACCAGTCTGCTTTCTCCTTATAACTGGAAAATATTGTACAGGATGAAACTTGTTTCATTCATCCCCCTGTGCAGGTTCTGCAGTGATTTACAACTACGATGTTTCTGAAGTGTGGAATATGGAAGGAATGCAGGCAAGGGTTGGGATTTGCCCCCAGCTTAATTTGCATTTTGAAGCCTTAACGGTGAAGGAAAACCTGAGAATTTTTGCTCACATCAAGGGCATTCAGTGGAAGGAAGTAGATGAAGAGGTTGGTATGTGCTTGTCATCCATCGACTTCTCTTTTATGGCCTCTTGGGCACTTTGTGCCTTATTTATAAAAGATTATCACCAGCATCTTGTTCTGTGCAAATGAGAGCAAACCTAATTTAGTGGTAAAGTGGTTTTTCAATTATTTCTTATCCTCTTGAGTTAGAACTCAGATTTGCAGTATTTACCTCAAAGCAAAGCCATTTAGAGTAGGTAAGTTTTAAACCTTAAGGTTACACTTTCCTGTAATGTTTGTAGCCATTTCTGAATCAAGATGTGACCACTGCTTTGGAAATCTGACTCTTGTGTGTTGTCAAGGTGCAGAAAGTTCTCGTCATGCTGGACCTCACCGACGTTCAGAACGTTTGCGCCGATGCCCTGAGTGGGGGACAGAAGCGAAAATTGTCTCTTGGAATTGCCATTTTAGGGAATCCCCAGGTAGGGATTGGTCATGCTTATGCACGCACAACATGTGCTGTTTGGGGACATTGCTTTGCATTTTGGCTTGGCACAGAGACAGTCGTGTTCTTCCCCTGGCATTCCAAAGTTTCTGCCCTACTAATTCACTTGCTGGAAGGATTGAGGAATCTGGTTCAATCAGAACCATATTTTTAATTAAAAAGATGGTAATATTGCAATGGGAGAAAGAGCAACAAAAACAACTGATACTTGAGGATGCATTTCCCCCTTTGAGTGAGATCACCCAAAGCATGGAATGCAGTGATGTAAGCGTGGAGCTGAGCCCTGCAGGCACAGCTGGGACTGGAGGGGCTCTGATCTGCTGTGCCTTTGCAGGTGTTGCTCCTGGATGAGCCCATGGCCGGGCTGGATCCCTGCTCCAGGCACCACATCTGGAGCCTCCTGCGGGAGCGCCGCGCCGGGCGCGTGACGCTCTTCACCACCCAGTCCATGGAGGAGGCTGATGCTCAGGCTGGTGAGCCCAGACTGACACCTTGGGGGATTCAAACAAGGGTTTCCAGGGCAGAGCCCACGTGTGGGTCCCACTGTGCCACAGCCTGTGCGTGCTGGACACGTTTTGTCTGAGAGAGACCACCCAGCACGAGCTGAGCAAAGGCTAAAACTGCACTGGTTGTCCCTCCCAGACTTTGCTCATGCTCTTCTTCAGGGTAAAGCACTCCTGGATATGTCCCTAGCAGCACCCACAGTAAAACTCAGATTATTTTTCTGACACTATTTGCTTTTTCCCTATTATTCCTGTGCTGTGTGGGAAATCCTCCCCAAGCCCACAAAAATGCATAACTAAAAGAATTAACCATGGTGTTTAAAAGAAAGGCAATGGTTAAAAAAAAAAAACAAAAACCAAAAAAAACTTCAGCACTGGCCTGGTTTTACTCCTCTCAATTTATTATTAAAATGTCTGCTGAGTTCAGAAGGAGCAGAGTGAGGTCAGTCTGCTGCACTCTTGTAAATCCCCCTAAATCCTTTGTATTCCTACCTCCTTAGATCGGAAAGCTTTCCTCTCCAGTGGGAGATTACAGAGTGTTGGCTCATCTCTCTACTTGAAGAGAAAATGGGGAATTGGCTATCACTTAAGGTAAAACCTTTTGGTCATCTCTCTTTTTGTGAAAAGCTTCTAGCTCTCATGAGTATTTTCTTGTAGAGTCTGTGTTTCTGTAGATTTTATATACAGAGTAATAGAAATACTGACAATTCATTTTAGAAGATTTTTAAGGCTGCCAAATTTTTCCTACTTTGGAAACAAGCTGCTTTTCTTTGGAACCCAATCCTGAAAGCTCTGAGTGTGTAGCAAAAATGACTTTGCAATCTTTTTTGCAGCTGAAAGGGAACCAGAGTGAGGTGCCAGAGTGACGTACAGTGGCTTTAATGTGGGGTTGTTTTTCTCAGGAGTTTAATTCCTGAGTTCTTGGTTTAGCAGTACTGGCCAGGATCATAATTCTTAACCTCAACCATCTCTTGCATGCATGGCAAAAACAGGGGCACTGTAAAAATTCCCACTGAAGTCCTGCCCGGTTTTGGAGGTTTCCCTATGGCTGGAAGAATCATTGCTGGCTTTGTATTTCAACCAGATGATGCACATATCGTTTTTTCTCATTTAACATTATAACAATGGGTTTTTTTAAACAGGATGCACATAAATGACCTGTGTGACCCAGAGCTTGTCTCATCTGTGGTCAGACAGTACATCCCTGATGCTGTGCTCAAAGAACAGAAGAAGGATGAGCTGTGTTTTATGCTGCCTCTGGAAAACACTGACAGCTTCCCAGGTAAGAAAAACTATTGCTATGCCAGGGTTGTAAAAGAAAAACAAGTGGTGGGAAAAGCAGGCAGCAAAGTTGCTGTGAAGGGAATAACTACATTACTTGGTCCATAATGTGTGGGATTAGGAAGCTGCATAAATACCAGTCTTACAGAAAGCCCTCAATGCACATGGCTGTATTGATAATGTAGATGAAAAAAAGAAAATCCACCAACCAATCTACAAAATCCACCAAGGCTCTTCTCTTTTCAGAACCAAAAACTTTCACTTTTCCACTATTTATCTCTATAGAGCACAATAATTTTGCCATGGCTTTTAAATTGTGGGGATGGATGATGTGAATGCTGGAACATCCAATGTTGATTGTGCCAGGCTGAGTTTGTGCTCAGCACCAGTCTGGTTGTTTCTGTCGTGCAGGTCTGTTCAGCCACCTCGAGAGCAGCCTCTTGCAGGGGGTTGTGAATTATGAGGTGACCAGGACAACCCTGGGAGATGTTTTCCTGAAGTTGCAGGGTGAGGAAGCCGTCGGTCAAGAAGGTAAAGCATTGACTCCCATTTGCAATTGTGCTATCATTAAGGTTCCATCTATTCATATGTTTTAGTTGAATATCTAAAAATTTTCTGCTGAATGTGAATTTTGGTAGGTCTAGAGTGGCAGTTGTATTCCACTTGCCTTTAGTGAGGAATGTCTCCTGGCAGAAGTCCAAATGATTCCATCTTGACTTCCCATTGGCTTTTAAACACAAGAATTGAAGGCTGATGTGGGAAAGGTATTCACCTTTGAAGGGTTGTACTGCCCAGACCAGGAGGTGGGAAGAGATAAAGTTTGCAGGAGGCATTTCCCACAGCCAGTGAAGATATTGGATGTGTTGCTACACAAGCCCAGGTTCAGCCAGTCTGAATTCACCAATATAAATGATATTCTGGATAAATTATGGCCCCTTTCCTCTGCCCTTGTTTCTTTCCTGGCTAAAAAAAAAAAAAAGAAAAAAATCAAAGTGTCCCTCTATTCAGAAGATCCTTGTGGATTGTTTGCAATTAAAACAATTAAGAGTGTCCTTTGAAGGCTCTTGGTGGGTAATGAATTTCTCATGGTGAACACACAGGAGACGGTGACCTGGAGGAGAGGGACCAAGGCCTCCCGGTGTTTTCCAAGCAGGGGATGCTGGCAATGAGGGGGATGATGCTCTGGAGGCAGCAAGTGTGTGCTGTGATGAGAATTCGCCTCCTAAGACTGAAGCACGAAGGAAAGTTTCTCAGGGGAGTGTAAGTACAGGAGCTCCTGGCCACCCTGCAGCCTTGGAGTGACGGAGGGGAGGCTTAAATGCTGCTGGAGATGTTTGGAAGCAGAGAATTCGGTGGGAAATATTTACAAGCTGCAGTAATAAGAGCAGTCTGTACTTACTAGGAGAGCTCTGACTTGATTAAGTTTTAAATTTTCCCATAAATCACACAATTGCTTAAAGGTGGAGTTCCCCTGGACTCTCTTATGGTCTGTTTTTCCATCTAGATTGCTGTTATTTGGAGTCTTTATCCTTCCCCCACTGATGGTTTTAATGCTATTTCATCTGTGGCACAACTCCAGCAGCTGGGAAATCACATCTAGCCCGTATTTTCTTCCCAGTAAAGAGAAAATTCAAAATAGGTCTACAAACCTTCTCATCTTCAATGACACAGGTGAGGAACAACATGTGATGGTGACTCACTTTCTGCATCAATCTGAATCTCATTATGGTTGACAGACCAACCTTGCCTTACTCTGTTTGTACATTCCTTTATATATTTGTAGCCTTGGAAAGTGTTTTCTTTTGAGCAAAAACAAGCCCGTTTTAGTGATGATAGCTGAATATAAAAGTAATGAACCAGGAAAATTTTAAAAAAAAAGGCAATAAATAAACTTTCATTTATAAACATACATTTTGTTTAAGCAGTTTAATTAAAATAGAAAAAAATGTAGGAAATACATGTTTGCTTATAATCTCGATATTTGGGTGTTTTAACTTACCTCTGCTTTGCAAGTAGGAACTTGTTTATATGAAATTGTTTATATTTAAAGAAAAAACCTTGCTAATGACTCTGATTTCTGTCCTTGACTTGATTTCAGGATCAGAAATCGAGGATTTCATTGCTGCTTTGAAGACTCAAAACATAATCCCAGAATTAACTCAGGAGAAAAACATCACAAGCCTTCCAGATTATAATGGAGCTATAAAAATATCCCTGGAAGGCAAGGTGAGGGATATTTTTTCTTCTTTCATCCTGTACACCAACAGGATTTTCTGAAAAGTACTTCAGTGATGCACAGAGAAATAAACCCACCAGAAAACGGAGAATATTTTTTGACACATTAAATAATTTCAGTAGCGCTGCTCACACCTCTCAGGGACATGAAGGTCTTTTGTTTTTACACCTTCAGAGCCGCCAGTTCACGGTGATGTGCAGCCCAGAACCCATCAACTGCTTCCCTGTGCTCGTGAACATCCTCAGCAATGCCTTCCTGAGGCTCTTCAATTCCACCGCGCACTTCCGTGTCTGGAGCGAGGTCTTCTACAGAGTGAGTGTCCTGCCTGCCTGGGGGAAGTTCTCTGGGACAGCTGAAGGGATAAAGGAGTGTGCAGCTCGGAAACCTGGTTGGGTGAGCACGTTCCAAGGGTTGGGGGCAGTGGTCCAGCTGCTGGTTGTTCCTGGGGGCATTTAAGGACGATTTCTCCTGCAGTGTCCAAGGGTTCTGTGGGGTTTCAGGACCATAAGATATTCAAGCTTGTGCTGTGTGGAGAGAATTGGGATTGTTCTTGGAAAAGAGAAGCTTCAGGGTGATCCATTTGTAGCCTTCCAGTCCCTGAAGGGAGCCTGCAGGAAAGATGGAGAGAGACTGTTTAGAAGGGCCTGGAGTGATGGGCCAAGAGGGATTGGCTTCAAACTGAGACAAAGTAGGTTTAGATTTGTTATCAGAAATAAATTCCTCCCTGTGAGGGTGGTGAGGCCCTGGCACCGGTTGGCCAGAGAAGCTGTGGCTGCCCCATCCCTGGAAGTGTCCAAGGCCAGGTTGGACAGGGCTTGGAGCAACCTGGGATAGTGGAAGGTGTCCCTGCCATGGCACGGGGTGGAATGAGATGAGCTCGTTCCAAACCCAGGATGAGCTTCTAACCCAGGCCATGATGCTGAGTATGGTGGGAATACAACAGTGATACCTGCAAACCCCACCTTTCCTCAGCAACAAAAATTTGGTCTCCATCCTCAACCATTTACAGTAATCCACGTACTTTCTGCAAATTCTATGATGCTAAATGTGAATTTTTTGTTCTTTTTGCCTTTTTTCCTGTTCTTAAATACATTAAGACTTACCATTAGTGTTCTTGCTCATTTGCCTGCTGAACCATTTTATGAGCATCAAGCTAGCCAGATTTTCCCTGGACAGCTGTTGATTATGGATGACTCTGAATTTCTCTCCACAGGCAATAAACTCAGAGATAAAGAACTACATTTTTTTCGGCTTATTAAGCTACCTGCTGGTTTTGGCTGCTGGTTTGCCTCCTCTCTTTGCTATGAGCAGCGTGGAGGATTACAAGGTAAAGAGCACGAGCTGCAGGTGGCCTGACATAAGGAGTGAAAGTGATCCAGTGTCTGTGGAGAGCAGTTAAATCCCAGTGGGGAGGCCCTGGCACAGGTTTTCCAGAGAAGCTGTGGCTGCTGCATCCCTGGAAGTGTCCAAGGCCAGGTTGGACAGGGCTTGGAGCAACCTGGGATAGTGGAAGGTGTCCCTGCCCATGGCAGGGCATGGAACTGGATGAGCTTTAAGCTCCCTTCCAACCCAAACCAGTCTGGGATTCTATGATTTCTAGGTAGGATATTAAAACAAAAACAGTCAGATGAGTACCAAAGTGCACTTCTCTGCATCCCAGGGAATCAGCTGGAACTCAAAATAATTTGCATGTTGATAAAGTTTTTTGGATTGGAATGATTTAATTGTTTTTCCCTTTAGGAATGATGTAGTTTTAAACAATAGTAGAACCAAGAATTGGAAGTGCTTGGAGAGGAGAGGGAGGCTCAGGGAAGGGAGGAGCAAGGGAAGGGAGGAGGAGAAGGAGCAGGAATGATGTTTTAGACTCTCCCTTTTCCCATTTTCTTTTCCAGCTCCAGGTTCGCTCCCTGCTGCGGCTGGCGGGGCTCTTCCCCTCGGCCTACTGGTGTGGACAGGCTCTGGTAGACATCCCATTCTTCTGGAGCCTGATGTGCCTCATGTTTGGGATCCTGGTGCTCTTCTGCCGCACCTGCCCCTTGGAGGCCAGCGCTGTGCTGACCATGGTGAGCTCTTGGGAAGACGGGCAGAAACAACTCCCCTCCCTCATTTCACAGTGGGGTTTGGCTTTGAATGGTTTGTTTGCAATGGGCTGCTCTAGGCAGGTTTTCATCTATCCTCAGGCACCTCCTTGTCACTGGTGTCTCTCTCTCCCTAGATCATCTGCATCTTTGGTTATGGGATATCTCTTGTCCTCTTCGTTTATTTAATTGCCTTCACGTTCCGCATGGGACGCAGCTATCGCTACATTTGGTCTTTAGCCTTCATTCTGGTAAGTGAAGAGCATGTCCATGTTGAAATGTTTGATTTACACATCTTGCCATTTCAGGCTTCGTTTCAAATATATCAATTTTCAGCAAAATAACCCGAATCACTGACAAATAGCCTGGTTTTTAGCAGCAATACATTAATACTGGAAATAGTTTTTCTGCTTTATTCTAGGTGAATTATGTTGCCTACATGAACTGTGACTTTTATGAAGAAACTTACTATACCTGTACTTTGATTCCTGTGTTTCCACCTCTGGGC
This sequence comes from Climacteris rufus, assembly GCA_013398175.1. NCBI lineage: Eukaryota > Metazoa > Chordata > Aves > Passeriformes > Climacteridae > Climacteris > Climacteris rufus. The sequence goes on along the minus strand of VZRZ01008834.1, from coordinate 108,001 downwards.
TGGATTATGTTCTCTGGACAAGTAAGTAAAACACATCCTGCTAAATTCAGTAATGGTCCTAAAGGTGCAAACTGGCAAAGCAAGAGGCACTTTCCAAATTCTCTGCCTCAAAGTGCCAACTGCCAAAAAGAGAGAGTGAGAAAAGAAAACAGGAAAACAAGTTCCAGGCTGGAGAGTGAAAGAAGAGGCCAAGATTTGCCCTGTTAATCCTTTTTTTAATTAGGATGGTTTGGGTTTGTTTAGTTACAAAGAGAGGTTACAGTGGCTGTATCCTGGCAGCCAGGGAAGCATGGGAGGGGAAGGTGGTGGAGTGGGAAAACCAGGAAGCAGGAGGAGAGCTGGCAGAAGGTAAAAGAACTGGGAAGAGAGAGGTAGTGGTGGAAAACGTCGACCTGATTTGAGTCCCCTCTGAACTACTGCAGCCAAGGAAGCCACGACCCTTTGAGGCAGTAACAACCAAAAATAAAAAAGTGCTCAAAGGATCAAAGCTCCTTTACCCCATCCTGAAGAAAAGCTAAACATCCCTACCTGCCACACGTGCTCTGACCCTGCCCTGAGACACACCATGCTAAGGAATTTTCTTATTGACTGATCTTCTTTTCTTCCAGAACTTCCTCATGCTTAACAACTACAGAATTTTTGAATCGTGGGATCACGTCTACATGGCTGTCTTTGCAGTAAGGAGGAATTTGAAGATGGTTTCTCGGGCAAAGATGACTGTGCTGATGCAGTGGATTTGCACTGGGCTTGTATAACTTTCCACATAAAGAAAGGATGGGTTTTAGAGTCAAAATTTCACAGCAAGTGTCATCAGGGGAGGCACATTCCAAGTAATCGTGGGCTTGTGCCTCATGTGGCCCTTGGATGCTCTACCATATGTGGGAAAATGGGGCAGGGAGTGTTAAGTGGAGCTCGTGTAGAAGACAGAGATATTATTAACAAACTGATCATTCTAATGCTGCTTTGGCAAAAGAATGGTGTGATCTCCCATCCCATATGATGTCTGTTTTGGTGCAGAGAGATTATCTGGGCTAAAAATGCTGTTAGAAGTCAAGGCTTTTGCAAATAATCTGCATATCAGATGGAAATGTATGCAAAGCATCAACTGAGCTCCTTCCCCTTCTAGACCTTTTCACTAGCTGAAATTAATGAGATTGGTTCCTGCATCCCCTTCTAATTAAAATTAATAGAGTGTGTTGTTACCTTGTCTCCATGCAAACCTAATTAATGTCTGTTTTTTTAAGCCATACATCCATTGTGTGATTTTCGCTTTCCTCCTGCGCTGTTTGGAGATGAGATATGGAGAAGCAGTTACAGGATTTGATCCCATTTTCAGGTGTGTCCCAGGAATTCCTTGTAGCCACAGTTATCCCAATCTGTGGGGTGGGCTTGGAGCTGCAGAGCCAGGCAGGACCCTGACAGCAGAAGGGAAAAACATCATGTATGAAAAACCTTTTGCAAAATGTGGATAAAGCTAGTATTTTTCGTTTTTTCAATGTCCTTGAGAGGAGAGAAATTGTTATTTAACATTTTTTTTAAAATTAAGGTTCATAGCTGAGGAAATTTCCCTACAGTGGGATAAATTACAGTTACAAATGGAAACACAAAAATTGTAACTCCTTTTCAAATGTGTCAATATTGCTCCCAGTAGGATGGAGACCTCCCCTACAGCTCCATCAGGTCGGGGTTGTCTGCTGAGTGCTCTCTGCTTATCTGTGATCAATCACCTCAGTCATGTGGGAGAAGACTTGTAAAAAGTATTGCATGATCAAACATTACCAAATGTGACTCAGCTGGGAGTGAAATGCCCAAACTGCTCTGAAAACCTGCCTCATGTATTTTAATTCTCCTTAAACAGATGATTGGCATGTGTGGAGCAGGGAACCAGTCAATCATTAAAGATGAAGGAGAAGATAAAGCTGGCCTTTATTATCTCAGCCATGCCAGTGGAGTTTAGCTTTTCTCCCAGGAATAAATATTTGAGCAAACACTGTCTGTGGAGCAGCTCAGTGATCCTTGTGAGTCCCTTCCAGCTCTGGGATTCTGTGAGCTCCCCGAGGTCAAATAAATTTTGAATTGTGCAACATTGGTGCTGCCCTGGGAAAAAACTTATAAACACAAATCTTTTTGGTAGTGATTCCCCGTGAAAGCATCTCTCCTCCTCCACTTGTAGGATCCAGAAGAGGAGAGGGGTCACCCACCAGAACAAGGAGCACCCTGGAGAGGAACCCCCCGAAGTCCAGGCGGAGAGGGAGAGGGTGCGGAGCGCGATGGTCTCTGTGCAGCAGGACGAGGTGAATCCAAATCCAGCCTTCTGGATTGTTTTCCTTTTCATTCTCCATCCTCTTCCTTTTCATTCTCTCATCTGTCTCTGCTCTCTTAGCTCATGCACTCAGATCTACTGATCTGATCTCACCATCCAGCCCACAGTCACTCTGGCACCACAAGGAGTTTAGCTGACACTATTATTTTTATTTGCTTATTTCCTTTTTTTTTTCTTTTCTCTGTTTCATGGATTTTTAATTTAGAAATTTCTCTTTTTCAAAGTCATACTTAATGGTAAGAACAGATCAGCTGTCTCATGGGATAGGAGGAGAGTTTTTATTTCCCTTTTCATCTCTTCACAGAACTTGGTCATCGCCAACAGTTTGCGCAAGGAATACGAAGTCAAGAAAGCCACTTGCATCTTTAAGAAAATGAAGAAACTTGCTGTCAAAAACATCTCTTTCAGTGTTAAAAAAGGTTCAAGTACTTTGCTGCACTCCCTGTAATATAAATGACTAGAATCTAAAGTGAAGGTCATGTTTGGTGGTCCTATTTTTGTAAAAATTTTCTTGTGGGCAACCAGAGCCAACACTCAGGGCTCCTGCATTCAGAGTTTTAATTTATGGGGATAAGTTAATGAACAAGCCTTTCTCCTGCTGTGCTTTCAGATATTGACTGGCATGCAGGGGGGAAAGTCATATTAACAATAAATATTATTTGTTCCAGGGGAAGTATTAGGTCTGTTAGGACCCAACGGAGCTGGGAAAAGCACAACTATAAACATGATTTCTGGAGGTGTGACAGTGACTGCTGGAGAGGTAGGTGGTTCCTTTGGAGCAGCTGCAGAGATGACCTTGATGCCTTTAAAAATTAAGGATGTGATAAGGCAAGGCAGCAACATCTCCCTACAGTCAGGGGATTTATGGATATTTATGTACAGTTTATGTGTCCTGGATATTTAGAAAACTGAGAATAAAGTGTTGATTTATGTCAAGCACATTCTTGTGTTCATCAAAGTCAGTGTTACAGATTTAAGGGTTTGAGCAACAGGAAATCTTCAGCTGGCATTGGAAACCCATCATGAAATGTCACAAGCCCTGTAAGAAATGTTGACATCTAAAAAACCCCAAAAATAACACTCTCCATAAACAACCTTGCAAAACCAGGAAATTGAAAATGAATGTGAGCAGCATTGGGCCAGAAACGATCCATCACTTAATTATGTGCAGGATGATTAACGACATGTGCTGGGGGAGGGGAAATGCCATTGCTGTTACAGAGCTGGGACTGAATGTTGGAAATGGAAGAGTATTTACTAGGAAAAGACAGTCTGACGTTGGTGCTATGACCCAAAGTTTGATGGTAGATGAGAAGGCAGATGGAACAGGATTGCCCTGCTCATGGAGCCACCCAGTGACCACTCACAAGTGTCTACTGACCACAAAACCACTTGGCTTGGCTGGTTGGACGGGGCTTGGAGCAACCTGGGCCAGTGGAAGGTGTCCCTGCCCGTGGCAGGGATGGGACAGGATGAGCTTTAACCCTTCAACCCAAACCACTCTGATTCTGTGACTCCACAGCTCTGAACTCCGTGTGTTTGTGCAGGTGCTGCTCAGGGGCCAGGATGCAGCTATCCCGTGCCCAGGGCAGGGCAGCCCAGAGCGCCTGGGCTGGTGCCCACAGCAGGACCCGCTCTGGCCACACCTGACGGTGCTGCAGCACCTGGAGGCCTTTGCTGCCGTCAGGGGGATGAGGGAAGAAGATGCTGCTCTTGCCATCAGCTGGTAGGAAGCCAAATTATCTCATCTCTTGGTTCTGCCTCCCTCCAGAGACAAGGTCCCTTTCCACTCAAGCCGCTCTGTGATTTTATAGGGCAGGGAAGAGTTTCTCTGCTGACAAACCTGGATGTGGGATGGAGACAGCACCTTCAGTGCCTCTTCACCTTGGAGAGATGGGATCTCTTGATCAGTTCTGTTAATTCATACTGTTCTCAATCCATTGTCAGTGAAGATTGTAGCACAAGTTTATCTAGGAAAATTCAGAAAAAAACCCAAACTTGCTCCGGTTCATGGCCAGTTTCATGAGTAACTGGCTTCTCTCATTAGCCGTAATTGCTGCCTTGAATTTCTGCAAAAATTCCGTAGTTTACCATCCAAGTTAGGGGTAAAATCACCAAGTAACCCAAGGTGATGAGTATCAGCCAAAACATGTCAGTGTCTGGCTCCTCAGCACCCCTGACCACAGTGTTTGCACACCAAGATGGTCATTTACGGCTTTTCCCTTTCCATTCCCCACAGCATAGGAAAGGCCTTGGATCTCCTGAAGCATTTCAAGACCCCAGCTAGGAGTTTATCTGCTGGAGAAGCCAGAAAGGTACGTGCTGGATTTGTCCTTGCTACTTGATCAAACCTTGCTCCCTCTTCCTTGGGTGTGATGCACAGAAAACCTTCAGCTCACTGGATTCCTGGCAACATTTATTTTCATCAATAGCTTTTGAATCCAGCCTGGCAGGATTCCCTCCCCTCCACCCTCTTTCCCCACTCTGTGTTTAATAAGTTCTCACTACAAATTGGATTTACAAGGTAATCACCTCTTCATGCCCCACCACCTGCATCTGCCAGTAAATGGGATGGAAAACCAATTTCACATCTTTGGCAGGCTTAGGAGTTTTGGGGAAATCAGATTTTGAGAGATTAAAATGTTAACTGAGAACACCTGAAGTTTGTTGTTTTTTTTTAATCCCTGTTCCTCCTGCACCTTGGAATCAAGAGCTTCAGCTTTGAAAAATTCATGGGGATTAAGATGTACCAGGTTTGGAGGTAAAGTACAGCAGCCCTGACCTCTTGTTGTTCCCATTCCAGCTGTCTTTTGCTCTGAGCATCCTGGGAGACCCGACGGTGATGCTTTGGGATGAGCCATCAGTGGGCATGGACCTGAAGGGGCAGCGCTGCATGTGGTGAGCAGCCCTGGCTGGGCAGAAATGAGAGCTCTGTGACAGATTCAACAGGATGGGGCTCACCCTCCCCACTGCAGGAACTCTTGGGCAGGCAAAGAGGTTCTGTGGTGACAGAGTACATCTGTCTTTTTCCTTTTTCTTAATGCCCAGGGGATGGGGTAGCACTTGCTGAACTCCCCACTCAGCGGGCAGCAAGCCCTTGCTGTGATCTTAATGGCAATTAATACCTCCCAAAAAATCTTAGTAGATATCAGTTGAACCCATGCATTTGGTACAAAAGATACAAATTCCTCTTTTCTTCATAAAAAAATAAGAACTACCTACATTTTTTTTTCCTCTTTCTTCATTCAGCCCTGTTTTGCTTTAACTTTCCATCACCAGTTTACACCATGAGAGTAAAATCTGGAGGGATGCTGATGTGACAAGTTGCAACATAGCATTGGCATCCACATCATCTTTAAACAAGATAACTGAAGTCTATTAAGTAGTCACCCAGTTTTTAATAATTCTAAGAAGTTGTTTCTAGGGAGGGTGACAAAAACCAGGAGATTTTCTTTGGCTGTTCCTGGGAAGTAACTGTGACCCCTCTGTTCCCAGGAAAATGATTCAGACCTCCATGAAGAGCGAGGAGAGGGCAGCCATCCTGTGCACGCAGTCCCTGGAGGAGGCAGCAGTGATGTGTGACCGCGTGGCCATCCTGGTGTCCGGGCGGCTCCGGTGGGCGCCGGGAGGATGGGGCTTGGTCTGGGGGTTTGTTGGGTTTTGTTGGGTTCTTTGAACTCTTAATCTAGTGGAAAATACTGGTTTGGATCCTCCCATGTGTGTAACAACCACCTTTGTGAGGAGGCAGCACAGTATAAACAGCTGATGGATGAGGATGTACAGCTACTCCTCAGCCCTGGAGATTCCTCCATTTGCTGATTGTGATGGTTTGAGCAGCGTTTTCCCTCCTCTGCAGGTACATTGGTTCCCTTGAGGATCTGAAAAGCAAGTTTGGCTCAAGTTACCACCTAGAACTCAAAATGACAGATGTGGGACAAAGTGATTCTCTCCACACTGAAATTCTGAACCTCTTCCCCCACGCAGCTCGGCAGGAAAGGTCAGTGTCCATGGGCTGCACACCAGCCTGGATTTGGGCTGGGATGCTCTTCTCCTCCTACTGACCTTGCTCCATGATTTACTTGGGAGCACAGTTATCCTACAACCCCCCCTCAAACTTTGATGCTGCGTCACAAGAGGAAAAATTCTTTTTTTTATTACTTTGTCAGGATTTCTTCTTTGCTCACCTACAAGATCCCAATGGCCGATGCACTACCTCTCTCCCGGTCTTTCTCCAAGCTAGAAGCAGGTAAAAGGAAACAATCAATTAAATAAGGAAATCAATTTCAAATTGTTTATGTGGATTTGGTTTAGAAAGATGACTTCTCCATCCCTCCACAGCTAAAAGGAATTTCAAGCTTGAGGAGTACAGCTTGTCACTGAACACTTTGCACCAGGTAGGCTGATGTAGGCGTTCCAGGTTAGGAACTGCCTGTGTAAAAGGAAGAGATAACCTGTGAGCAGCACAAATACTGTCAGTTTTTGGCAATAATGGGGTTGTTTCCACTGTGTCCCATTGCAGGTGTTTGTAGACCTCACCAGGGATGCAGAGGAGCACGACCTGGATGTGGCATCCAACGGGGCTGTGGAGCAGAGACCTCTTCACCCCTGAGTCTTGGAGCCACAATGGGAAATATTCAGTATTTCATCAGTGTTACTGATACCTGTGATCAGCTGCAGCCCCACAACTTGGTTACCCACGTCACAACACGTACAGCTCTGCAGGTGTTCTGCCTCACAAATTAAAAAGAGTTATTATTTTAATAAATAAAGCCTTTATCCTTTGACAAATTGATGTCTGATGCTCATCTGTGCCCCTGCTCCGACTGACCCATGGAGATTCACTGTGCTGAGGAGAATCCTGTGGGATGAATTGCTGGTCCCCAGGCTGTGAGAGAGGGCTCAGCCACTGCACAGAATCAGGAGCAAACTCAGGGAAGGCTCTGACACCTCACTCATCCATGGCAGGAGGACACCAGGTCTTTGCCTTGCTCAGTCATTCCTCTGGTTGGTGTAATGTGGCCAAAAAGGTGCTGATTCCTGGGAGAGAGACAGAAAGCTCTATTTTGACCCAAAAAGTTGCTGTTGCTGTGAGTTCCAGCTCAGGCCAACCCCCCATCCCCACCACTGCAGCCATGGAAAGAGGAAAGGACTCAGCAGTGCCTGGAAAAATGTAATGAAAACTGGCAGCTCTCATCATTTATAAAACCCAGCTATTATCTAGAGTGAAAATAAGATGTGCTTTGACCCAAAGTAATGCTGAAGAAGGACAGCAGGCTCAGCCTTGCTTTGGTCACTGGGAAGACATGGTGAGTTCCTCACCAGCACACAAACCTGTGAGTGCTTGGGAGGGATGGGGGAAGGAGCAGCCCTGGCCCTGTCTGAGCAGATCAGCATCTCCTCGTAGGGATCTGCCTGCCAGGACTACATTTAATGAATAAATTTTAAAAAAATTAAAAAACAAAAAAAATTCTCTGCATTCAGGTGTTTCCCCTGTTGCCCTGTTGTCCTGTCCCCAAGCACTCTCTGGGAAAGGCTGGGCTGGGGACCCACTGGAGAACAAGGGCAGTGCCATCCCATGGGATGGACACAGCAGCACAAGCCTCACCCGTGCCATGAGCTCCCCTGGTCCCTGTGGAGGATGCTGGTGGTGCAGGTGAGGATGATGCAGGGCTGGGATACAGGCAGGGATTGCAGGTGGTTTAGGCAGGCAGGGGTGTGGGCAAGCAGGTACCAGCAGGTGGCTGCCGTGGCTCAGAGATGGGCTGCTCCTGCCAGGGAACATCCCCAGAGCAGCCACCCACACCCCCAGAGTTCTGCTTTCCATGTGGATCCCAAACATCCGTGCTCTGCCGAGGAGGTGGGCAGGGAGGAGCCTCTGCTTGAGATTCACTGACTGGGACCTGGCATTTCCACCTCTCCCCCAAAGGGCTGGGTTTTGTCCTTTTGCAAGGAGGGGCTGAAAGGGGAGGAGAAGGTTTGGACAGCCAGGAGATGTTCTGGGGACAGGTCTTAACTTCAGCCCGTGCCCTGACTTCCTCCACCTCTGTGCTCTGCCTCGCTCTGAAACAGCTGAATGGTATTTAAATCTTAGGGGTGGTTTTTTCCTGCTAGGCAGAGCAGAGGGAAGCAAATCCAGCTCCTCCACTTTTCCAAGCCCAGCCTCTGTCCCAGCTGGTCCTGCTCCCTCCCACTCCGGTCCCTCAGCCGTGGTGAGCCCAGGGATGCTGCTGTGGGCGACTGAGGGCAGCCACGCTCCACAGCCTGGGGTCAAATCAAACCCACCCCCTTTAGAAGTGCAGAGTTAGTCAGGAGAAGTTCATTTTAATGTTTACAATGTGTGTTTTAGTTGGAAGAGCTGTTGCTATCCAGGAGGCAACACTTCACCACTCCTCCTGCTCTGTGGCTGGTGCCACCAGAACAGTTTTGCCAACACAATCTTTGACATTCGGGGAGGAGGCAGAGCCACACTTTGTCCCCTCTGCCTGTGCTGCGACATTGCTGTTGACTTCAGCCTCTCTTGCTGCACTGATAAACACAACGGAGTTTGCCAGAGAAAGGATTTTTTTGTCATTTGTTGGCCAAGACTCAAGAATTTCCCAAGTTAACTTTTCGGAGAATCCACTCAACAGCAATGTGCTCTGTTTGCTTTTTCCGAGACAAATAAAGCTGAAACTCTGCCAATGAGGAAGGGGGAAGAAAGCCAGGGAAAAGAGAAGTGATGGTGTGAGGAATGTCTTTTGCAGAAGTGCCGGACTGAAAAAACGAGTGCGTGGACAAAGGAGCACTGAGAGCCACTGGACAGCTGGACAGTCCATCCCAGGGAGGCTCAGCAAGTCTGCTCCTCCAGGACACTGCAGAGGACAGGCTCTGGATTCTTCTCAAATCTTCTCATCAAGGTAAGTCTTAAACATTCTTCCTAAGCCTAAATAAAAAATGTTATTTTAAAGGTATGAAAACATCCATATAACGCTGTTAATGTTACAAGGATGTGTAGGTGGGGGCATCTTTCTAATAGATTAAGTCTGTGATTAAATCTAGGGGCTGTTTGAAGGCAATAGAGTGTTTTTAACACTATTTTGAGATGAAATAACACACAAATGGAGCTCAGTTTATGGCAGAGATTTATTTCCAGTCTTTCTTAGCACTCCTGAGGAAGCAGTAGATTCAGATCAGTGTTTTAAGTAACTCAGCACATACAGAAGCAGCTCTCTTTCCCTACATGCAGCATATGATAAAGATTGAATTTAAAAAGTTCTGTCCATCTTACACTCTTATAAATTCCCCCTGAAATACTGCAGGAGCAAAGCAATCAGTTGTACCAGGCTTCCCCCAGCTGCCCAAACTCTGCAGCAGCACAGCCGAGGTCAGTCAGCACTGAGGGGTGATCAGGATGATGGATATGGGGGATGTCTGGGATAAATACCTGGTGTGCCAGCTCTCCATCCCATCCAGAATCCCCAGGGGGTGTCACATTTGTCGAGGTTACTCCATGGGACTCTTAGAAGACCCTGGAGACCTGCTTTAGCTGTGCAACAAACCCTGTGTCAGAGTTGGAAAAGCTTACAGGCAGCACACAACCTCCTACCCCTCACTTCTCTTGGGTGAAAGTAACTGCAGGTTTAACTCTGCAGGTTCCTCAGGGAAGTCTAGAGATTACTACACAGGCTAAATTCAAAATCTGACACACCTGAGTTTAATGAGATCATCTGTAAGAAAAGAAATCTGTTCAGAGATGATGGCAAATGAGCAGATTCCTGCCCCTGATGGACCGTGCCAGGATGAGTGTTTGCAGTGGGCACCCTGGGCAGACCATTTGTTGCAGCTGCTTTTTCAGCATTTCAGCTGTCTCATCATATGGAGACTGTGTCTCCCCTGAGGGCTGAAATAGAAATATTTGGAGGAAGATAATTTCTGTTTTGCCTGTCATCACTGTGAGGCATTGTCCCCCAGGGGAACAGGACAACATAAATCTTCCTTCCATATGACAGGAAGGCTTGAAAGGATTAGGTCTGTAACAGCTCTGATATTTCTACCTGAGAATCACTTAGAGAAGTTTGGGATTTTGTTTAAAAGCAGAGTTTAGCTACTGATGTGACAGCAGAGCAGTTTGGCTATGTGAGTAGAGCTCTTTTGCACAGAGGTATTTAATATTTTTGCTCATTAAAGGTACTCGTGATTATTTTATTGATGGTTAATATGCACATCTCTCATCTGCACAACAGTCTGACAGCCAGCTTTATGCCTACTTCTTTTAGTTCCCACCACCATCATAAATCCAGGCAGAGAAATCCCTGTTTTGCTTTGACCATGTCATTATAAGGATGCTGCTATGTCTTCTGGAGTGGCACATCAAAGCATGCTCGTGGCTACCTGTTTTTCTCTCATCTTTCATTAATAACCTGGCAATGACATCTCTCCCACACACTTCCAAGAATTTCTCATGGCTCTGAGTTTCCTTCAACAGATGCTGTTTTCCAAAAGAGCTCAGCTCACATCACAGCCAGGGGTTGCTCAACACTTCTTGGTGTTGAGCCTATAGCATATTAATATTATAAACAAAAGGATTTTAGTGATTTTCATTGACCCTATTGTTGTCATTTTTTGGCTATGAAGCTCACCCAGGCCAATTAGGTCATGCAGTATGATATTCCCTTTTTTATTTCATCAACAACTCCTCCCAAACTCACCATGCTGCAGCATGGAAGCCTGAAATTCTGATTTTAATCCGTATTTGCCTGTGAGCTGTGAGGGTTGGAGTGTGTTGAGGATGATGAGGTCCCTTGAACCCTGTGCTGCGGGGGTGGTTGTGCTCAGCACACAACATCTGAGTTTATTCAGCTCATCCTTGCTGTAAAAAGGGAAAAAATGTGTCCCTGTGCACATCTGCAAGGACTGTGCAAATAAAACCAGTTGCTGCTGGTTTAGCTTTTGTTGTATTTGAAAGCAATTTAAAAAAAAATTGTTTCTAGGTTCAAAGATGAAGACAGTCCAGAGAAATATAAGTGTATTCCAGCAAACTAAAATTCTCTTATGGAAAAATGTCCTTATCAAGTGGAGGATGAAGATGCAGAGCTTTCAGGTAAGAAAACATTAAAAATAATAAAAAAGAAAAATAGTAGCTAACCACTGAGAGTGCCCAATCCCTGCCTGACTCTAGACACGAATTTCTTCAGGTAAAATTAGAAGTCAAAGTATTTTTGAAAATGCTGACTGGTAATGAAGACTTTAATTTTTTAACTGGGGATATTTATGTCTGGTTTGTGGCAAAGGAGAGCACAGATGGGCTCTCTGAGCAGGTGATGGGCACAGTGCAGAGTCTCAGCATCTTCATCAACGCCTGAGAAATGGGTGTGACTGAGTTCTTCTTGTTTATATTTTAATCCCACAAAGAATACGTTTTTACACTGCCATGGAATTCTCTTCCTTGCTCTGCCCTGTGTAGGAGTGGATTCTGTCCCTGCTCTTCCTGCCCCTGGTGTTCTTTGTGTCCTCGTTCATGATGCAAATCCATTACCCCGAAGCTCCCTACGGCCACCTGGGGCACCTGGATGACCCTGCCTACAATGCCACCGGGGTCACCATCACTTTTACCCCTGCCACTGCCACCACAAGGCAGATAATGAATAAAGTGGCCTTCAACTCTGTCATGACAGGTAGGTTTTGCCTTTTAAAAATTGATTTTTGTCATTCTTTAACCTATGGGTGTACTGTGTTTTAGTGGTTCTCTGACTTCTTTGATCAGGAGAGAAAACTCATTCTGAATCCTCCATTTTCACAAATATTTCTTCTCTAGTATTTAAAGTCATTACAATATTTTTCTGACTCTCCACAGGTATAAAACTAGAGGCAGTGGATGATGAAAGAGCCATGGAAAAAGCCTGGATTTCAAATAAGGAAACTATAGGGGTTGTTTTTAAGGACAACTTCTCCTACCACCTCAGGTTTCCTACTAGCGATGTGGTTATTCCCAATGAAGTCTTTGGATATATAGGTAATATAAAATGAGAATTTTTGGGTGCCTGACACAGATAGGCATTGCTTTGTGGCAATAATCCATACATGTTAAGTGATTTAATGAATTGTGGGTTTGGGTGCTTGGATTTTTTTGTCATTGGGTCACTGTCCATTTGAAGAGTTTCCCATAGTGCAAATGAATTTTTGTCATCACATTTAATAGCGAAAATTAACTACTTTTCATTAATGTGATGCTCTTTACCATGCAGACAGCTGCTACAATTTCTCATTGAGGTACTGCGACAGCCCAAAGTACTGGTACAAAGGCTTCCTGTCCCTGCAGTCCAGCATTGATGCTGCTATTATAGAGGTAAATCCCATTTAGGAACTCACGTAGGCATCCTCTTATTTTAAATTTGATATAGGAAAGACAAACTCTACCATGAGAATTAGAAAGGGATAGGTTTTTCAGAAAACAAAATCTGAGGAGGATGAATCAGAACATTCCTTATTAAGAAAATAAATGAAATACTGATATACTGACCTTGAATTCCTTTAGGTGGTGACAAATCATTCTGTTTGGGAAGAAATGAAATCAATTGCTGGTGTCCGGATGAAGTCCCGGAGCGTCATCTTCACAATCACACTCGAGTACAGTTATTTCATGATTGTTACTGTGATGTGTTTCTTTCCCTTCATGTATTTCTTATCAATGAATGTTACAAGAGAAAAGAAGAAGCTCAAAGTATTGATGAAGACAATGGGGCTGCAGGACACTGCTTTCTGGTGAGTTGGTTTTTAACGAGAATATGTTTGGTCACTGTAATCAGTGTGTTCCTGGCACTTGAGCAGCCAGTGAATCAGTTAAATGAGTTCATCAGTTTTCTGCAGCACTCAAAGGACAAACCAGAGGGCTGAGCATGGCAGCGGAGTCCTCTTCATCCTGGGCTATTTCCTCCTAAGCTGGATCATGCTGTCTGTTCTGCCAAGGATGTGAAAGAGAAATTTGTTCCATTGAAAATAATTAATATTTAAATTTAAGACAGTTCTTACATGCAGATGAAGTTGTAACAAGAGCTGTTCATTAACCACAAGTGCCTTTCCCTCCCCAGGCTCTCCTGGAGTTTGCTGTACTCTCTTTATGTGTTCATCTTCTCCTGCCTGCTGACAGCTCTCGTGCTGCACGAACCTTTCTTCACCAGCAGCTTCCCTGCAGTCTTACTCCTGTTCTTCCTCTATGGCCTGGCATGTGTAAGTCAGGCTTTAAAGCCAGATTTTTTCACCACATGATTTATTACCATGCTGATGAGGCTTAGTATTGCTCCAGAGCCCTTTGCACAGTGCTCAGGACTTTGAGTGGCCACACTGACTGAAATAGCTGAGTGGCTTCTCTGGGGCAGCAGCAGTGATTTGATTTGCAGCCTGAAGGTTTGACAGAACTTGTTTGGCTACAAAAGGCCTGGTATTAAACTCAGATCAAGCCACCAAGAAGGACTTTAGTGTATTTTGTTATACAGACTCAGCTCACCAGTGATCTGGTGCCTGGCAAATGGACATGCTGCTGTTAAATGTATTTATTTCGTTCAGTGGTTGAAGGAAAGTTCTGTTCTTACAGATCCACCTGGTTTTCATGCTCTGCTCCCTCTTAAAGACCTCCAAACTTGCCAGCTCCATGGGATTCCTCATCACCTTTATCTTCGGGGGCCTGAGCCTTGCAGTGCTGATAGAAAACGTTCCAGAGCCCCTGAAGTGGTTTCTCGGTCTCATCTGTCCTTTTGCATTTAACACCGGCATTGCCAAGGTAGGGGCCACCATCCCTGCAGCTGAACCTTCCCTTGCTGACAGAGAAAGGCACAGGAATTCACATCCTTAGCTAAAAAGTCCAGGTATAAAATCTTCAGGTATTTTTCATTCACATCCTGTTTTGAAACCTCCACGTGAGCTGAGCTGCTGCTGGGCAGCACAGAGGGGCTCCAGTGCCCCCATCCCATTCCCCCGCTTTAAAAGCAGAGGAATGCAGAGACAAGCAGGGCCCTTGTCACAAAAAATCTGCTGTTGTGCACTTCTGCAGCTTCCACATGACCCCGAGGAAGCCCCAGCGAGCACATCCCTGCACACAACAGCAGCATTATCCTCAGGGCAGGACTTGGGAACATCGGGGACATCCTCCCTTGGCTGCCCAGCCATTCCCCCCTGGCTGCAGCAGAGACTGTGCAAATACAACTCCAGATTCCTGCTGCTGCTCTCCTTCCTCCATCCCCACTTTGGATAACTCTGTGCAGTTTCCCAGTTTTCCATCAGTCCCATCTCCATAGCTCTGAGCAATGTTTTCTAGCTCTGGGAATCTAATATTTGATTTCCTGAGATATATAAAAAAATTTTGCCTGGCAGAGGAGGTTTCTGCACCAGCAGAAAAAGAGACTGAATTTGCTAATTTACCATATGGCTAAATCAATCACTGTGTAAATTATAACATTTTTGTCATGACTCTGTCACATCAAGGGTGCCAATATATTTCTTGAATTGGTTGCCTCTAAAACTCTGATATTTTCTTCTGTTTCTGGCTTGTTCTGGAAAATTCTGGATTGAAGCACTAAAATCTCTGCATGGAGTAAATTTATTCCCCTTCCCCTCTAGAAAGAAAGTAAGAATAGTTGTTCAGTACTGCATGTGATTTCTGGGTTAACAAACACAGTTACATCCATGGTTTGATGGCTTCTGCATAGTTTTCCAGCCTGAAATTTATTCTTCTTTGTCCTTTCTTTCAGATTTTCTATTTAGAAAAATATGCAATAGGTTTCTCCTTTTCCAACATTATGGAGGAAGCACACTTTCTGTTTTCAACTTACATACTGCTGGCCTTTGACTCAGTCTTGTACATGTTGTTGGCTCTTTATTTTGACAAAGTCCTGCCAGGTAGGAATGATTTATGCTTATGATCACACCTTCTTCTTTCAGACTTTGTATTTATATGGATTGCATGGGGTATATCAGGGAAATGATGGGCTGCTCCATTCTCTGAGTCAACCAAAATAAGGCTTGGACAAAAAAAAAAAGTATTATTGTCATGGAGTGACTTTTCTGTCCCTGGCACATGCTAGTAATTCACAGAATCAATGACAATGAAGTATTTAATTGTTTTCGTTTCTGATTATGAGATTATAGTGTAATAATGTGTGGGACAATATCTTAATTCATTACATAAAGTACTGGATTCATTAGATAAAGCCCTAAAGCCAACCTTCCTGTCTTCTCTACCTCTGCTCCAAGCCTGGAGGGTTTTGACTGGAAAAAGCACCGATTTTGAGGCAGCCAGATATTTATTAGAATCTCCTAAATGTTTAGTCTAGAATGGTGTCTTGATTGTGGCATTGGTTAATGACAGACCACGTTCTCTGCTTTCCTGGCAGGCAAATATGGCATCCCAGACCCCCCTTTGTTCTGCCTAAAGGCCTCGTACTGGCTGGGGAGGAGGAAAAGTTCCACCAGGAACATGCCCAGACCCACAGCACACCCCGAGGAGCTCCTTGGAGATGATGTAGAGCCAGTGCCCCCCGAATTCCTGGGGAAAGAGGCCATCAGGTTAAGAGAGAAGGAATTGCTTGTGTTTGGTAGCTTTGGTTTAATGCTCCCACTGCTCCCCGCTCCTTCCATCAGCTTGGGTTTGGCTCATCCAGGCAGTTTCCATGTTTGTGAGGCTCTTGCAAAACACTTTGTTCCACAGAGAAAAATTAGGGATAAAATTAGAGATAAAATGTAGGTGAGATAAACACATAATTCAGACCAGTCACTAATGGTGAAACTTGGATACATTCAGATTAAAAATAATGGGGTTTTTTTGGCTGTACACTTTAAATATCCTTTAGTGACCAAAGGGAGAATGAGGAGGGCAACCCATTGTAAAACTGTCACCTGTTGCAATGGGCCTGGCCTTGTCTTTGTGCCCCATAATTGGTGCCAGGTTGTGCTGTTCACACCTGGGTACAGAGCTTTTCCAACCCATAGATCTCAGTGTTGTTTCCCAGCAACTCTTTATTTTTTTTCATGCCATTTCTGTCATTTTAACCTAAGGGCCATAAGAATGTAAAAGGGCATCAGGAAAAAGCATTTACAGAACTCCCCAAATAATAACCTCCTTGCCTTCCTTTTAGGCTCCACAATATTAAAAAAACCTATAAAAAGAAGGACAAGAAGACAGAAGCTTTAAGAGGTATGAAAGCTGTGATATTGATTCCTGTTAAAGACAAGGAAAAACAGTTGTGCAAACATCTCAGTCAATCAATGAAACTCTTGCATTGCTTGAAATTTATATCAAATATTGATGAGACTGATCACTATTTTGTTCAGTTTTTACTGATATCCTGTTTTTAATAAGACTAAAGAAAAGACTTTTTTTATTTATTATTGTTGTTGTATTTCTGTCTTTGCTGCTGAATACAGAACAACTCCTTCAGTTAAAGGTTTGCAGAGCTTTTCCCCACACTGCTCAATGCACTTTTGGCTAATTATTGCCACTTCTCGTATTTCTTGATTTCTCTTGTGTTGACAGTGAGCGGGGCAATTCAAACCTCATTTCTTCCCAAAATTGGTGTTGTTTTCATTCCAGGTTTGTCTCTAAATATTTATGAGGGTCAGATCACTGCCTTACTGGGCCACAGTGGGGCTGGAAAGACAACGCTGCTGAACGTGCTCAGTGGGCTCAGCTTCCCTTCGGAAGGTAGGAAAGTGCAGGGATGGGGTGGCCTTGCTCCAAAAGCTGTAAAGAGCAGTTCATTCCTCCTCATCACATCTACCCCCGTGAACAGGCTCTGCCTCCATATACAACTACAAACTCTCCGAAATGGGAGATAGGGAGGAGATCAGGGAGATGATCGGGATTTGCCCACAGTTCAACACCCAGTTTGAAGTCTTGACAGTGAAAGAAAACCTGAGAACTTTCGCAGAAATCAAGGGCATCAAGTCCAAGGAGGTAGAGAGAGAGGTGAGTGTGTGTTCCACAGGATTCCGTAAAGGCTCCTTTTGCACTGGGAGGCTCCAAGGATCCACCTGGAGGTTGTGTCTTCTGAAAATTGAAGATCAAAGTCCCATCCAACCTGGCCTTGGACACTTCCAGGGATGGAGCAGCCACAGCTTCTCTGGGCACCCTGTGCCAGGGCCTCCCCACCCTCACAGGGAAGAGTTTCTTTCGGATAGCTAATTTAAATCTAAATCTACCCTAATAAAGGATGGAAGGGCAATGGCTGCTGAGAATGGACATCCTTGTGCTCTTCTAGGTGCAAAACATTCTGGAACTGCTGGATATCAGTAACATTCAAGACATTCAAGCTGAGAAACTGAGTGGAGGACAGAAACGGAAGTTATCCATTGGAATAGCCATGCTTGGGAATCCCCAGGTAAAGCAGCAGGCATGGATCTGTAACATTGGGAATATTCAGGTCCAACATAACTAAAAACTTGGGTACATGATCTACCTTGGACATGTATTGACTCTGAGATTTCAGGCTTCTTTAAAGTGCTTATAATTATTAAAATGAATGCATGCCATAATTTCTTTTGGACTTTAATTCATGACCCATCTTGCCAGTTTGGTTCTGAAGCCGATACAGAGTTCCCTGACCTCGCACGTCCCCAGAGCAGCTGCCCTGGTCCAGAAGGTGCCCTGGGTCTCTTGCCTTCAGCACCTGAGGCTCCCGGAACACCAAACCCAAAAGAGGCGCAGCAGCTCCAGCAATGAGGAATGTCAGATTCCATCCTTCCTGCAGGTTTTGCTCCTGGATGAGCCAACGGCTGGGCTGGATCCTCTCTCCAGGCACCAGGTGTGGAGCCTCCTGAGGGAGCACCGAGCGGGACGGGTGATCCTGTTCAGCACCCAGTTCATGGACGAGGCCGATATCCTGGCAGGTGAGCACAGCCTCTGCCTGGGGCATCCCTGGGATAACCCCAGAGCACAGAGCCCCTCTGAAGTGCTGGTTCCCAAAAGATTGGAATGACTGCTCTGCACTAGAAATTCCTTTGGCTTTTTCTTTCTTTAGACCGCAAGGCTTTTATCTCCCACGGGAGGCTGAAGTGTGTTGGTTCTTCTCTCTTCCTGAAGAAAAATTGGGGGATTTGCTATCATTTAAGGTATCTCCTTCAGCCCTAACGATGATATCTGGGCATGTGCATGTACAAGGGGACACCAGAATTAACGTAAAGGGGAAATCCTAGAGCAGATGTCATCAAAATAAGCAAATTAACAGAATGAATATTCAGTTACATTAACTGAAAGAGTATTTTACTTCAGAGTAAGGAATGAATGAGAATGTTGGAGTTTTCATTTAATGCATCCATAAAATGGTGTCTGTTTTTTGGTTTGAGTGGGTTTGGGTTGTTTTTATCCCAAAACTAAACCTCTGTTTTTTCCACACAACAGGATCCACGTCAGTGAGTCTTGTGACTTGGAGAATGTGACATCCCTGGTTAAAGGGTACATCCCCAATGCCACATTCTCAGGACACAGACAGTATGAACTGAGATATAAACTGCCATTAGAAAACGTGAATAAATTCCCAGGTAATGTATATTAAAATAACTGAAAATTATCCACAGAGAAAAAAATAATCACACATGTAGGGAAAGAGAAATACAAGGGATATTTTCCACAGGAGTCATATCAGGACTTCAAAACTGTCACATTTTGATTTTTCCCCACAATTTTATCATCCTCATGTTTAAGATGAAATTGTGCAACAAATGCTTTCCTGCTGTTGGCAGTGACAAACCCAGCAGGCTAAACTGGAGCACGTGTGTTACTGAGAGTTCAGTTTTCTTTCAGTTGAATGAAAAGACAGAGATAAGAGAAAACCCCACAAAATCGAGAGATAAGAGAAAACCCCAAAATTGCCTGCTCCTCACCCTCCGTGTCCATCACAGTCAGTCTGACCATCCCACAGAGGATGCACAGTCAGAAATGTTGGTGCTAAGCAGAGAAACTTCCATGAGAAATGGACCTGGCAGTTCTGTGTTCTTCCACACCTTTGTGTCCTGGCAGTTCATTGTTTTGTTGTTTTCTCTGCCACTGGAGATGCTCCAGTTGGGTTGGCTCAGCTGAAGCAGAGTGGTCTGGAGATCTGTGCTCATGTCCTTGCTTTATCTTTGTCCTGCAGATCTGTTCAGTGGCCTCGACAGCTGCTCTGAGCAGGGAATTATCAACTATGGAGTTAGCATGACAACCCTGGAGGACGTCTTCCTGAAGCTGGAGGGAGAAGCCACGGCGGATCAAGAAGGTACAGTCATGGCTGTTAATATACAACCCACAGCCAAAGAGATCAGCTCCTCTGCAATAACCCCTGGACAGGCAGCAAAATTTTTCACTGATTAGAGCTGGGAAGCTGATCTTAGAGATAAAGGTGCATGTGGGAACTCTCTGCAGATGAGCACGTCCCTGGGAAGGAGTGGGAAGAAGCAGGACCGCAATGTCCTGACGAGACAAAGCCGGGCTCCCTGCTGCTCTCGGACGCTGGGAAGGTGTTGGTCCATGGCTTGGCCCTCTGGAGGCAGCAGGTCTCTGCCATGGCATGGGTGCACTTCCTGAAGCTTAAGAGCTCGGTGAAAAACCTGCGGTCAATGTAAGTACCAAAGGGGTTCTCTCGTGGAGGTCTGGAACTGGACACGGTCACACCAGCAGGGACGATTTCCACAGCCCTGTTTTGATGACAGTTTGGATTAATTGTTTTGAGGTCTTGGCTAGGAATGGTCTTGGTCATCTGCACTCAGAGGAGCGGAAAGATTCTTCCTTTCCAGTGCCAGTAACACAAAATCTCCCTTTTGTGCATTTTCATTTCTATGCTGAATAATTTATGCAAGAGAAGCCCATTTTCTCTCCAAATAAAAGAATCATTTAGAAATACTTTTACATCAAATAGAGTAGGTTTTAAAATAAGTTAGTGTGTACAGAGAGTACTTTCAGGCTTCCTCTGCATTATTTTTAAACTTCTCTCATGTTGCCAGTGTTTGAACTCATTTGGCCCCAATGGTGTTATAGCTCAAACTTGCTTGGGGGGCACAGGGAACTAAATGAAAATGCTGATTTATGAAAAACTTGTATCTAAAGGAAGTCTAAAAGGCATTTCATAGCTCTAATATATTTAGCACTCTAGATCTGAGGTCCTCTCCCTGCTAAATTTTGAATAAGTTAGTGAATTATCAAGGTTTGAGACTTTGGAAATAAAATTCTTCTCTCTGGTGGTCAGTGACAGGACCCAAGGGAACAGCTGGAGTAGTGTCAGGGGAGGTTTAGGCTGGATTTTAGGAAAAGACTCTTCCCCCAGAGGGTGCTCAGGCACTGAACAGGCTCCCCAGGGAATGGTCACAGCTCCAAGGCTGTCTGAGCTCCAGGAGAGCTTGGACAATGCTCTCAGGCACAGAGTGGGATTGTTGGGGTGTCAGAGCCAGGAGCTGGATCCATGGTCATCGTGGATCCCTCCCAACTCAGGATGTTCTGTGATTCTATGAAAATTGCCAAAAGCTTTTCACAGAGTGTTGGGTAACCTGTTCCAACAAACAAATGCATTCTGAACACATTTCTGCTGAGTATCTGTTTTCAGAGTGTTTATTCATCTCTTCCTTAATATAGTTTGCTGCTTTATGTGGTTTTTCTGCTTCCTCTGGTTTTGCAACTGTGCCTGGTTGCTGCCTGGCAGAGTGTGAGCTCCTGGCATCTCTCTCCTGCACGGTATTTCTTGCCCCTGGAGAGGGAATCTTACATGGAGACCACCACCCTGCTGGTCTACAATGATACAGGTGAGGGGAACGAGCCTTTCCTTATCCTTCCCTGTTCTGGGCTTCTTGCTGTTCCAAAGGAAAATACAGAATAGAGCAATGGTTGTAGATGTAGAGGATCTAAGGGGGGAATAAAGATTTTAATGAGGGAAGAGCATAGGAATTGTCTTTAAAGGGTTGTGAGGGAAACCCACTTTGCCTTCAGCTCCTGATGCAAGATGAAAAAAGGATATCAGAGAAGAAGAGGTTAGATGGGACACAGATCTTTCCTTGCCTTAAATCCAGGTCCTTATCCAAGCAATTTCTGCATTTTCAGAGTGTGCGATTCTCAAACTAGGTACCACACTCCAGCCTTACTAGTACTGAGTCAAATTCCAAAGTTTTACCTTCAGTATTCCCATGAGTAGATGCTATTTCAAGTTATTTGGCCAGAGTATGACACTGGTATCTTCATCAGACAGTCACAAAGGAGAATACATTTTGTAACAGCTCAGAAAAGTCGAGGGGAAAAAAATGACAGTGAAAAAATTCAGTCAATGAGACTGAAATCCATTAACTTCCCCAAAATTAACGTGCACCACACATGTGCTGGCTGATGTCCACAGTTATTAGCTTTCCTCTGGTTTTGTTTGGTGGGCATGGATTTAAAAATAAAAATAAAACCATCAAAGACTCTTTTGTTTTCCAGTGTTATAATTCCTCTGCTTTTGGCCTTCACACCAGGCACAGGCATTGACAACCTCATCCACGTGCTCCAGAGCCAAGATCTCAGAGTGGAAATAGCAAGTGAGGAAAATATCACGGAGGAACTAAAACACAATGGGGCTATAAAAGTGTCCCGCAAAGGTCAGGTGAGGATTTTTCTTCTCTCCCTCTGGTTTCTTCATAACAATTCAATAATTAAGCAAGATGCCTCCTTCAGCTCTCCCTGTGGGATGGCCCTGTTGACTAAGGCCCACAGGTACAAAAATTAGGAAGTGTTTTGAGCAGTAAAATTCACGCTAGAGGAGACCTTATCTGCCTGCCCTTCCACCTCAAAATGTACATTTTTTAGCACACCGATACAAACTTCCAACACCTCATAGTTTGTTTTTTAGCAAACAAGGCATAAACAAAACTATTTCAGGCCTGGATTCTCCTGGTGTGCTCCTTTTCTGCTCCCTGCAGATGAGGAAAGCCCAGAGTTTTCACCCTGTTTTCCTGCTCTTTGAAGAGCTACAGGTTCACCGTGCTGTGCCACTTGGAGGCCATCAACTGCTTCCCGGTGCTCGTGAACGTCATCAGCAACGCCCTGCTGAGAACCCTCAATTCCACCGGGCACATCCAGATCTGGAGCCATCCATTCTTCTCTGTAAGTGAAGCCAGAAGGTGTCAGAAAACAGTTCAAGATCTCAGTAACTCATGAGATTTTAATGGGAAGCCTTGCAGGGCAGTTTGTACCTGTAAATCCTCCTTCCTCCATGGTGCCTCAGGAACCATCACATTTGATTTCAGGAAAACCAAAGCTAATTTTTCCCATGTGGGTCTCAAGAGTTGCTAAAGGGAGAGGGTGGCTGGGAGGGTTTCTTCAGGAGGTTCCTTGTTCTCTCCATCACATCATTGAAGCTGTGGCCCATCACTTGATGGAAAAGAGAGCTCCCCGCAAGTCTGGGACAGAGGAGTGGTACCTGGACCACCCATCTCTCCTCACCAGGAACAAGCAGTTTGCAGGGCTCTGGTTTGGGAAAACATTCCCTCAGCCAATATTTGTTTTCAGATCCCACTTTTTGTTCATACTGCCCTGTAATCCAAGAGAAAAGCCGTAAGATAAATGGTAAGATGAATTGTAGGTATTTTCTACAAATGCTTTTCTCTTCTCTTTTCAGCTGTACAATCCACAATACTGGGATTATTTTATGGCCATTTACCTCTTTTATATGCTGCTGTTATTCCCTGGTTTTCCTCCTCACTTTGCAATGGGCTACACACAGGATTTCAAGGTAAATTCTTTGAAATGGAGCATGTTTGGGGTGGGCAGCAAGGGTTGCAATTGAGTTGCCTGAAGGGTGTTTGAATAGAGAATCATTTAGATTGGAAAATACCTAAATGGAAAACACCTCTGATGTAATTGAGTCCAACCAAATGATTGGCAGCTTGAAGTGTTGCGATCTGTAACCCCACGAGCAGCTTTGCAGCCAGCACCAAATATTAAGAGACAAAAAGAGGTCGAATTTTACCCCAGAACTGCAATGGTGACAGATTGTATCCCCTTTTCATTTCCTGGGGTCATTCCCAAGTATGCCGTTGGCCAACTAGGCATGGACAATAAACTGCCCTTTGCATTGTGCCTTCCCAGGCGGGAGCTCGTGCCCAGCTGCGGATCTCAGGCCTCTTTCCCTCGGCCTACTGGTTTGGCCAGGCACTGGTGGACATCCCACTCTACTGGATCCTGCTCTTCTCCATGTTTGGACTCCAGTTTGCCATGAGCAACAGGATTTCTGGGAGCACCAGCAGCTTCTTCTTGCTGGTACCTCCCATTCTGGTGCTTGCTGGTTCACTTGGGAGGGATTGAGGGAAAATATTTTGGGGGGGGGTATCTGAGGCACTGTGGGTGCAGATGGTCCCCTTACTGACCTTCTCCTTGGTTCACCTCCTATCATTTGGGTTTCTCCAGCTGGAAATAAAGGGAATAAATCTTGCCTTAATATATTCCTTTACACCTCATAGTGAAATTGTGGTAATTTCTAAATGCTCTGATCTTAATGGGTGATCATTTCCACTGAACCTTATTGTTATATACGGGTTTCTGGTGGTTTAGATCACTCCATTTTCTCCAACGAAAGCCTTTTTTTTTTCTGTAGGTCATGGTGATATCGGGTTATGGAATTTCTCTCGTTCTCTTAATCTACTTGATCTCCTTCAACTCCCGCAAAGGATGGAGCGGTGATCTTTGGTCTTTTATCCTGATTGTGGTGAGCACATGGTTTAATAATGCACTGCAGAGTTTATAACATTTTGGTATCTTAAGGATGAAGTCGATGTCAAAACACCAAGTATAGATTTCAAAACACCCAGTATAGATCTGGAACATAAACATGGATGTGTTTTATTACAGCCATTTTTGTATTAAATTTGTGTCCCTGTGTTCTGTTCCCACAATCCTGCTGTGACTGGGGGAAATACCTGGATCCAGCCAGGAATGAAGGCAAAAACATTATTTATCACTCTGCTTGATACCTGACATCAAAGAGATGTAAAGTGTTGAGACAGGAGCCATTAGGTTAGACAGAGATTGTCCGAGACTGATCTGGAAGGAGATGGATTATTTGCCATGGATTGGAATGGGAATGAACAGGATGGGATCCCATGCTTGATTTTTCTGCCTGAAGCAGACCCGTGTCTCGGAAGAAGTGTCTCCAACTGGCCCAAATCATCAGCCTACCCTCAGGCAGAGACAGCTGAGGATCTCCTGAACCCGCACTGTTTCTCATCTTTCTAATCTTTTGTCCATTTTAATAAATTCAACAGGGAATTGCAGAACTAGACCCACACAATTTTAAAGAGCAGTGAGTGTAACACTTCCCGTCAGCTGAGTTCCCCTCTTGTTTCATTTTCAGGTATGCTTTATTTCTCTTTCCATCGACAGACTCATGGATTTTTCAAGCCCTAACAGCTCCCTCTATGTTCTGTCTCTCTTGGTTCCCGTGTACCCTCTGTTGGGGTTTGTGATCCACAACCAGCAGGTGAGTGGTGGTTCTGGGCAAAGAGAGGCATAAAACACAGCTCTGGGTCCTTGTGAGCAAAGTCTGGTGGTAACTGCACCAAAGTCTGGGAAGGCTCTGGATGGGATTTTCCAGATGGCCAGAGTGCATTGTTAGATCTGTTTTAGATCAGATCTCATTTTTCCAGCTGTTCATTAGGGCTGGGGGCTAATTCTTGTGCAGCTGTGACTGTAGGTTAGGTAAATACTCTTAATTATTTCCATGCAGAGTCATAGAATCATTGAACAGTTGGGTTGGAAGGGAGCTTAAAGCTTATCCAGTTCCACCCGTGCCATGGGCAGGGACACCTTCCACTATCCCAGGTTGCTCCAAACCCCATCCAACTTGGCCTTGGACATTGCCAAGGATGGAGCAACCACAAAGTTGAGAAACTTGGCTTGAACAATCCTAGGAGAAAATGTGAAGTTACACATCTGACTTTCCAAGGAAAGAAAGGGAGTGAGAATGAAGAATACTCACAAGGTGCTTTACTCCGTGTCAGCTGAGGGTGGTAGTGGAACGTCAGCTGAGAATTTAACAAAACCCTCCAGCTATGTGCAATGCTGTTGATAAGTGATAAATTACTTTGGAGTGAAGTCCAAGTAGAAGAAACTCCTCCTTTGTCCTGTCCACTGACCTCCCCCTCTTCTCCACTGGGACCCCAAGGAGAGCAGACCAGATGTTGTCCTGGGACAGGACATCATCCTTGGAAGGAGAGTTTGGTCTGTGTAATGAGGGCTGTGACATGTTCCAGTGTAGGAGCAGGGTACTCAAAGCCAAACATCTTTCTTTCTTCATCTGTATGGTGAACGTTTGGGGTAAATCAGAAGCTCTTGCAGATTTTCAATGCATTTTTGGATGTTACTGCATGTACTAGAATGATACTAAAGGATTACAGGTCCTCATTGTGTGTTTTTATTTTCTTCTTACAGGTTTTTAGGGAGAGGAATGAGACATTTAATGTGGCCCTAAACAGTGATGTACTGATTGCTGTCTTTGCAGTAAGAAAACATTTAACATTGCTTTTATTTGTGAATGTGGGTCTCCTAAATCCTCACCTCAGTTATGAGAAAGCAGGCAAAACCCTGAGCCTGTTTCATGCAAGAGGAGGATCTGGGTGGGTCTGATTGACATTTTACCACCTAAAATAATTTCATGCCTTTGAAATGGGAAATGGTATAAGCCCAGACCACTTAATGCTGCCCTGTTATTTTATGAATTGGGAGCTTTCTGCCCTTAGTATTTTCTGCAGTGTTGATAAGTGAGAACAAAGTTCAGGATTACCCTGAGTTTAGATGTTAATGGACTTCATTTTCACATATTCTGTTTCCCCCACATATTTTATAACACTGCCACCACCTCAGTGCCAGCTGTGGAGGGAGGGAAGGCAAACCTCTTAATGTGGCAACCTCTGTTTTTCAGCCTTACATCCATTCTCTGGTTTTCATTCTTCTCCTTCGCTGTTTGGAGCTAAAATATGGAAAAGCAGTTCTGAGACAGGACCCAGTATTTAGGTTTGTATAAACACACATGCACATGTGAGATTTAAACTCCTACCTCACTGCTTTTCCTTGAAGACATCATTGCCTTTGTGTCCCTATTTTAAAATATTTTTAATATATATTGGTGGTTTTTTATGGCTAAAATAGCCCCTTAAATACTACAGTGCTGTGATAATAAAAGACAGCTTTCAAATTTGTTAGTGCCTCTACAGGATGTTACCTGTGCTCTGGGAGGTACCAGCTTCTATTTGGTACAACACAGAAAGATTATGAATAATATAATAATAACAACAACAATAACACTAATAATAATAACAGTAATAATTATAGGATAAACTCCATCAGAGGGAAATTGACACTTGGTCTATCTAAAACGCATTGGTAGAGAACAGGAGAAAAGAACAAAATCCTAAGACAAACCTGTTGGGTTTTCAGGATTTCCCCAAGAAAAGAAAGCAGCCACCAGCACCCCAAGGAACTCGAGGAGGAAGATGAAGATGTTAAGGCTGAAAGGGAAGCAGTGAGAAATGCCATGGTGGCTCCAAGTCAGCAGGAGGTACCACTCAGTGTTTTCCTTCTTGGTTTGTTTTATTTTATACCTGGTAAAATACAAACCACCCACTATCAACCAGTGCAGGTCAGTGCTCTGGTTGTCTTGTCCTCACTGGGAAAATCAAAGTCCCAAAAGTACAGTGTGGGTTCCATCAGGAGAAGAAAGTTCTTAAGAGGAACACGGACAATAAAATGTCCTGTTGCACCTCATCTTCCTGGTGAACTATAAAACAAAGATCTTTAGAAGGCTTTCTGCCTTTTTAATGGAAAAATATAACTGAAGGATTAATGCTGTTAAAGATAATAAATTAATCTTGTTGCTTCCTCCTCGCTTTCAGAAGTCAGTCATTATAGTCAGCAATCTGTGCAAGGAATATAAAATAAAGCAAGGTGGCTTGTTTTTTAAGAAGAAGAAGAAGAAAACAGCCACCAAAAATCTTTCCTTCTGTGTTAAAAAAGGTGAGAACTGGGACTGTTCTCATAGATGTTTTGAACCCCGAGTTAGTTCCCTGCACATTCTCAGTTACCTGAGCAAGGACATAAAGATCAAATCTATTTGCTCAGTCGTTAGAGCACCTTTAGTCTGGGGTTGATGGGTTAATGAACAACTTGGTGTGGGTGTATCCTATTAATT
The DNA here is from genome assembly GCA_013398175.1 of Climacteris rufus. Taxonomy (NCBI): domain Eukaryota; kingdom Metazoa; phylum Chordata; class Aves; order Passeriformes; family Climacteridae; genus Climacteris; species Climacteris rufus. Next base: position 80,536 of record VZRZ01008834.1, on the reverse strand, counting down.
ACCTGTGGCTGTCCATTATCTGAAAGAATGCAGGTCCTGGGGAGAGCACTTTAGCAGTAACTCCTGGGAACAATTCACAGCATCAGTTTGAGTTGAAATGTTATGGGCTCTCAGAGCCTGTATTTTATACAATCAAACTGTTTGGTTTATATGATCTTTAATATTAGAATGCTGTCTTTTATGTTTTTTTTCTTTTGTGGGACTGTGACTGGTATGTATCTTGAAGGGGAATATCCCTAAAAAATTACATGTATTGATTCCAGGAGAAGTATTAGGACTTCTGGGGCCCAATGGAGCTGGTAAAAGCACAGCTATGAAAATGATAACTGGAGAGACAACCCTGACTGCTGGGCAGGTAGGAGACATCTGGAGCAAAGGGATGGATCCATGACAAAAAGGGAAATCTTGCACCTAGGCTAAGCTACAAATTTTATCAAAGCTACAATTTTTGTTAAAACATTATTAGTGATCAAGGTTTTAATCAAATTCATTGTGCTATTAAATTAAATAATGTATTCATAAGATGATTGTGAGCTACTTCTAATTTTGACAAGCTGTTGCATCTGCCTAATTGGCAGTGTTTCTATTTAAAAACAGTGTAAATGAGGGTTGTGAAATCACTCCTTTCCTCACCTAAACCCCAGTGCACCCCATAGTCTTCCCCTGAACCACACCCTTGCACCTGGGCAAGGCTGTGTGAGAGGACAATGACCAGCCTGGTTGTGCAGGTGCTGATGAGGAGGGGAGATGGAGGAGGCTCCCAGCTCCAGGACCAGGCTCCCGAATTCCTGGGATACTGCCCTCAGGAGGATCCACTCTGGCTGGACCTCACCCTGCAGCAGCACCTGAGGGTCTACGCGGCTGTGAAGGGGCTGCGCAAGGAGGACACGGATGCTGCTGTCAACAGGTACAGACAGAGGGTTGGGATGGCCAATGTTCCACCCCCTGGTCGTGGGGAGGGGACCAGAGAGTCAAAACTCACAGGAAGCCAGAGAAAACCTTGAAAGAAACTCAGGAAACTCAGCTGTAAAAGTGCTTTGGTGCTAAGTGCCACGATTTAGTGAGTGGGTTAAGAAAACCTCCAATGTCCCTAAGTGCATTTGGTGGGGATAAATTTACCACTAATGCCCTTTTTAAGTACATTATCTTTAGGCAGCATTTCTGAAATCTCTGATGTTACAGTTTGGCACCACAAGAAAGGGTGCTGATGTGTTGCCTGCTCAGCTGGCACTGGCAAGGTGGGATGGATTTATAATGCTGTTAACACTGGTGATGGGTTTCGAAAAGGGCTTGTGGCTGATTCAGTACACTTTGCTTCAAATAATCACATTTAAATAACATAATAAATGTTTAATGAAAACAACCAGGAGTCAAGAGCAAGGGGAAAAAGGTTCATTTTTCTTGTCATTTTGGGAAGCCTTGATGAGAATATTGATTTGGAATAACAGGAACGCTCTTTTTTCACTTGTTCCCTTTCCCCACAGAGTTGTGAATGCACTGCAGCTTCAAGACTATTTAGACAAAAAAGTCAGAAAATTATCTACTGGGATAACCAGAAAGGTGTGTTTTGGGTTACCTATAATGAGCACTGCAGTGCTCAAGCACTAATTAAAACTGTCCTTCAGTGCTCAAGCACTAATTAAAACTGTCCTTCATGAGTGGAGGGACCAACCTGTGCTCTGAGTACCCAGGAGAGCATCGTGTTGGGTGGGTGATGGAAATGAGCCTTTCCCAAACCCCCATTTCCTATAAATCAGAGCCTTGATCCCCACAAATGAAGAGACACTGCCCACAGCTCTCTGTGGGCAGCGTGCCAGGGCCTGCAGGAGGTTTGGCTGAGCCCCTTTTCCCTGTCACAGCTCTGTGTGGCACTGTGTGTGCTGGGCAACCCCGCCGTCCTGCTCCTGGATGAGCCCTCCACCGGCATGGATCCCAACGGGCAGCACCGTGTCTGGTGAGCAGCAACCTGGGCACGGTGCCACCACACTGGGAAAAGGGGGGGAAGCCAAAAGCAGATGCTTAATGTCATGTAAATAGGGTTTTACCCCATCTGCAGTTGGTGCTGTTCGTCCTGTGCCAATGGTTCTATTGGAAAACCCATTTTCTTGGCTCTCTCTAGCTCAGGCATGATCAAGGAGAGAGTAAAATCATTTTACCTGCATTCCTTTTGCAAGGTTTAGGACAATCCTAAGTGGGATTTGGAAGAATTCATAAAGAAGCTCGAGTCAAAAGTAATTTTTGTCATTATTTCAAAGCATTGCCGTGTGCTCATCAGTCTAAAGTAAGGATTTTACTCTTCTTTTAGAGGAGAGGCATTTGGATGAACAAAGGTATGAGAAGTGTCTGATATTTCTAGGGAGTTTTAGATTCTCCTTTCCATTTTTTTCCCCTCTGGTCCTCAGGAAAATGATTCGGGATGCCCTGAAAACCCAGGAGTCAGGAGCCATCCTGTCAACGCACTACATGGAGGAGGCAGAGGCCGTGTGTGACCGTGTGGCCATCCTGGTGTCCGGGCAGCTCCGGTGGGTGACAGCACCTGGCTGAGCTGGAAATGGTCTGAGCTTCCCCTCCAGCCTCAGCTGCTCCCACGGTTTCCTTCCTGGGAAGGAGCAGGCAGTGGGGTGGCAAGGATTTCACACCTGCAGGTGCATTGGCTCCATCCAGTACCTGAAGAACAAGTTTGGCAAAGGGTATCTCCTGGAAATCAAGGTCAAGGATCCAGAGAGCGCTGACGTTCTCCATGCTGAGGTTTTGAAGATCTTCCCGAGCGCAGCCCGTCAAGAGCGGTAACTATAAAATGTGGGATGAGGAGTGGTCCCAACACTGCCTCATCCCTGAAAATAAGCCCAGTGTGATGGCCAGGATCTCAATTGGAGAGGGATGACCAGCTCAGGGTCTCTGTAAGGAGATCTGATTTCATAATGTCCCCATATCCAACCCTCCTGTGATCCCAGCAGCAAAACTGGGTTAATATACACATTTATAGTTCCATAAAATTTTAAACCCAGATCCTCCACAAAGAGCAAAAGTCACCTTTTCTTCTATTTCTTCAAGGTTCCCCTCCTTGCTTGTCTACAAGGTTCCAATGAAAGATGCATTGCCCCTGTCCCAGTCCTTCTCCAAGCTAGAGGAAGGTAAGAGCAAAACCAGGTGACTTTTTGGAAAGGCAAAACAGGAACTGCTCATTTTCAAACCTCTTCCCATTTCTCCACAGCCAAACGAAGCTGCAACCTCGAGGAGTACAGCTTCTCCTTGAATACTTTGACTCAGGCAGGTGACTTCAAGCCTATTTGTGCTGTAAAGGCAGGAGCAGGAACAAAAGCTGCAGCCAAACCCGGGCTGGGGCAGTGGCAGAAGGCAGCTCCACCAAAAAACTGCCTGAGGGTGGGGGGTGAGGGATTCTCTGCTGGGAAAGTGGTGGAAAATGGTTTGGATTTTTTACTGCTGGGATTTTGCATGATGGGAACAAGTCTAGATTAAGTCTCAGACTCCACTTGGACAAGACAGACACAGGATGGGTGCCCTTGGGAGGTGACCATGTCCAGCCCCTCTGGCTGCTCTGGAAACAACAGATTATTTATTGCTGCTTGTACAAGGCTGGTGGCAAAGATGAGCAATGTTTATGTCAATCCATTGGTGGGGAAAACCCGTATGGATAAACCTGTGGGCAGGTGGTGCCTCTGGTGACTCCAGAGAGCACAGGAGGCTCAGTTTTTCTCACTTGCTCCCCCCACAAAGCCACTCCACACACCCTTCTCAGGGCTGCAGAGCTGTGCCTCCTGGAAAGGAGCAACCCAGTGCCCAGTGAAAGCCAGAGAAATAATCTGAGAGTTATCTCAACCTTTCCAGGTGTTTTTGGAGCTCTCCCGAGAGCAGGAAAAGGAGAATTTTGACCTGACTTTGGATGGGACTTTTGACTGGAAACAGCTGCAGCAGGAGGACTGTTAAAGGCCTGAGGTGCTCATTTATGCATTGCTCAGTATTAACCAAAAAGCACATATTTACTACCAATATCAGTGTACCACGGAGGGGAACAGGCTCCTCTCCGGTGCAGAAGACATTTCACCTGCACTCTGCAGGGGTCTCAGCCCCACTCCAAGTTGCATTTCCAGAGGCTGGTTGATGAAATAGTGCCTGCACTGATGAGAGCTCTTCTCAAGCCAAGCAGGATGCAGCAGCAGGACTGAAAGCTTTGCAGAAGGAAGGGTCATATTCCATCCCTTGGGATCAAATCTCTCTGCATCTGGCTGCTTCAGGGAATCTGGACTCACTGCCGACCTTCTGGGTTCCTCTCCCACCAGTGTCTGGGACTATTTGCCTACAACCTGTTTAAATACATCTTACAATAAATAACTCTACAGAAACTGCAGTTACATCCTCATCTGTCATCACAGCTCTGGGCCCTCAGGAACAGCCCCAGCTCCTTCCCCTGGGGATGGAGGTGCAGCAGAGGGCAGGGAGATGTTCACTACCTCAGGCAGCCTAGCTCAGCTCAGTGCTCACCCCTGCCCTCCCTCCACGCTGGGGAGAGTGGTTGTCAGTCCCTACCCTGGAAACCACCCTGGGCTGCTCAGCCTGGAGAAGAGAAGGTTCCAGGGATACTTCAGAGCCCCTTCCAGCAGCTAAAGAGAGCTGGAGAGGGACTTCTTACAAGGGCATGTAGTGATAGGACAAGGGGAAATGGCTTCAAACTCACAGAGAATAGGTTAGATTGGATATCAGGAAGAAATTCTTCCCTGTGAGGGTGGTGAGGCCCTGGCACAGGTTGCCCAGAAAAGCTTTAGCTGCCCTATCCCTGGGAACATTCAAGGCCAGGTTGGACAGGGCTTGGAGCAACCTGGGATACTTGAAAGTGACCCTGCTCATTGCAGAAGGGTTGGACTACATGACTTTTAATGGTCCCTTCCAACCCAAATTATTCAATGATTTTCCTGCTTTTATCCCTGTGCTGTGAACATTTGCAAAGGTTAAAACTCTCAGAGGAAATATTCACTCCAGTTGTCTCCACACTGTCCCACAGGAGGCTGTGTTGCAATCACTGCTCATGTACGTCCCACACTCAACTTCAAAACAAATTTTGGCACCTGGAGGACACATCTTTAGAGACATCCTGGTTATTTCCCTCCTGGTTGCACAACAGCTCCCTTTCTGCTCTGCACCCCTGAGAAATGGGTAAGTGAAGTCACCAAACATTGTTGTCACCTGTTCATACACTCAGCTCCAGGAAATGGGAATTCTGTGAAAGGGAAGAGTTTTATTTGGCACCCTGGGGATATCAGTAGCAGTGGAGAACTCAAGCCAGGAGCCTCCAGAGATAAGTTTCTTCCAAGGAACTACCACCAAGGCACTGCTCCCTCCCCTTCCACAGGTTTGACTGATCATTCCCCTGATATTTGACATTTTCCCTTGCAAAGGAAGGTGAAGCAAGCAGAGCTCACTCCATCACCTCATGCACAAGGAGGAGAAGGGAAAAGACCCACAGAGAGTCCCCAAAGCAGAGCTGGTTGAGCTGGGGCTTTGCATCAGCCCAGGGGGATGGAGGGGGGATAGGGCTCGTGGCATTGCCAGCACACAGTGCAGATTACCAGGTCCTGGCCCATGGCCAGTGCTTGGAGAAAGGGGTTCTGTCACCAGCACAAAGCAGAGTTTAGCTGGCAAGAGGGAACGAACAAAAGTTCTCAAAAAGTTCAAGAGGACTTAACTTTTCCATTAAAAAAAAAAAAAAAAAGAACAAGAGAAAGATTTCCTGGAAATGAACTGACTCCTTAAATATTCCCTTTGGAGTCTGCCTTTCCCTCTCTCCCTTCCCCTGCCCTGAGCTGAAGGACTGGGGGAGGAAAACCATTCCCAGGAGCTGCAATGGCTCTACCTGCCCTGTGATTGCAGGGGCCGACGGATCCCATTGGGATGCTCCCTGCTCCAGCACAAAACCAGCTCCAGAACTGCCCCAACACAGGTTGTTCCCCTTATTTTCCAGCACAGCACAAGCCCTCAGTGCAGGTTGCAGCTAAACCTGGAGCAGAGCACTCTGGCCGTGCCTGTCCATGGTCCCAGCACGGAACGGGTGAGGCAGCTCCTGCTGCAGACACCGCACGCTCCCCGCAGGAACTCAGGCAAGAACTTGGGCTGATGAACAGGGAGATCCTTATTTCCTGGATTGAATAATGCCCTCTTTATTCAGCAGAGAGACAAAGCACACAAAAGGCCATTCAGCAGCTGCCTCCAGCACTGATCCCCAGGCACCGTGTCCCAAAGTGTCCCCCTGCAGTGGCAGTGAGGAGCAGCCCAAGCCTTGTGGGTCAGGTGAGAAAACCTCCATCTCTTGGTGGGTTTTGAGTGTTGGGGACCAAGGGAGCAAGGCATGTGCATGCTCAGGGTTTGGGAGCTTGGGGACAGTGTTTCACCCCACAAGTTTTGGGGAATTTCATGTCTGGGCAGGAATTAGAGGGTTTTCCAGGTCTCCTCAAAGTTGTGCTAAAGATGAACATTTAAATGCTAATTAAGCAACTCTCCTGAAGTGCAAGTAAGCAAACCCAACAAAAAGTGGCATTTCTGAGAATTCCAAGGAACTTCCCAAAAAGTGGTGAAGCAAGCTCCAAAACAGCTGAGACGAACTCCTGGGGGGTGGGAGGAGGGGGAAGCTGGGTGATGCCAGGCACAGGGCTGGTGTCCTGCAGAGGAAGCCCAGAGCAAGGCTATGACATTGTGACCTGTCTGCAGATGCTCTGTGGGGTAAAGGCAAAATCCCCCAGCCCCGTGCAGCTCCTCACAGCCCCTCGTGTGTCCCCCTGCAGCGCCAGGGCCATCCAGGCACCTCCAGGTCTTGCAGCTCAGCTGGACAAAAAGCACCCTTTCTTCAAACCAACCCAGGGGGAAAAAACAAAACAAACCAGCAGACAGGACCAGCATCAAAGAGAAAGCTCTTTGTGCGTGTTCTGGAAGGAAAGGCACCGTGGCCAGGGGGTGTCACCTGCTCTGGGCATCTCCAGCCAGGGAGACGCTGCTTCACCCCAGAGCACAGAGCTCCTGCCCCTGCAGCACCACTGGCCGTGGTGGCTGTCCCAGAGCAGAGCCAGATGTTCTCCAAGCAGCAGAAACGAGTCAAGGCAGATGTTGGCAGCCTCGAGGGTGCAGGAGTCCAATTCTCTTTTTCCATTCACTTGAGACAAAAGAGGAAATGGGGGGTGGTTTCTGTGTCCACGTGTGGAGTGGGGAGCAGGGTGGATCAGCTCCTCAGCCTGTGAGTACCAGGCTGTCGTAACAAGAGTCCCTCAGCATTTAATTTTTAAAGCATTTTAGCTTGAACTGCTATGCATGTGAAGCTGAGAAGGATTTTTCCCTTACACTGCTGCTTCCTGATTCATCTCAGCACCTCCAAACCCTTCCGAGAGTTTCAGCTCCAAATGTTCTCTTCAGCAGCAGATGGATAAAATATCAGGCAGGAGACAATGTGTGGCTGTGACAGCAGCCAAACCCAACAAAATATTTGCTTCAAAGCAGGAAGAAGGATAGCATGTCCAGCTGGAAAAAGCAGAAAATGGTTTTTGAAAGAGTGGAAGAAGAGGATGGAGAAGGAGATGGTTGTGTAAGACATGATGTTTCAATTAGAACCATCTTGAATGATAGCAGTTCATGAACTTGTGTTGTAGGCAACAGGGAGGTCTTTGATTTGTTCCTGAGAATCTCCAGCCCGGCACAGACATCAGATGGTTTTATGGACAGGTAAGGAAGGACATGGGCTGTGCAGCAGCTGAGCCAGAAACTCCTATGTGTCCATGATCCCGTGGATGCCACTGGCAGGAGGACAGAATCCATCCTTCCTGCAGGGCTTTGTGCTTTCCAGGATGAGTTTTGGCCATCTGGGCCAGTAATTTCCCTGGAGAGGTCTTGGGTTGGGTCAGAGAGGGTTGATGGATGTCAGGGGGAGCCTGGGTGCCAAAAGCAAATCATTCCCGTGGATTTGGGGCTTGCTGGAACAGGTTTTCTGTGCTATTGTGGCAGTGAAATATCACAGGTTTGCTGGAGGAACTGTCACTGCCTGTCACATCCCTGTCTCTCCCTGGGAAATGGATGCAGCTATAGGAAATAAAAATGCCTATAAATAATCACCTCTTGCAGGTGGCCACACCAACTTGGCCTGTGCTTTGGGCAACTTTCTTTCTCTTTCTTTCTCTTTCTTTCTCTTTCTTTCTCTTTCTTTCTCTTTCTTTCTCTTTCTTGTTCTTTGTCTTTCTTCCTTTTTCTTTCTTTTTTTTCTTTTTCTTTCTTTCTCTTTCTCTTTTTTCTTTCTTTCTCTTTATTTTCTTTCTTTTTTCTTTCTTTTCTTCCTTTTCTTCCTCTTCTTTCCTTTCTTTCCTTTCTTTTCTTTTCTCTCTTTCACCTTTTCCTGTCTTCTCCTGTGCCCCAAAGCCTTGAGACCCAGGAGCCAGCTGAGCCATCATCTCCTCCAGCCACAAAACCCACCAAGGACCTAAGACATCTCTTTCTCACCCAGGCACATGGATGAAGCTGTTTTTGCCCCAGACCCCAGTGGGATCCCAGCCTCACCCACCAGGCTCAGCAGGTCTCCATGGGCAGCAGCAGCTGGAGCACAGCTGTGAAGGCAGGTTTGTGCTGTAAATGGTCTCTTTTTGGGTTTCTTCAGCTGTTTAATTTCTCTGACCACAGATGGACCAAGAGGCAAAATCTGCACTGGGCTACAGGAATTATTCCTTATGTTCCCAGCCCCAGCAAACATTGATTAATTAATTAATCAAAGCAAGGGCTGTAGGACAAGAGGAGGTTTTGAGGCAGTGCTCAGCCTCACCACAGGCAGCTGAGGACATCTCCTTGCTGGCACTGGCTGCTGGCATGGCCACAGCTTCCTCCACCCACAGACCTTGGTTTTCTTTGGCCTCATTGTGAGAAATTCATTTCATGTTCTCAATGCAAATCCTCCAAAGGGTTCTCAGGAGGCCAAGGAGGAATTCAGAAAGAATAACAAAAAGAAGCAAAGGAGGGGGTTCTTTGTTTAATTTTGTTTTCTTTAATTTGAGAAATCACTGGCCTTGAAACTGCTGTTTGTTTCCTCCTCAGGAGAGGACAGAAGCCTCCTGCCAACATCATGTCACATTTCGCACGAGGAATTGTGATTGCCTCTCACAAAGGACTGAGGAGCAAGAAATGGGCTCTGGTGAGGAAATGATTGCACAACATCTCCTGCATCTGAATCCTTGCATTGCAGAACATCCATCCCCTGTCCTGGGGCTTTCCTGGAGATTAAGGCAGAGCAGGTACAGGGCAAACAGGGGGTTTAACAGATTCCAGCCAACCTTGGACATGTAAACCCAAGAAGGGAAAATTGGGAGAGAAGGATCGCTTTGGAGGGGGGAAGAAATCCCCCTTTTTTTGGTTAAAAACTGGGCATGGTCACAAAGTGACCAAGGCCAGGCTGGATGTGGCTCTGAGCAACCTGGGCTAGTGGGAGGTGTTCCTGACCAGGACGGGGTAAAACAAGATGAACTTTAAGGTCTCTTCCAACCCAAACCATTCCATGATTCTATGTTTTACCAGCAATAGCAATGCACTTCAAAATCATCTGTTCAAGTGAAAAATAGAGAGTTTTCTTGACAATTCTCTTGAACTGCAATGTTTCCAGCAGAAGGGCTGCAGGTCAGTGTTTCTTCAAAATAAACACTTTGCTCTGCCATCACAGCATTGTTAGAGTTGGAAAAGGCCCCTGAGATTATCAAGTCCGAGTGTTATTGGCTGGTCTCTTCCTTTTGCAGTCTCTCTTCCGACTCTGCTAGAAAGGAAAGTTGCCATTTTTGAGGGGAAAAAACCCTCAATTTGCCATTTCCAGGTGGCTCAGCTCAGACACAGCTGCCTTTAGAGAGCTCCCACAAGGGCAGAGGGGGTGAACGTGTCCTGTGGAGAAAATGCATCTGATCCCGTCTGGGAATAGATGGAGACCTGCAGGTGGGATGCTCAGGGGCCACAAGACACCTTGTCCTTGCTCTGCCACAGATCCCTCCTGGTTTTGTGCTGTTCCTGGGTCTGCTTGGCAGGAAAAAGCTCCGTGGGCTGCTGGATATTAACAAAAGCCACAACTGCAGTTTCCTGAAGGAACACACCGAGAGCTGGGCTATGGGAGCAGGGAATGAGGGCACTGGGGAGGGAACAGGAGTCAGCAGAGGCTCTGCTCATGGGGAAAGGCCTTGGGGACACAGACAGTGGCTGTCCCAAGAGCTGTGTGCTCTCAAAGAGGGGCAGATGGACTCGTTTCTCCTTTCTCTGAAAACCAAGAGTTTGTGCCCTTTTTTTGCTTGTTTGTTTTCCGCGTGAAAGGAATGCCGCACCCTGGCTTTCCGAGAAAGAAGATGCGAGACTTTTCCTTGTCTTTCCTGGAACGGATGAATCACCTCGCTCCCTTCTGGGGGCTGCGGGTCCCTGCGCGGGGGGCGCGACATCCGCGCTCGGGCTGTGCCACCTCCTGGTGACAGCGGGCGGTGCACGGCCCAGCATCCCTGAACGCCTTCATCCCTGAAACCCTGCATCCCTGAAACCCTGCAGCCCTGCATCTCTTCATCCCTGAAACCCTGCATCCCTGAAACCCTGCATCCCTGCATGTCTTCATCCCTGAAACCCTGCATCCCTGCATGTCTTCATCCCTGAAACCCTGCATCCCTGCATGTCTTCATCCCTGCATCCCTGCACTCCTGCATCCCTGAAACCCTGCATCTCTTCATCCCTGCATCACTGCTGCATCCCGGCATCCCCTTCATCCCTTCATCCCTGCATCCCTGTCTCCCTGCATTCCTGCAGTCCTGCACCCCTGCACTCCTGCACCCCTGTAACCCTGCATTCCTTCATCCCTGCATCCCTTCATCCCTGCACCCCGGCATCCCTGCTGCATCCCAGCACCACTTCATCCCTGCTTCCCTGCATCCCTGCACCCTTCCTGCATGCCTGAATCCCTGCACACCTTCATCCCTGCATCCCTGAATCCCCCCATCCCTGCATCCCTGTCTCCCTGCATCCCTGCTGCACCCCAGCATCCCTGCACTCCTGCATCCCTGCACTCCTGCACTCCTGCCCATAATCCAGCCCCCACAGCTCTGCATCACCGCTGGTGGGTTTTTTGCCTGCCCAGCTGACTCCTCTGAGCCAGACCCTGGTCCTGCAGCTCGGTGCCGCCCTTCAGTGCCTTTGGATCCACCCGGTGCAAGGAGCAGGTCAAGGAGCAGGGCCACGGGTGCTGTGGGTGTGGCGGTGACCACAGGGGTGCAGCAGCCGCCAGCAGCAGCGGGGCTGTTCTCTTCTTGCACCTCTTTAGTGGCATCAGAGCTGGCCCAGGTTTGGGGGCAGAGGGATCCTGGGCCTCCCCTTTGCCAAAGGGACAGCTCAATATCGAGTACATCCACTTGATACTGAAGGAACAGAGAGGAAAATAATCGGGTGTTATTCCAATATATCCCTCTCTCTCCTCCAGTGCCAGCTTTGTTGAAATGCTGCTATGCCCGTGGCAGGGGAGGTTGGAACTGGATGATTTTTATTCAAACCCAAACTATTCTATGGTTCTGTATGATGGGAAAGTATCCCAGTCCTTTCTGCTGCATTTTAGGATTATGGCTATCTGCAACCTTTAATCCCTGCTCAGCTGAGGAGAGAGTTTCTAGTCACTTGTGCCTCGATGCTGCCAAATCAGATTCTCATTTTTTAAAGTCATAACTCTCCACTCAGTCCCACACTGACTTCCATGAATCTGTGCCACCTTTCCCCTTGGAGGGGCTGAGGATGCTCCCAGTTCAGGGCAAGAAGGAGCAGTTAATTGGTAGGAAAAGAATAACAAGTGTGGGCAGAGATCCGAAACCAGGATTTATTTAGGAAGATTTTCTGGTTATTATCTACTTAGGAACAGAGGATTTGTCAGAACAGATCAGAGCATTTTCATCAAATCTGGCATCCTGCATGTAGTGGAGATAGTGAGAGGATATTCCTGGGGGAAAACACTCTCTGGCTTCTCTCAGAAGTGCAGAAGGACCTGGTGCTGTTGGAAGGGGGAGCAGAGGAAACACTGAGGGCAGAACCAGAACCAGCACAGTGTCCAGTCCCTGTCAGACTGGAACCAGGAAAGGCACCTTCAGCCCAAGCTGACCCAGCAGAAGCAGAGGGGACGCTCCCCTGCTGCAGGATGGTGAGAGCTGGCTTTGGGCTACAGCACAGGAATATAAACACAAATCCTTCTCCAGCTCAGCCCCAGCTCCAGGCATGTCCAGCTGGCTCAGCCACAAGGACCCATAGCTGCTCTGTGTCACAGCTGGGGACAGGCAGCACAAAACCCCCAGGTTCCTCCAAGAAACACGTTTTGGATACTCACACTGGCATTCCAGTGGCAATAACATCATCCTGAAACACAGAGTGCTTGGGAAGTGTTTGGTTTACGAAGCAGGGTAGGAGCTGCTGCAAAAACAATCCCTGTTTTTAAAAAGAAAACACTCTCTTAGAAACAAGAGGAAAAACAAACGTGTGTGTGTATCCAAAGGAAAGAGCCCTGGGAAATGCCCTTTCCCAGGCAGGGTGAGGCTCTGGCAGGGGCAGAGGGTGAGAGGTTTGGGGTGGTGGCACCAGGGCTGAGCTCTGTGGTGCTGCTCTCATTTATGATTAAAAAGGCAGGGAGTTCTTATTGGACCTCATCAAGTGGGTCTGCAGGAACGACAGAAAACCTCTCCAAAAGAGCTGCTCTCCAGTTCAAGCACAGCTCCTGGGGTCACATCTGGAGGAGAACATCCCAGGAAGCACCTTGGAGGGGGTCTGGGAATGAGGGGTTCACCTCTGCACCAGCTCCATGGCTGGGCTTGGAGCAGTGGCACCCCAAGGATGCTCTGTTCTCACCCCACTCTATTCCCTGTTCCTAAAACAAGGCAGGGCATCCACAAAGCAACTTGCCCTGGGTGTTTGACCCCAGTGCTGTCCCCAGGGACTCTGAGGACACAGCCCAGCCCTGTCACACCGTGCTGATGCTCAGGAGGGAGCTGCTTCCCACACCATCCCATCTTCAGCTGCTCCAAGAGCTCTGTGGGCACAGAAAGAGGAAGGTGGACCCCAGAAAGCTCCGAAGTTGAGTCAGTTTTCCTGGCTCTGGCAGAAGGAACACCAGCAGGTATGTCAGGGTGGGTTTTGTGTGTGTGTGTGTCCTGTGCTGTCCTCCTGCCTGGTCCCTGCCACCCTCCAAACAAGTCCTAGGGAGCAGCACTCAGGCTGTGCCTGGGGGGTCTCAGCCATGAAGTGATTTGGGGCCATTTCTCCTAAATTCATGGGGGATGAGCCCTTCCAATGGCATTCATCTCCAGAAAGATGTACCTGGGCACATCAAGGGTTATCTGAGCCCCTCTGTACACCCTAATTTTATAGCTTCTGCCTTTAAATCTTATTTTTCTATCCTGCCTCTCTGTTGGAAGCCACTTTTTCTTTTGATCTATACATTATATCTTCTAAAATACATCCCTTAGTCCACAAAACTGCACGCAGCAAAGCCCAGAGACCCATGAGTGGAAGCATTTCCCTACTGATTGTCCTTTACAGAGCCAGCAGGGGCAGAGGGAAAGGAAAAACAACACACACGCGATCAATATTTTTTTTAAAATAGGATTTGAAAGCAAAGCATGCGAAGCCTCTATCTGGTTTTAATTTCAAATAGAAAAAAAATATGGCTATTAATATATGGTGATGTTACTCCACTGGAAGAACAAAGTGTAGATAAAACCTGCAGGCTTAATGAGGCTCAGGAAAAATAAAATTGAAAGCAAATCTTTGAAAACCTCTAGGTAATCTGTGTTCCATTTATCATGCTTGGGCAATCAGAAAGTAAAACCAGGTTTAACATAATGAGGAAAATCAAACAGGCAATTTTTTTCCCCCTGCTGCTCTAAAATCCCAGAATATCATCATCACAGAAAAGGAAAAGAAAAGGAGGAACTTCTGCCCTCCCCCTGGAGCACAGGGAATTTAATTGCAAAGGTTTCTTCCTGTGTGTCTGAGACAATGAGGCAAGACTGGAATTTTTTAATGACAATATTTAAGCTCTCCTTGGCGACACAGCTACAGCAGTGGTCCTCTCCTGAGCTGGCAGATGTGAAGGTAACAAGGGTTTTTAACAAGTTGAAAACGTGAAAAAGCAAAAAAAAAAAATACTTCCCTTGACATCTCCCCCTGGCCAGGTCAGCACAGCAGAGGCCCTGGCCAGGCTGGGGAGATGCTGAGGACACTGCTGGGTGGGACACAGAGCTGAGGAAAAACCTGTGGGTTTGGGCTGTGCTGTGATGATCCCAGACCCCTGAATCTTCCAGCCATTGGAAAGGGATGGTGCCATGCAGCCCTGGAGCTGCCACGTGCCAGCCTGGCACTGCTCCCCCTGCCCAGGCAATTTTGGGGTAGGCAGGGGTGGAGCCCAAGGCACCAGAGCCAGAACTCCTCCTGAGTGCTGCCCCCAGCCCTGGACATCTCTGGGTCTCTGGGCCCAGTGGCAGGGGCTGTGAACACAGAAAGAAAGCTGGGAATTTGGGAACTGGGCCTCCAAAAGCCCCAGATGGAACCACTGGACCCTGCGGTGGATGCTCCCCATCCTGGCACTGCTGCTCCTACAGAGCTGCAGGTCCAACACCCTGACCCAGACAAGGTGCCTTTTACCCCAGGGACCCCTTTGCCCTCACAGCTTTCCCTGCTAGAACTCCAGGATCTGAAAAACTGAGGATGCAAAACAGACCCACAGTAACGTCCTCTCCATCTGCATCCAGGTTCCCACTGCTTTGTCCCATCTTTTATTCCCCATAGGATGCAAAGGCATAAAGCTCTTGGGCTGGGGGCTGCTGATAATTCTTTCCTGGCTCCTCCTTCCACTCAGAGGGTGGGATAGTGAAGCAGAACACGATTCCATGGCTTATCCATGGTCACAGTGCCATGGGTGAGGCAGGTCCCTGCAAAGCTGGACACAAGACACTGGGTGACCTCACCAGCTGCTGGTCCAGCCCTTCCCTTCAGTTCCCTGCTGCTTTCCTGGGAGAATCCTCGTTATTCATCACACTCTGCTCCTGCCCAATTCACTCGAGAACCCAGGCAGGTTAAACCTGCAGCAATGTGATCTCTGCAAGTACCACCTGATTAAAACACATAAAAAAATAAAACAGGCATATAAAACTGCCAGTTGCCCACAAAATCAAATTGAATTAGTTCAGCTCAGCCTCCCCCATCTTTCCTTGGTAATAAAACCACTCACTCTCCAAATATGTAATTCCAGGTGAATAGGAAAGCAAGTCCTTGAGCTCACGTGGGGCAGTGGGAGAGGCCAGCCCAGTCAGGTGTGTTCTGGGCTCTCTCTCATCAGTAATGTTATTTATATGACCCAAAAATAAAACAACACCTCTCCTCAAAGGGACAGACAACAAATGTGGATCACAATCTATCCTGGAGCTGTGGTGGCCTCACACAACAGCCAAAAGAATTCTCCTTCCCATCCAGTGCACACCAGAGTGGAGGGAGGTTTCTCCTCTGCCCTGCACATCATCCTCACCCTCCTCCTTCCCTGGGCACCTCGCAGGGCTGGGGAGGGGTCAGAGCAGCTGCCAAGGGCTGAGGAGCAAAACATCCTGAGTGAAGCAGGCTGGTTAATGAGCATCTCTCCTGCAGGTGAAGAGCTGTGAGGAGAATGTTCCCTGCTCCAGAAATGCTGGAGATGTAACAGCCCAGCCAGGAGGGAGCTGGGAGGTAGAGTGAGACAATCGTCTCTCCTCAGCTGGATCCCAGATCCAGCAAAGTTCATCTGCATTAATCTTGCACTCATTAACATCAGTTGTTCTGTTTCTATTTCAACCAGTGCTGCCAAGATCAAGAATTAAAAATTGATGAGCCCATGTCTCTGGGGGGAAAAAAAAAAAAAAAAAGATAAAAAAAAAGTAAGTTCATCATCCAGAGCAGCATGGATTTTTCAAACAATCATAAAAAATGCCTGGCTGCTCCTTTGTGCTTGACACTTCCACGAGGGGTGGGGAAATCTGCAAAAACTGAGAATTTTAGGCCATGGGAGTCCAGAGGCTGGAGCTTCCTGGGGGCAGCCCCAAAAGTGGCCTCACTTAGGGGGAAAAACAAAAGACCAAGCCACAGAAGAGGGATAAGCTCATTTGGCTCCTCTTCTCCTGCCTCAGAACAAGTGTCACTGCTGCAGTGACAGCAGCCAGGCGCTCTCATGGACACAGAGCAGCACCCAGGAGGAACAGCTGAGTTAACAGCAGACATGAGGAATGACTTTTTAATTCTGCATGAGTGACAAACTCGACATTATTTTTAATACGCTCCTAATTCAGGTCACCGATGACAATGGCTGGAGAGCTGGAGACAAAGATGATAAACACCATTTATTTCTAGCAGATGAGAATTTGGAAAAGGCTCTCCAAGAGCCAAAACTAAACAATATTTCAGAGAGAGCCAGAGTCCTCCCAGTCCACAAAAACACCCACGATCTCCAATGGCTCTTGCTGACCAAGGCTGGAGTGATTATGCTGAGCTGTCTGGGTCTCTCTCCACAAAAGCTGCTGTTTTCCCTCATAAAAAGGCACCATGTTTACAAAGTAAAGCTCAAGCAGGAAAACATCGAGCCAGGCCACTCCAAAACCAGCCCTGAGAAAGGTTTGGGATTAACTCCTCTGAATACGAGCAGAGGTCACTTCCCGAAGGAGAATAAATAAAGATGGGTTGTCAGTGATGTGGTTATTTATAGCAGGCATTCATTGCCTTCATGAGCTGGATAAACACCCATTAGCTTTCAAGGTGATGAAGCAAGTCTTAATTAACCTGCTGGGGGGGGCAAAATAATATGGATGTTAATGTTTTAAAAGAAAGCTTCCAGCTGAGGAAAACAAAGGAAGAGGGCAAATCTGAACTTTCCAAATAAAACCTTATTGTGCTGGAAAGGAGCGATGGACAAAGAACAGACCAGTTGGATACACTGGCTGGGAATGTCAGTCTCTGCTTTGGTAACTGGGAAAAAATAAAATAAAATGTTATCTTGGCATGTCTACAGAGCTTCAGGGTGGAGAAGAGCTTGGAGTGAACATTTAATGTGTGTTTTTTACCTGGCAGTGACAGCCCCAAATCCTCCTCCAGGCAGGGCACAGCCAACCCGTGCCAGCGTGGAGCTGTGCCCCAGGGACCACTCACACCCTGGCACACTGGGAAATGGCATTTCACCTTCAGACAATGATGCAACAACTGGTTTTTTGCTCTAATTTCCCTTCTGGGCCCTCGTGTAGTGCAAGCAATGAAAATCCAGAGCAAACAGCAGGAAAGCAGCAGAATGAGCAGAACATGCTCTGGTTGTCACACACACACATGGATGGGAGGAAATCTTGGCCCTCAGGTCCCACCTTCCCTCTGTGCCACTCAGGGACCAGCTGAAGTCAATATTTTGGAGTTCCTGCAAAGCAGCCACATCCCAAGGAGACCAGCAGGGCTCAGCTCAGCATGTGCATGGGCAACACAGAAGAAAGAGACATATTTCTAAAGAATAAGGCTTGTTTTCTAAGCAAAAATGCCAAAATGAGATGTGACACCAAACAGGAGCAAAAAGAAACCAATTTCCTGGTGGCACCAGCACAAGGCCTGCAAGCCCACCACAGCATCCAGCTCGCTGGGATGGCTTGGCTGCATCCCTTCTCCTCTCTGCAGAGCAAGGCAGCTTCCCAGGGACATAAATCAGAAGTTTGGAGTGATTATTTTGCAAACAGACACGTTTCTCCTGCAGTCAAGGAGGGAGGGTGCTACACGAAGCACAAATGATCCTGTATTAGACTTGGTCTTCGGGATCAACTTTATTTGCCTGTGCTCCACCCTGCAAACCCAAATCTTTAACAACTTCAAGCTCTTTAATTTTTTTTTTCTATAAAAAAAAAGCACATGCCGTCAGGTTGTTCCTGCCCACTTTTAGCTTTTTTCTTTCCCTCTGCATATTCCCCAGTTCTCTACCCACACATAGCCACACTACAGACAAACCACCCTAAAAAAAATGGAGAGAGGTCTAAAAAAACAACAGCAATCCAGGGTGTCATCAACTTCCAGAAAAGCAAACTGGATTAGGAAACCACAGCCTCTTTCTGTTGTTGTTATTTTTTATATGGGATTTTTTACAATGTTTTAAAAACTGTCACGAGTTCGCTCCCTCCTCTCCCTCCTCACTCCTCCCCTCCCCAGCTATATTGAGAAAACATTTCTCGCCAGCCTCGTTCATCTCACATTTCAGGGCAGAGCAAATGTTTGTGCATGGGAGGGGGGCAGGGATGATGAGTCAATTAGACACCTCATAAAAATCTGATTTAGAAAATTCCCTCCCCGACTGCGAGCGCGGCAGCCGCAGACCAGCGCGGCCCAGCACACCCAACGCCCCCCTCGCAGACAGGGAACGGTTTCCTGCAGTGAAACCTCTCTCATTCTGCACTAAATGTCACGTATGATGAGGCATCTGCCGCTGAATGTGACAGACACCACCACAGCTCAATAAATCACACTGCCAGGAGGACTTTGTGCTGCCGCCACTGCTCTTTTAGCTCCATGGCCTCCCTCTCCGCGTGCCCCCGGTCATCACCGAGCCCTGCAGCCCTCCCGTGGTGCAGCTGATTGACTCAGCCCTGGACAGGCAGCCCAGCTAAGCTCTCTGAGCCCTCTGCTTGTGCAGCCACCTCTGCTGTTGCTCCCATCACTCCAGCCACAACTTCCTGAGGAAATCCCAAGGGATGAGCCATTTGTCACCCCGATGCCATTTTACACCGGCAGCACCTTCCACTGCCTTCCCCAGGCATGCACAAACTTGGAGGGTGGACATGAGGGAGGGCACCTATTCATCCTCCCTTGCAGATGGTCAGAGCCACCTGCTTCCTTCCAAACTCCTCCTCTTGGACGAGACCCAAACCACGCACTGGTGGAGTCGTGTGGGACTTGCATGGTCTCCCATAGTGCAAAACCTTATCTCCATCCTGGCAACACATCTCAACTTGTCCATTCCCCATGCATGAAGTGTAATCTGAGAAACTAAGAGTGTTTTAGGTTGGGTTTTGATTTTATGGGACTGGTCAGGTTTAGACGGGAAAATGGAACACGCAGTCCTGAGCCCTGGCCTGTTTGAGCAGCATCGTTTCAAGCAGAACACAGCACTGCAATATTCATACCAGGAGACACCAATTCCATATTAAAAGGAGTTGAATTTTTAAAATGCCACTGTAAACCCAGCTGTTTCATAACCAGTAACCCTGCAGGATGCAACCGAGGCGGGTGGATGTTCCAAAGCAGCACAAAGACATTTCTGGGACTGCATCAACACCCCATGAAGCCACAAGGCACCTCAGCAAGCAGCTGCTGGTGCCAGTGGCCAACTGGACTGGGACAAGGACTGGTCTGGCTGTGCTGATCATAGTCTGGAGTAACCAAAATGACAGAGCAGTGGAAGGCCATAGGATCACGGCATGCTCCTTTCCATCAACAGCTTTACACCCCTCCCACAATGGAGCTGGCAGTTTCCTTTGGAGCACAGATGATTCTGTTGCACTGGAGGGGCTCTGTTTCATTTCATTCTGGATGAATATGCCCAGTTTTGTGGCTGGGTAAAGCAACTAAACTCATTATTCAAACAAACCTGCTTGGATTTTTATTTTCCTTTTCTCCAGCGAGCGCTGGGGACACCAGGAGGAGTCCAGGCAGGGGCAGGCCAGTGAGCTCCAGACCCCAGGCAGGATGAAGTCCACTGGTCAGTGCCAATGCCAACAAAACAGAACAGGAAGAGCATCAGCCAGGTAAGGATTTATCAGCCATCCAAGACTAATGCCTGTATTTTCCACTGGACAAGTCTCTCCTTCTCTGCCCAGAACAGTCCAGCCCATGGGAGTCCCGGTCCAGATATAAACCCAGGGTTTCTGGCTGCTTGCTGGAGACAGCACATCCCAGAGTAACCAAATGCAGAGCAAGGAAGGATACTGCCCCTGGATCTCTCCTTTTCAGCCATGAAAACAAGCTGATGGTGATGTAATAAGAGAGTGACCGTTATTTGCCATTGAGCTTCATAAAAATGTGAGGAAAGATGTATGAATTTTAATTAAATTCTGGGAGCAAAAAAATGTGTACCTGGCTAGACTGCAGAGAGATGAACTCATTACTTCATCCACATCTCAGGCTTCTGCCTATTTTCCTCTGCAACAGAATGATCTGCTTGGGCTGCAGACAAGGGCTTTAAAAAGCAAATAATCCTTCCAAAAGAGCCAGGCCAGCACAATTCCTACACTGCTGGGCTGGGAGCCTCCATGCAGCCACGTTTCTAGGGAGACTGGTGGGCAAACACTCCGAGATCCAAAAGGGGAGAGCTCCCCAAATTATAGGAGCTCACTACAGATGTTTCCAGCAGCCAGACAGCTCCTGCAGCTGCCAGGCTTTTCCGTGGATCACCCAGGTCTGATTTTCTGCTGCGAAACATCCCAGGCCCGAGCTGCCCTTTTCCTCTCAGGAATGCACAGCTGTGAAAGTGAAGCCGAGGTTTCTCCTGCAGGACGTGGCTTCAGAAGTGGGGATTTGTGTCCAAGCCACGGAGGCCACGCTGGGATCACACTGGGATTACACTGGGATCACACTGGGATCACACTGGGATCATGTCTGGACTCAGGTTGCACAGGATGAGAGGGATGGGCAGGTGGGGGGTGCAGACACCCAGTTGCCTTTGGGGAAAAAATACCAGCAAAACCCATCTGGTGTTCAAACAGCAAAGTAAAACAACCTAAACCCTCGATCTAGAAAGTTTTTAGGACATAAAGAAAGAAAGAGCAAACACCATCAGCCAGAGAGCCAGCTGAGCAATCTTCACACTGGAAAACATGCTCTGCTCTTCTCCAACACTCAGACAGAACCCCTGTGAACATCACTGTCTCTCCAACAGTCAGATTGGGTGGCTCTGGGCTTGGTAAAGAGCCAAACATCTGATTGCTGTTATCACTCCTTTTATGATGAGGCTGGAGCAGGTGAATCTTGTGCTTTGATGCTGGTTGATAATCCCAGGTGTTGGGAGGAAATTCCATGTGCCTCTTGCTGCCATCACACAGCCAGGTCCCTCCCTAGCCAGATGTGTTTAATCCCCAGGGAAACACATCTGTGTCCTTAAAGTGAAGCATTGTCTAAGGGTTTTGTCAGAGTTTTGTGGAGTGAGGCACACAGTTGGCCAACGATGGCACAGCCTGGGGCAAAACGCTTTTCACAAAGCACTGGCAAATTTGGGCAGCATCAGTGACATGCTCTTTGCAGGGAAAAACAGTCCCTGGAAGCTGGAATGCCCAGGACCACAGCTGAATTCAAACCTGGGAGGTTCAGCCTCGCCCAGCAAGGCCAAGGCTCCCTGCCTTGCCCATCCTGCTGGGAAGAGCTTGGCTCCAGCCCCAGCGGGCTGACCACAAACCCTGTCTGCAGGAATATATTTGTTAAAACACTCATTCACACTGCAGCCACGGCCCTGGCTGGGAGAACATAGATCAGGCTTTTTGTCAAACAAATCCCATTCCAAGTGTCTGGGAGGACAGGGAAATCTGCCGTGGCGCTGCTTTGAAGGGTTTACAGTTCACTGCAGCACTTTATAGCTGCTGTTGTTTCCATAACCAAGTCCAAGAGAGCCTGTGAACAGGAAGGAATTAGGCACTCATGCAAAGACCATTAAAGTCAAGGGGAATCTTTCCATTGACTCGAGAGGGTTTGGCTCCCAGCCCTGGATATCAGGGCCTGTTGTGGGGGATTTAGAGCAGGAAATGGGAGCAGGACTTTGCAGGTTTTCTCAGCATTTGTTATGGAGTTTAGCACAGAAGGTTTCTGTTCCTGTTGCCCTGCATGTAAATTAAGAAGTGACTGCTCACTCGGGATGCAAGGCCCTCCCTGACCATTCTGGGCAGCTCCTCTCCCATTCCTGGGATGACAGAGCTAATA
Source organism: Climacteris rufus (assembly GCA_013398175.1). Taxonomy (NCBI): domain Eukaryota; kingdom Metazoa; phylum Chordata; class Aves; order Passeriformes; family Climacteridae; genus Climacteris; species Climacteris rufus. The sequence continues at coordinate 58,564 of VZRZ01008834.1, read as the reverse complement.
CTGAATGGACTGGAGTAGGACATTCCTATGGGAAAAAAGATTTCTTTATAGGCCCTGACACATCTGTCCCTGATGCATAACCCTTATCTGAAGTGTCAGTCCAAGAGGTAAAAATACCATGAACCAGAAGCTTCAGCAGATCTGAAGAGCTTGTTAATCCAAGGCTCAAATTCCCATAGGGGATGAATCTCCCACCATGATCCAGGCAGCATTTCAGTGATTCCAACCCTGGCTGATCACTTACAGCCAAGAGCCTTGCACAGGTGTGTTCTGTCTTTTGATAGAGGGCAGGAACATGCACCAAAGTGACAAAAGATCTGAGCTGCCTCCACTTTTACACACAGAGAAACAGGGATCTGACCTAAATTGCTTGGGACTTCACCTCTGGAAAAGAACATTTTCCAAGGAGTGTCTTCCCAGGCACCCAAAGCTGCCAGCACACGAACCACAACACACTCCAGGAAACTTCAGACTCTTTTAAAATACATGTGAGACCCTCATTTCCTGCTAAGAGGAGCAGGGATGCTTCTCTGGGCTCACAGAAAGAACGGGTCAGGTGAGTTTAGTGCTGTGCCAGGTACAGGTGTCTGCAAGCCAGGGGTGGAAGAAATTGGCACTTGGGAGGTGCTGGGTCATTTTCTGCCTCAGCCACTTCATTGTTGCTCTGTTGGTAGAAGCTGGGAGGACATTTCTCCACTCCACGTGCCATGGGAAAGGTCACACCACAGCTCCAGGAAGAGAGAAATGAGGAGGCTCTGAGCCTGACCAGCTCTGCATTCCCATCAGCCTGGGCCCTGGGCTCCCTGGAGACAACATCCAGTGGCTGGAGCTGTGCTGCCCACTCCTCCTGGGCAGGGCTGCAAAGGATGAGTTATTCAAACCACAGGCTTAGGAAAACCTCTGCCTCCTGGCAGATGCTCCTTACTCAGGCTGGGTTTAGAAAAACAGAGGTGACCAAGCCCTGCTGCAGCCTTCAGTGGGAAATAGAGAGACAAGAGTGTGCTTAGCTGCAAGAAACTTGATCCCAGAAAGGGGAGGAAGGAGGGTGGAGAAGGAAATTCATCCTGAACCCAAACCGGGTGACCCAAAGCAACTCTGCAGAGCTGAGTTCTGCCAACAGACTCACAGAGCCAGAGAGGACAGAAACACCAAAAAAACTGATTTTGGTGGGTAAAGCTTCACCCAGCCAATGCCACATCCAGCAGGCTTTGGGCAGTGTCACCTTTCTGAGATGATTTGACAGTGATTTGACTCAAGAGCAAAGTGCTGACCCAAATATCCTCTGTGGAGAGGTGTTCTGGGTGTTCCCTGGGCAGGAACATCCATCCCCACGCCCGGGAGTCTCCCCCAGCCTGCAGGGAGATGCTGTGGCTCTGCCACGGGAAGTCAGGTGGGGCCTTTTGCATCCAGGGGGATGTGGGTTTAGGAAATGAGCTTTTCTACCACCTGCTGCAAGTTCACTGGTTTAGAGGGACGAGTTGCCAAATTTGACAGGAACTGGGGTCTCATTAACATGACTGAGGCTTTGGCACAGGGAAGTTTCTCTGCTTCCATTTATAGGACATTGAGAGGCCATGGCAGGAGTTCAAGGAGGGAGGTTTTGCACCACTGCATTGCAAAGTCTAGACAGTGCTGGAGCCCTGCAAGCCTGGAGAATCCCTTTTCCCTGCCCTTGTGTGCTATTCAACACCCAGCAGCATTCCTCAAGCTGGGAAGTATTTCATTCTCTCGTTCAAACAGGCCCTTTTGCACCACTGTGTCCCTCCAAAACCTCCACCTCCAAAGCTCCACCTGGAAAAGAGGAGGCTGCCAGCACTGCTGACCACACACCAGCTTGAACTCTTGTGTGACCAAACCCTGCCAGCCTGCTCACAGGAAGGAAGCAGGGAAGAAAAATCTTTAAAACTGCCTCAACCCTATATTTTCATTCCTACTTGGAATGCAAATGGTGGCTTTGGAGCAATTCTTGAAATATCTGCTTTTAGCTGGTTTTACCCCTCTCTTTTCCTCCCTATGAGTGACCAGGGGAACCCTCCTGTGTGGGAAACCCACCAGGCAGAGCTCCCTTCTCCATTAAAAGATGCCCAGCTGAAAGGTGTCCAAGAGCTGCTCATCATCTGCCAGCAGCCCCAAAGGGAGCAGGAGACCTTTTGAACCTAGACCAAAAATTAAAAGAGAAGCAATTTTAACCCATTCAAAGATTTCTGATGGGCTTTAACTGCTAAATGCACTTTCATGAGTTGAAGGACAACTTGTGCTGGGATAGCATTCCAGCAGCTCCTGAAATACAACCTGGGGGCAAGGCTGGGTGAACTGTGGCATTTTCCTGCCCATCATCAGGAATGGGGAAGAAATTTGGGCAGCGCCTCCCCACTTTCAACTGTTCAGCCTGCAGCAGGCCAGGGACAAGGCCTTGGTCATTCAGCAGCAACTCAAAGAAAGAAAAACAGAATCAAATGATGCTGCTTTAGAATTCCCAGGCTGCCTCTGACAGCACAGGGAGCACGTATGTCCTTTCCTAAGTGGATTGATAAGCGCCCAGGATCAGTATTAACACATGCCAGATGCTGGGGAATCATCTCCCACTTACAGCAATTACGAGGATGTCCCAGAATCCAATAAAGCAACTGAGAAGAGGAGCATCTGGTGGTGGTGGTTGTCAGGCCCTGGCACAGGGAGATAAATCTGTGTGATAGAGAGGTGTGATTTTTTTCCCCCTGAGTCATCACATGCCATTTGGCACTGGATATGTGTCATCCCTCCTCCCTTCATGGTTTTCCTTGGGAGGGGATGAGCTGAGCATCCTTCCTCCAGCAGGGATGAGGAGCTGCTCCCCTTCCCCTGCTCTTTCTCTGCTACCAGATTTCAGATGCTGATCCCCCAAACCCATCAGAATCTCCCAGACACAGGGAATCATGCAGAGCAACACTTCACACCATCCAACAGCACCTCCAGCCTGAGAAATCACCACGTGAGTCTTCTCCCTATCTCTGACGTTGTCCCCTCCGTGCTCCCAGCCATGGGCAAAGCTCCACAGCTCCAGATAAGAGAATCAAAGAATCATGGAATGGTTTCAGTTGGAAGGGACCTCAAAGATCATCTCCTTCACCCCCTGCCAGGGCAGGGACACCTTCCACTATCCCAGGTTTCTCCAAGCCCGTCCAACCTGGCCTTGGACAATTCCAGGGATGGGGCAGCCACAGTTTCTCTGGGCAACCTGTGCCAGGGCCTCTCCACCCTCACAGGGAACAGTTCCTTCCCAATCTCTCATCTAAACCTGGTCTCTTTCACTTTGAACCCATTCCTCCTTGTCCTGTCACTACAATTCCTGATGAAGCCTCCATCCAACCCTCTCCTCTCCAAAGAATCCCCACCATAACCAGATTTAAAAGAGATGCAGTGGGGGTTGCTTCCCTCGTAAACCAGCCAAAAAACAATCACAGTGCAGAGGGAACACTGTGGATTACACAACACTGGTCCCATCTAGCACAAACACACGGCTGAACAGCTCCTTAAAAACACTCCATGGATGATTCCTAGAAGTAATTGCCAGCAAATTTTATTCGTGGGAAAGCACAGCAGAGCTGAGCTATATTTAATAGTGGAAAGGAGATAAAAGTAATCTCCAAAGGTCTGAAAATGCAGACTGTGCTTGGATATACCTCAGTACATACTTTTGCAGTAAATGCCAGGGATGTTTTTCTCGGTGTGGGCAGCAATTCAGGGACTATCTGGTTTTAAGACCAGAAGCAGCCATTAAAGCATCTTCCATGAGCTTCTTTTCACCACAAGCCAGAATGTTTCATCCAATAACTGGAGAGTTGGAGGTTTGATAATTTAGAGCTTTGCCATGAGTGACACTCCCCAGGCCAGGGCCCGCCAAGCTCCAGCTGTTCTCACTTCTCCCATAAAGGCTGCTCTTTAATTCACTCCCTGCCCTCACAAACAAGTTTTACTCCCATTTTCCTTCCCAGAGCTTTCTCAGACAACTTTGGGAAAATGAGCTGAGGGACAATAACATGAAGAAAAGTTGGTGAGCAAAGACTGGGGACCCTGAGTGCCAGCAAACCTCACCCACTGGGACCATGTGCTCTGGAGGCTCCAGCAAGCACAGTGAGCATCCTCCAGTCTCCCAAATCTCCCACCCTGCTGAAATCATCCTGCCAGGAAAATTTCCAGAAGACCTCCAGACTCAGTGGTCCTTGGAGAATCTGCTCCTTCTTTCATTCCATTTTCCTTGGGGCTTTTCCCAAAGCAGAGCTTTTTCTCCACGTAATTTCCTCCAAAAATCTGAAAAGAAACACAACCAGCATCTGTTGTGGCAGCAGCATCCATTTAAAAAGCATTGAGCAGCCCCAAAGTCACCCAATACACTTAGAGTGTCACAATGTTAACGTTGCAATGATTTTACAAGTCGATTTTTATGTAAATTGGTGCTCACTGTTTACTTTTGGTAAGATTAAAATGCTTGGCATCAGCTCCGGGTTTTCAGCACCGTGAATTCAATTTGCAGAGGGCACCTGGGAGACAGGGGGATGGGATTTTTCCTAGGGAATGAACACTGCTTGTTTGAAACATCTTGGAGGCTGTGAAACCATCCTTCTGGATCATAGCTTATGTGAAAGACAAAGTTTAAAAAAAAATTACATTTGGAGTTGAACTCACCTTATTCCTCTCAAGAAGCTGCTGCTTTTCTTCTTCAAGGTTTAACTTTGACCCTTTCTGTGTTTGAGGTCTGCCTCTTTGTGTCCCCAGTACCTGGGCTGAGTCCCCCTGCTTGGCATCTTAGCACAGAGCCACAACTCTATCAACTCCATGAAATGCACTTTTAATGTCCCCAGTAGGAGACGTTAAAAATGGGCTTTAAAGTATGAATTTAATGACTTAGGGTAAAATTGAGCTGGCACGCAATATTTGACTCTGAAAGCCTGTGTAAATATTTAATCAATCCCTGCACAAGCTCCCCTTGCAGGGAGCACAGTTAAGATATTCTGGCTCCTTTCTTTTTTGGAAAGCAGATCTGTGATCGAGATTTCCTAGGGGTTGGAGGCAAAGGGCTGCCAGCAACACCAGCAAGGCTGGGGAAGGGAAGGGAAGGGAAGGGAAGGGACAAAGAAACAGTCCAGTTGTCACCTTATTTTCAAGGACATTTTGCTCTTGTACTTCCCCTACTTTACTGTGTCTCCAGCTAAAGCCATACAAGCAAAAAATTCCAGCCCTTAGGAGATGTGGATACTTAGGGATCCAGTAAAATGACAGCAGCCTCAGCTATAATTATTGCCCTGTAATCTGCATGCCATGAATAAGTTGGTAATTCAGCAATAGCTGCAATCACTGCACACAGTTTGGTGGGGAAGATGGGCAGCAGTTGAGTGCTGTGTAAATATTCATTTTTGACCTTTTCCTGTCAACAGACCCTTAACATTTTTCCTGTGGAGGCCCCACACCACAAAAAGAGGGAAGGAGTGTAGGGCCTGTCTTCTGCACACCCCAAACCACCCACCAGCTGGCTGGGAGGAAAGGTGGGTAACCTGGAAAATGAAAAAAAACTTTAACCACAACTAAAATCGAGGCTTTTCTCCTCCTGTCCTTTGAGCCATTTGGTTCACAGATGTTTTTAAGAGTGTGGGAGCCAGAGGCAACAGGGCACCAACACCACAGCCAAGGGGAAAACTTGCAGTTCTGATCTCATTTTGGGTGCATGGACGGAATGTTCGTGTTTTGTGCAGTGAAAAATACTGAAAATGTTGAGTTGGAAACTGCAAGGGGCCCCATCCAACCAACACAGTGCAGTGCCAGGGTGGAGGAGGAGAACAAACACTCTGGTACCTTCCAGATCCAATGGAGAAGGTTATCACTTCCAGCTAGCCAACATATTTTCGCACATCACCTGGTTCCCTCCGTGACTTATTTTGGACCAAAGCAGCGAGGTTATCTCTGAGCCAAGCTCAGCTCTGGAAGTGTTTGAGGCTGCTGGTGCCTCCCCTGAGCTGAGGCAGCTGCAAAGCCCATCAGGGAGGTACAGAACCCACCCAAAGGGACACCTTTCCATGTCACAGACAGCAGCCAAAGGATCCCAGCAGATTTGGAGCACAGCAGAGAGCAAGGGGAAGTGATCTTGTTGTGAGCCCAGCACCCGTGCCAAGGGCAGGTCCCTCCCCTCTCTGAGCCCAAACTGCCCCTCTCCCATCACTCCCTGGCCTGCAGAGACTGCTGTAGGTGACCCAGAGGAACATCAGGAGCAGCAGAAAGCAGAGAGACAACTCCAGCAGTTTCCTCTATAAAGATCAGACAAGGCCACACCCCAGCAAGGCTCTGCAGCTCCACCAGCCAGGACACAAACAACAAGGGCTCCTCAGCCTGTTGCTTCCCACCATCACCAAAGACCTGCCAGGGGCAGGAGGAAACACTCCCTGTCTGTGGTTCTTGCACACAGCAGATGAAAAAAATCCACCTCATTGGCATTTGCCTGAGGATTAGCAACAAGGGCAAAGGAATGAAACACACAAGGACGAGCACAAATGCCCCACAAGAGCCCTTGTGTTACACCCAGCAGCTCACTGGAGAAATGGGATTCTGCAGAAATGGCTTTGGCTCCAGCTGAATCCATGTGTGAACATGAACTGAGTGGAATAATTCACTGTGCACTGACTTTCACACAGGCCCTGAGACCCGTGTTCTTTGCAAATGACTGTAATTTCCAGCCCATCTCCTGTGATGAGGTACACAGCCAGCCTGAAATTCCCCCACAGCACTTCAATAAATACTTTAACCTGAGATATAATTTACTAAGATTTAAATGTGAGCTCAGGAAGATCTATTTCTGCTGCAGGAACTTGTGCTAAAATTGGCATCAGCTCTCTCCAAGGCTTTCTCCATCGAGCACACTGGGTTTGGGGGAAGAAGTCTACCTGTGTCCTTTTCCATGGACTGCAGAGGCTTGAAAATATGCAGAGAAACAAGGTCAACGATGTTTTCCACTCTTGGAAGTCCTAGGAGAAGAGAACAGTGATTAAACACCAGAACCTGCAGCCCAGGTGTGCCCTGCCCTGGTGCTCACTTGTTGTTGGTGGCAAAGAGTTAATAAGGAAGTCAAGGACAGATTGAATTTTCTGCTGAGAATAGACCCCTCCTTCTGATCCTAATTAAAACTATCTTGACTATTTTCTTCCTTCAAAAAATATCTTACTGAGGGTTCTCCAGCAAGACAGGGAGTTTTCTGGTGTGAACTGGGATGAGCCAAGTGTAACCGACCCCTAAAGCAGCACAGGAGGGCAGGTTCAAAGATCATTGCTCTGGCACAGCAATTCATGTTTAAAATGCTGGAGGCATTTTACAGAGAGACATTTGAACCTACATGAAGTTCCAGTGCCAAAATTTCATTTTAATTTGATCTGGGCACACAGTTGTGCTGAAAACAGATAGAGAACCCTCCCAGGCTCAGCAGTGCAAGGGATTCACAGATTGTCCTTGGTTTGCATTCCACTGGTAAAAAACCTCAACACTTCCAAGGAAGTGAGAAAACAGGACACAAAGCTGATGAGCAGCTAAGGCCTAAATAATTTGATGGTCAGAAAGCCACAGGAGGTGGCAGGTGATCAGTGTGGCTGGGATCACCCTGATCCAGCAGCCCCATCCACGCTGGCACTGTTAGGAATGGAGCAGTTGATCTCTCAAGGTCCTTCCCAGCGCATCCATTTTTTTGTTTTCCACATTAATTTATGCTGCATTTATTGCAGAATAAGCTATTTAACAAAGCCCTGTGGCTCCCTCCATGAGCTCTGTGTTCCACAATTGTTATTTTTATTACCTAATCCTGTGTCCACAGAGACCCCCCCCCAGAAGAGTCACTGCCACCAGTCCCTGTGGCCAGCACAGAGCCAAGGTTAAGCTGACCCTGGTGACAGCAGAGATTAATATGGGCAGGAAGGGGAAAAACAAACACACACACAGCAAAAAACCTCCAGAAAAGCTGAGCAGGGACGTGGTGTCAAAGAGGATGCCTGGGAGGAGGAAGGATCTTCCCCACTGGCTGACACTGTGCTCATACAAACACCTGCCCAGATGCTCTGCAGTTTGCTTTGGCCCATCCCAAGTCGTTGGTGCTTTTTAATTAACAATTTCCACTCTGGACTGAGCATGAAAGGGCTTTCCCCCCTCCCCTCAGCATAATAAACACTGAAAAACAGTTTGGGCTTGAGAAATTCACTCCCTTTCCTTTTCTTCCCCTTGCAGCTTTGAGACATGAGGGCATTTCCAAAAAATCAAGACACATGGAGGTGCTGGAATAAAACATTAAAATTATGAGGGGAAGGGGAAGGGGAAGGGGAAGGGGAAGGAGAAGGAGAAGGAGAAGGAGAAGGAGAAGGAGAAGGAGAAGGAGAAGGAGAAGGAGAAGGAGAAGGAGAAGGAGAAGGAGAAGGAGAAGGAGAAGGAGAAGGAGAAGGAGAAGGAGAAGGAGAAGGAGAAGGAGAAGGAGAAGGAGAAGGAGAAGGAGAAGGAGAAGGAGAAGGAGAAGGAGAAGGAGAAGGAGAAGGAGAAGGAGAAGGAGAAGGAGAAGGAGAAGGAGAAGGAGAAGGAGAAGGAGAAGGAGAAGGAGAAGGAGAAGGAGAAGGAGAAGGAGAAGGAGAAGGAGAAGGAGAAGGAGAAGGAGAAGGAGAAGGAGAAGGAGAAGGAGAAGGAGAAGGAGAAGGAGAAGGAGAAGGAGAAGGAGAAGGAGAAGGAGAAGGAGAAGGAGAAGGAGAAGGAGAAGGAGAAGGAGAAGGAGAAGGAGAAGGAGAAGGAGAAGGAGAAGGAGAAGGAGAAGGAGAAGGAGAAGGAGAAGGAGAAGGAGAAGGAGAAGGAGAAGGAGAAGGAGAAGGAGAAGGAGAAGGAGAAGGAGAAGGAGAAGGAGAAGGAGAAGGAGAAGGAGAAGGAGAAGGAGAAGGAGAAGGAGAAGGAGAAGGAGAAGGAGAAGGAGAAGGAGAAGGAGAAGGAGAAGGAGAAGGAGAAGGAGAAGGAGAAGGAGAAGGAGAAGGAGAAGGAGAAGGAGAAGGAGAAGGAGAAGGGGGCTTCTCTTTCATCCCATGACTGACCCCTTGCCACTTCCAGTGCCATCCAAGGTCCCTCTCAAATCCATGATCTTACCCATAACAACATGTTTCCAGGATACACAAGCACCCATCCCTTCCTGCTTTAACAGTTCCATTTATCTTCCTTTAAAAGCCATCATTTCCCAGTCCCTGTGTGCCTGTGCCTTTCCCTGGGACAAGATGTGCCACTGAAAGAGCAAACAGCAACCAGGATTGTAAAGTTTCCTCTAAATAATTGAAACCACTGTTCTTGCAGACACAGAGGACTCAGGCAGCCTCCTCCACGGAGGGACACAATGTGCAATTAACTCCTGAGACAACTCATTAGCTACTGAAAATTAATGCTGCTATTTTTTAATAGTATTTGCTTTTGAGAATAAAGGAGCCCCAACTTCCATCACAGCCTACCATGCTGAAAAACTGGAGATTGGCTGTTTTCTTTTGTGGTCTGGATGAACTGGTGCTGGGCTGAGAGTTGGAAGTTTGGGATCCATCTGTGATTTTCCCATCAATGGAAGGCAGCACAAAGCCCTTCATTTTCTCTGGCTTGTAAACAATCCTTGTCCCATCCACTGTCATGCTCTTAAATTATTATACAGGGAGTCCCACACCAGCCCTCAGTGGTTCTACTGAGAAACTGATGGGCAGAGGAGCTATTTCAAGATTTGGAAAATGTTACAGCAGCTTCAGAGGGAGGTTCAAACCCTCTGCCCTGGGTTTGGGGTCCTGGCCTGGGCAACAGCAAGGGGAATATCTGTGCCTCTTCCCAGCCCTTCTGCCTGGTTTCCACTGCATGTCTGCTAACAATAGACAAATAAAATAATAAAAGTTCCTCTCCTTGAAAGCCATTAAAATAAAATAAAAACCCTCTGCAAACAATCTGCGTTTTATCTTCTTAATGGGTCTAAAGCCTCCACTTGTCTACAAAAATAATTTCACTCAGCGAGAGTTAAAGAATATTCCCTTCAAACCGAGCACCAGATGTTCCACTGAGACCACTACACAGTTAACTACCAATAAAAGTAATTCCACAAACCAAATACTCATTAAATAATGCGTGTGCACAGCCCGGCGTCGCTTGCAGACGAGCAATGTGATTTGCTGTAATTTAACCTTTAATGACACCAGTGGGCTGTTCCTGTCTCCTTGGCAGGGGTGACTCCAGCCAGCGACTGCAGCCATTGGAGAGGGATTGTTTTGTTTTGCTATCTTGGAAATCAGATCCCATAAACTCAGAGCTGAGCCCCTGCCCGGCCGGCCAAACCCCCCGGCGTTGCTCAAGAGGTCAGCGCTGCTTTCCGGTCAATCCCAGCGTGGCCAAGGCAAACAGCCCCGTGTCACCCGCCCTGCAGGGCCCTGCTGGCTGCCTGCAGGTCACCACCACCCTCCTGCAGCAGCTCTGCCTGTACACAGCTTGTCCAGGCTCCCAGGGTCGGTGTCCATCCGCTGGATTTCAGGTGGGAGCATCCGGAGCCTTCACGACCCCCACGCAGCTCCAGGGTCCATGACTTACCCACCCTCCTGGAAGAAGATGGTTTGGCGTTGGGATTGACCATGGAAAGCTGCCACAGCTCCCCAGGATTTTGGTCTAAACACACCAGAGCTGCTTGAGAGAGAGAGGGAGGGGGGAAGCAAAGCTGAGCTGGAGGAGAAGGCCCTGGCACACGACAGCCGCTCGCTGGGACCGTGGAGGTGCTGTCCTCTTGTTTGTGCTTAGCAGTGCAAATTAATTGCCAAGTGGGATAGGAACCGCCCAGAATCCCGAGCCCTGAGCAGCTGGGAGCTCGCCCAGGCCAAGGGATGAGCCTGGAACAGCAGCCAGGAGAGGTCGACGGGAGGAGGGAAATGAAACCACGAGCTTATGGGAGCTGCTGCCTGGGATGGGGAAGTGTTAGAGATGTCATGCCTGGGGCACCTCTCACCTTCTGCCTTCCCTGTCCTGTGGTGAAGGAGGTTCCTGACGCATTCCCACTTTGCATGTTCCTAAACATTTCCTTTTATACCCTATAATTGCATTTTTGTACCAAAAAATCCTCTGGAGCGTGCTTCCTCTCTCAAAAGACTCATCTCCAATGCAAGTGGAGAGGCACTAATTGCCCTGTCAGCATCTCCAGGGCTTTCCTCTGTATTGTTAGCTATCAAATTGTGTTCTTAATTTAAGCTCTTAGCCCAAATATTTCATTTTTAATTACAAGCCCAGACAGAGCGTGAGACAGCCCAGAGCAACAGCGAGAGCTTCTCCCACCAAACCTGCACAGCAGAGACTGGGGAGGGATCTCACACCCTCCTGGGGGTGGAAAAGCCCCAGCCCTGGGGGGTTCAGGCAGAGGGGACCCCACCTGTGAGAGGTACCACCTTCCCTGGGAACAACTCCAGCTCCTTCACGAGGCTGTGCCTGGGGTGGGAGATGCACTTTGGGCACCACGGTGACCACGACAACCAAACAACAACCACCACCATCTCGACCATGCAGGGAGAAGATGGACCTGGGGCTCTGAGTCCTGGCTGAGTTCTGGGCCAGGAACAGGACCAGAGCTGCAGGATGTGCTCCTGGCATGTCTGTGCTCAGACACATCTTCACAGTGAAGCAGCAAATGCAGAACTTGGCTCCTCCGACTCATGTTTGTATTTTCTTTATAATGTTGTGTAGCTGCCTCAGTGTTCAATCCTCGTAATTAATGGCAGTGAGAAAGGGATAGTTTCCATCTCCTCCCTTCTGCAAACATTACAATCTGCAGGGTGGGACCAGGGCAGCTCTGCAGCATTTCAAGTAAAAAAAGACAAAAAGCAGCAGACAGAGGCATTTACCTTTTGGCAAGTAAAAGGCGTCTCTGAGGAAGATGGGTTTTAAATCCATACTGTGTGAAAGAATTCAAATTACACACTTACAACTCCACATATTGTAAGCTGCGTGTCTGGAAAAACAAGAGGAATATCCTTTGTTCATGAAAAAATGACTTTGAAAAGGACCTGGCTGACTCCTATCTGAAATACAAAGGAAGCATTTCTTAACCTGAGATGTCATCATACATTTATTTAAAGCTTTAATGATATGTTTTGGGACATCATCTAAGCCTGAGCATTTCTCCACTGCAGTTGTCTGGAAGAGGGAGCTTTTTTTCCCCCATCTTTAAATAGTAAATGAGGCCAATTATCTCATGGTAATTCCAAACGGTAATTTGGTTCCGCTGTAGCTGTCAGTGCCCTATCACAGCAGTAATTCCAGGTTAATTTTAGGAACACATCCACCCCTTCCAGCAGGCTGGGATGAGCCCTGCAGAGCCCTGGGGTGGGAAGCAATGCTCACCTGCAGCCCAGGGACCCCAGCTGGGCAGCAAGAGCCACAAACCAAGAAAGCAGAACACAGGGAGGTGCCAAGGGATGTGTGTGGGACAAGCTCCAGCAGGATCCCCCTGCTCCCAAGGGAATCCAAGCCATGGATGAGCAGAGAAGCATCACTGGGCTGGCACAGCCCAGGAAGCCCTGGCATTACAGAGCATCACTGAGTTGTCCTAAATAATAACAGCAATTTTGCATTCCAGCCTGTTGGAAGCTGGCAGTCACTAATGCTTTGGGAAGGACCGTAGCACTTCAATTTATTGCAGATTAATGGGATTGATTTATTATTTTTTGTTTCTTTTTAATTAGCCTCATTAAAAGCGACACAATCTTCCTGCAGAGCACGCAAATAACAGGGACACAGGCCCAGGCACTGCTGGTTCCTGGTGCCTTTGTCCAGAATTAGCGTTGCAAACCAGAAAAGATTTATTAATGGTTCCTGGGAGAGATTAGCAGCGAGGAAACAGCTCAGGGAGGATTAAGAGCCAAGCAAGTATCAGCCAGTTTTTGATGGAGTGTTTGTCAAAAGTTGCTCTTTCAGTTTGAAGTGAGTCCATGAGTGCCCTTCAGCGGGCTGGCAGCCACGGAGCAGGGCTTGCCCCTGGTGATTCATCCGGGTTTGCTGAATTCCAGGGTTTGTGAACTTCATCTGCTTAATCTTTTTAAAAGTAAGTTTAAAAAAAAAAAAAAGAAGAAGAAGAAGAAGAAGAAGAAGAATCCCATTATTAGTCCCAGGCTGTTGCTTAATATTGGGTTTATGATGTCACCGTTTGGGGAAGCTGCCAGGTCACCTGGGCCGTGCAGGGGCTGAGGTGTCCCTGGGCAGAGCGTGCAGCTGCAGCACAGCACCCTTTGCTCTCTCCTAAGCGAGACCAGCAAGCTGGCACTTCTTTTCCCCCTGTTTACATCCAGTTTTATGCCCTGAAAGCTTCTTCTCTCCTCCTGAGGAGGATCATCTCTGAGGCTTCCCATCCTGCAGACCCCAACCCAGCACTCTGACTGCTCACCCAGTGCCCCCCAAGCCTTTCCAACACAGGCAGGACCCTAAAATCTCCCCTCTTGATACCTCGTGTCTGGTTTAGAGCCTGAAGGAATCCAAGTGCAATCATTTTACCAGTTTTGTCCCCAAAGGGCACAGAAGGGGGGCAGAGCTGGTGTCCCCAAACCCAAGCAGTGTGGGGGGCACATCCTTTGCTCCCACTGCTCCTTGCTGGCCACAGCAGCACCAGCTGCAGTTTGTGCTCGTGATTGTTCTGTGGAAAATACATAAAATTTGGTATGACAGAAAAGAAGATGAGAGCAAAAAACCCCAAACCTGAAACCCAAACTCTACAAATATCACAAGATTGAGCAGTTTTGAAATTGCATTTCTAACTGAGAGTATGAAACAGCGCCTGTCTTCCAAAGATCAAGAAACCAAGAGGACAGCTGTGCTCCAGGTCCCTCCAGCCACAACCCAGCCCAGGGGATTGTTTTCTCTCCCTTCCTTGACCAAAGGAGCATCTCAGACTTCAGGACAGAGGCTTGGCCAGCAGCTCCTCTGTCCGACCCCCCACCCCAGAGCACTTCCCAGAGCCTCCAGTGCTGCACACAGAACTGAGCCCTGCTCCAGCCAGCTGAAAACACAGCCGACTTTTCCCTCTTTCTGCAGTTTATTTTCTGTTCTCCCTTCAGCACAGAGCCGGAGCCAGGCCGGTCTGGTCACGCTCCTCAATGCACAGCCAGTTTCTGCTCCGCTCCCCTCCCTCGGCCCGCTGCTCCCCGACCTGTCCCTTGCTGGGCTCTCCATCCCCCAGGACGAGCTCCATGGGTCCCAGCCCAAGCACATCCCCACGGCCCGGCCTCTCCCAGCAAACTGCAGGGAGGAGTTTCCTCAAGCATATGCTTTTTTAGGAATTAGGAAAATAAAAGCCGCGTCGGAACCATCCGCCAGCGAGCTCCGCGGAAGGGCTGCCAGCCCAGCTGTGGGGGGTCAGAGCCCACCCGGGTCCTGCCCGCGGGCAGCCGGGGGTGTTCGAGCGCATCCGCGCACCCCCTTCCCACAGAACCCCGCACCCGCAACCCCGGCACCCCCCGGCTCCTGCCAAACCCTCGCGGGGAGGACTCTCCGCCTTCGGACAGGGGACGGAGCCCCTGCAGGAGCCGGGGACAGGGCGGGCGGGGGCTCGGCCACCTGCGCGGGGCTGCGCGGCGGCGCTGGGG
>VZRZ01008834.1:10584-43006 GCA_013398175.1 Climacteris rufus | reverse complement strand
GCTTTCCTGGGCATCCCCTGGGCACCCCGCACCGGGCTCCGCTTTGCTGGGCATCCCCTGGGCACCCCGCACCGGGCACCGCTTTCCTGGGCATCCCCTGGGCACCCCGCACCGGGCATCTCCTGGGCAGCCCGCACGGGGCATCTGACGGGCACCGCTTTCCTGGGCAGCTCCTGGGCACCCCGCACCGGGCACCGTTTTCCTGGGCAGCTCCTGGGCACCCCGCGCCGGGCATCTGCCGGGCTCCGCTTTCCTGGGCGTCTCCTGGGCTCCTTCTTCCTGGTCACCCCGTGCACCGGCATCTCCTGGGTACCCCCTTCCCCTGGACACCCTTTTCCTGGGCATCTCCTGGACACCTCCTCCCAGGGCCCCCCTTTCCCGGACACCTCCTGGATACCCCTTTCCTGGGCGTCACCTGGGCCCTTCCTTCCCCAACTCCCTTATCCGGGTATTTCCTGGCCACCCCTTTCTTGGGCACCCCGTGCACCGGCATCTGCTGGCACCTCTTTCCCGGGCATCTCCTGGATACCCCTTTCCTGGGCATCTCCTGGGCACCTCCTTCCTTGGCTCCCTTGCATGGGCACATGCTTCCCGGGCATCACCTGGGCACCCCTTTCTTGAGAACCCCCTGCACCGGGCATCTCCTGGGCACCCCCTGCATGGGCACCCCCATCCCGGGCGCTGCCTGCAGGGCTGGGCTGAGGGGGCTTTGCTGGGACGCTCCTTCCTGGGGTGTCTCCCACCCCGTTCCACTGTCAGAGCCCAGAGAAAGGGACCCCCAGCTCAGAGCCCTCTTCCTGCTGCCTCTCCCAGCCCCAGCAACGGGAAAACTCCCTCATCCCCTGCTCCTGGGGTGGGACTGTCACTGAGCCCCTGATCTAACCCCCCTTGCAGGAGGGCTAGGGTCAAGCTACAAACATCCAGCATCCCCAGCATCTTCCCACCTCCTCCCTGCACCCCAACAGCTTTTCCATTCAGGCACAAACTCAGACACAACAGAGCACGGAGCTGCCGGTGCACCCAGCTCAGGGCTCCACCTCACTGCCCCTCCATGGGACAGGACACCTGCAAGGGGCCAACAGCCCCAGGGATCCCTGTCCTGGCAATTCCCCGCTGCCCAGGTTTGGTTTCCAGCATCAGAGCATCCCCTGCTCCTCCTGCCACGCGTGTGATGTTTGCTGAGCTGCACAGGCAGGGTTCCCAGGCTCCCACTCTCTCCATTTCTCTGCCTGCTCCTCCTGTTTGTGTGGGACTCACCCCGTGCTGGTTCCACGCGAGATCTGCAGGAGGAGACGATGGGAAGCGATAAAGGAAGGAAAAGAACAAACTCCTTGGCCTGAGCAGCTCCTGGGGTCTGGAATCACCTCTGAGCTCAGCCAGGTCACCCCTGCGAGGCTCTGCCCCTGCTCCAGGCTGGAGCCTGTTGGATCCTTTGTCACACCACTTGAAGTCCATGGATGGTGGGTTTGGCTGTCCCTGGCTGTGCCACCGACCCACCTTGGGTGCATCTTCTCGGAGCTGAGCAGTGCCTTCTGAAGCCAGCAGGATTTGGGTACTGAGATGCATGTTTGCCAAGCAAAATCCTGGTGGGAATGGGGAATTTAAAGCAAAGCAGCTCATGTGCTTGATGGCACCACCACAAGCCCTGAGCACCCTGAGAGCCTTGCTTGCAGGACAGGAAGATGTCTGCATTCCCCAGTTTTATTCAGCACTCTGTTTAAACATGGTATTTGTGATGAAGCCATGGCTGCACTTTGCCTTCTGTCCCAGGGTTTGGTTATGATGTGGCTGGGAAAAAACTCTGATGCCATTTGTCCTTGACTGACTTCTCTTTGCATCTCCAGGAAGGAAAGGAAGGCAGAGTATTGATTACTCCTCAGTCACTTTGAAATAAAATATATGATGCTCATAAGTGGGTAAAACCTCCGGAGAGCTCACACAGGCTGAGGTGACACAACCCCTCCTGCAAAAACCTGCCACCAACCATTGGTGCTGCAAATTGAATGTAGAATCACGTGGCTCTTGCCAGGGCTGATGGATTTCATAACATTGTTAATTTGTTGTGGGCACGGAGGAATTTCTGCCTCAGCAGAAGCATTGCAGAGCCGTGTCCTGTCTGATGTGGCCAGGGAAGGAGCCAGGAGTGACAGGCAGTGCCCTCGTGGGACTCACGAATCCATGGCTTTCTCTGCCAGCCCAGAGGTTCAACAAAGCTGCTGCTGAAGAGCAAAGCCCACAGCAGCTCCACATCCAGTGCCAGGCAGGAGAGAAGCAGAGCTGAGTGTCCATGAGCATCCTCTCCTCGCCGTGACCGGGTGCCAGCACATTCCTCCATCACCCGTGGATCTGTTGGCAGAGCAGCTTTGGGAGCAGCAGGATGCTCCTCTGGAGTGGGACAAGCTGCAGTTTAACCTCCAGCACAGCGTGTCTGCCTTCATCTCTGCAGCCAGATGGTCCTCAGCTGGTCCTCAGCTGGATGGGGACTCTGCCAGCTGGAGTGGCCCCAGGACACGTCCTGTTGGGATACCCACGGCCAGAGCGTGTCCTCCTCCACACTGCTCCCTGCAACCTGGCTGCTGCCCATCCCCGTGCTGTTCCCAGCACTTCAGTCAGGACCAGGAGTTTGATTGCAGGATGCACAACCAGCTGGAGAGACTGATGGGGATGCAGGAAGGAAATAGCAAAAAAAAAACCCCGTCCACACCTCTTCGAAACCAAAAAAAAATCCCTTAAAATCTCCAGGGATTATTTTTATCCTTGAAGGAGCAGTTTCAAAAGCCCAAACTCAAGACATTGGTGGCCTGAGCCCAGTGTCACCCCACGCTGTGGCCCCCCAGCCCAGCACTGAGCTGAGAGCCAGGGCAACCCTGGGCTATTTATAGCAGGGTAGAAATGAACCCTGTTTTTATATCATTATGCTTTTTGCAGAGATCTGGTTTTTCCAGGGAAATATTTCAGGAATCCTAAAGGAAACAGGGAGGCAGAGAGAGCTGTATTTTGGGTTGAAAGGCTGGGAAGGGACTGGCTCAGCCAGGGCAGGCACGAAGTGGATGCAGGGCTGGGAGCTGCCTCCCCTTGCATAACCACTGCATTTTTTTCCCCATCAGTAATCCCTTGCTCACTGCCACCCCGGGGGAGCTGCCTGTGTGTATGGGAGGCAGGAGAGCAAATATGGTAAAATATTTGGGCAGCTTCCCTAGGGAAAAGTCCTGAGTCATTCTTGTACATCACTCTGGGGTTACTGTCCCTGGCTGTGGCAGGGGTTAAGGTTGTGCCTCAGAGATTATCCAGGGGAGATCTGGTGCAGGGCAGCAGGATGGGGGCTCAAGGCACTTCTGCTGGAGCTCATGGCATTCCAGGGCCACATCCTTCTGCACAGGGAACCTTCTGCCTCCTTTGCAGGCAGCCTGAGCACAGCTGGACTGGGAGGGAAATGCTCCAGCACCCTCCCCTCTGACCACACACACGTGGATTGTGGCTGAGCTGATCCAATGGAAAGACAAACAAACCAGAAGAGGGAAGAGGCTGCCAGGACCTGCACATCCAACCTGTCTCTGCAGTTCCTGGATGTCTCCCAGGATACCACTGAAGCACCTCGGGGAGGGTCCATCCCCTGCCCGCAGCCAGGCTGGACTAACCACGCTGCTCAGCCTGCTTGGATGGGGAAAGGGGATGGAAAACTCCCCACCAAACCCCAGCTGCTGGGGAAACAGAAAAACCACCACCACCAGGAGCCCTTTGCAGCCTCCAGTGCCATCTCCTTGGCTGATAAATGCCTGGCTGCAGGGTCAGCACTCGCTTGCTCAGGCTCTGGGGGGTTCTGCTGGGTGTGTGGCACTTCCCACTCCCCAGCCAGTCTGTCCCAGCCTTGGTTAATGTCCTACTCCTTATCAGCCCCCAGCTCCTGTTTGCTTTCATGGATGGATCCTGGCACTTTCAGTGCAAACTGAACTTCCTTTCCCCTTTATCAGGGCAGGCTGCTCTGTCCCTGGGCCGGACAATGTTAATGAGAAACGAGTGCTGTGTCCTCTGCCAGCTGGAATAAGTGACCCTTCAGTTCCAGAGTCCCAGCCATGGGGATCTCGAGGCTGAGGAAAATGCTGACCGAGTGGGGAGGTGGTTTTGGGTTGTTACTGAATTTGGAAGATCCCTCCAGCTCCAGCTGCCAGAAGAGGACTGGGTTGAACCTCATTTTCAGAGATGATGAGCAGGACACTGCTGGGTGACCTCCCTGCTCACTGGAACAAGGGCTGTCAATCTGGTCACAGAGGCAATTTGTGGCTTTTTAGGGATTTTTTTTTTCCCTGCCTGGGACCTCCAGCTTCAGGAAGAACACTCTGCCAGAGATGTAATAACCACCCTTTGGGGGTGATCACTTGGACAAGACCCTGTTGTTCTCCTGGGCTTCCCAGACACCTCACTGAGCAGTCAAGACCCAAGTTACCTGTCCTGCTGTCACATCCTGTCCCCTCCCCACGTCTGTAGTTCCTGTGGGGAGCCCTGCACCCACCACACACCCTCTGTGTTGCTAAGGATGTGGTTTAAACCCCTGACACCCCTCCAGGTCCTGATGGCATGAGGAAAAGACACCAGAGTCCCTCGTGTTTCCTTGAGGCTGCTTCCCAGGGCTCTGCAGAGGCAGAAGGTGGCAGAGTTTGTGAGACCTTTGACCATCTCAGTCATCACTCCCTGCCCCAGTTTCCCCTTATCCATTCCATGCTCTGCTCCTGGCACAGTCCCCACTCTCCAGCAGACTCCAGGCTCGGAGCAGGAAGGTTTTCCATCCCGTGGCTCATCTCTCTTCCAGGAGACACCGGCTGTACAGGGAGGAGCTGAACCTGACCTCCCCGGCAGCACCACTGCCGCTCCGGCCCGAGGCCAGCTGGCTGCAGTTCCACCTGGGCATCAGCCGGGATGGGCTCTACCCTCGCTCCAGCCCTGCCGTCTCCAGGCTGCTCCGGGACATGCAGGAATTCCCCACCATCAGCGCCGGTGAGCACCTCCTGCCCCAGGGATGGGGGAGCTGCGTGGGGCTGGCAGGCTCTGGTCCCTTCAGCTCCCTTCTGGAGCCTGGGAGCGGGGTCAGCAGCAAGGGATGGAGCCTGGCAGGCTCTCACTGCTCCTCCTGCCCTTGCAGATTACAGCCAGGACGAGAAGGCGCTGCTGGGAGCCTGTGACTGCAGCCAGAGTGAGTGTGGCCCTTGGGGTCCCTGCATGGCATCGCTTGCGCTGGCCCCAGTCCCAGCCCCTCCGTCCTCACCTCAGCCAGGGAAACACAAAGCCAGGCCCTGCTCCCTCCCACCGAACCCCACCAGCCCAGCAGAGGCTGGGATCACGGAGCACAGAATCATTTGGGTTGGAAAAATCCCCTAAAATCACTGAATCCAACTGTTATCCCAGCACTGCCAAGGCCACCACTAAACCATGTCCCCAAGGGACACATCCACTGATTTTCTGAACACTACCAAGGAAGGTGATTCCATCACTTCCATAGATTTTTTGAACACTTCCAAGGAAGGTGATTCCACCACTTCCATAGATTTTTTGAACGCTTCCAAGGAAGGTGATTCAGCACACCACTGGTTTCCACTGGGGAGGGTGGAAAAAGTCCCCAAGGGGATGTAACAAACACCTGTTGNCACTTCCATAGATTTTTTGAACGCTTCCAAGGAAGGTGATTCCATCACTTCCATAGATTTTTTGAACACTTCCAAGGAAGGTGATTCCACCACTTCCATGAGTAGCCTGGTCAATGTGGGTACCAGGACACCAGCACACCACTGGTTTCCACTGGGGAGGGTGGAAAAAGTCCCCAAGGGGATGTAACAAACACCTGTTGGGAGAGGGGCTGGGGGAAATCTCTATGGCACCAGGGAGAGAAGAAAACTGAGTGGAAAGAAAGAGAAAGGAGTAGCTGGAAGGGTGGTGGGAGGCACTCCCGGGGTTGGAAAGCCAAGCTGTGCTGGATGTGGGGAGCTCCCAGGCAGTTAACATCCCCTTTCCTCCCCAAGTCGTGAAGCCCAGCGGGGTGCACCTGAAGCTGGTCCTCAGGTTCCAGGATTTTGGGAAGGCCATGTTCAAGCCCATGAGGTAAGGCCCACCAGGAGAACCCCCCTGGCACAGACCACAGCCACTCCTGTGCTCACCTACCTGGGCAGCTGAAAAAGTTTAATTCTTCTTGGCTGTTCACGCCATCCCAGGAGCACATGTGGATAAACACCGCGGTTCCCACACTGCTGTTGATGTTGGACATTTCTCAGTTCATTGGTTGGGACAGTTGTTCTCCTGAGATCTTTGCCATCAGGGACTGCTCGTTTCCTCCTCTTCCCCAGCTGACTTTGGGTTTTACCTTTTTTTTTTCCTTGGATTCCCCAGAGTGTTTCCAAGAAACAGCCACCAAACAGGAGTTTTAAATTGCTTCTGCACTTATTTGCAGCCCCTTGGGACTCTTCAAGTCTATTCCCCCTCATTTTCCTGTCTGTGCATGGGAAGGGCAGCTGGCAGCACATGGGCTGGGACAATATCCTCATCCAGGAAGCAGCCAGCTCCTCTCCCGTTGGTTTCCACCCACCTCTGCCCAGTGTCCATCAGGTCCTGGAGGGGAAGAAAAGCATCCATGCACTGCTGAGCAAGGAGGGCTCCAAAATACCCATGGGCTTTCCTGTGTCATGCAGCTGCCTGGGAGGCTGAGCACCAAATTCCCATCCTGCACATTCCAGGGCACAGTGTGACAGCCAGAAAATTGAATTAAAAGCACTGGTTCCCACCTCAGCATTGAACCTCTCTGCCTCCCACAGGGATGTGACAAACCCACCTGAAACACCATCCTAAGGGGTCTAAGCTCTGGGACAAGCAGATTTAAAGCCCCCAGTGAGCCCTTCTGCTCCCTCACCCACCTGGCACCACGACAGGGTGCAAATGCTGCTCCCTGGCAGGGCTGGCAATGGCTCCAACCCGGCACGGAGCACTTTGGGTCTGGCCTGGGCACTTGCAGCTCTGCCCGCTGGCCTTGGCACTGGTGTGGCCACAGGACGGCTGTCCCCAGGCCCCCTGGCTGCCCTTGTGCCACCACTCGGTGTCCAGGCTGCCCAGCAGCTCGGTTGGGTTCACCCCCTGCTTTCTCCCAGGCAGAAACGCGAGGAAGAGACTCCTGAGGACTTTTTCTACTTCGTGGACTTCCAGCGGCACAATGCAGAGATCGCCGCCTTCCACCTGGACAGGTAGGGCTGCCACAGCCCCTGTCTGCTCCTGCTCCTCTGCCCATGGAGAGCTGTGGCATGGGAAAAGCCGTGTGGAACCCAGCAGAGATGCTCAGCCTGGGAAAAGGGATTGCCCTGAGCACCCTTGGGGTGTTATTCAGGGATGGAGTGGCTCTGGCTCCCCTCGGACACCCCAGGGTCAGCTTTGCCTTGGCCACTGCACGAGAACAGATGCAGTGCAGGCTGGAACAGGTCAATGCTCAGCTGCCTGTCCCACAGCCATTGTCCCAGTCCTGCAACAAGTGCAAAACTGAGCTCTGGGCGCAGCCTGGATGCCCTGGATGGTGAGGGAGGCACACAGTCAATCAGCAGTCAAGGTGTGCCTTGCATTGATGCAGTGATGCAATTTTAAGCCCTCAGATAATGAGCAATTCACCTGGCACCCCTTTCCAGCAGGGTTGTGTTTAATAAAATCAAAGATACTCTTCTCAGATGAGGGCAGCAGCCTTTCTGCCCTCGATGGGATGAGCACTGAACACCAAGGGAAGGTGATGCCTGATGGCCATGGTGGATGGGGCTCTCCAGTCTCCATGGGATAAGCAGGACTAGACTAAGTCCTGTAGTTCAAACTCTGAGCAAGGGAACAAAGGGAGCTGAATTCCCTTTCCAGTTCTGCCCCAACATCACCACAGTGGTCTCTGCTTGGCTCAGCTACCACCTCCTCACCCCTGCAGCTCCACTGCCACAAAAATGAGGCCAGACTGCTTTTGTGAAGTGCTTTGTGGCTTTTAGAGCTGAAAGATGTTAGATGACAGCAAATATGTTTTTTTTTTTCTTTAAACATTGCTCAATAAGTAACAGGCTAAATCCTGTTCTGTGCCCAATTCCCAGGAGCAGAGGGCATTACCCAAGGAGCAAAGCAGAGCATGAGCCAGTTCACCCCGTGTTACTGACTCAGCAATCAGCAGCAGCTTTCCATTCACTGCCAGGAATGCTTTCCTGCCCCAGGGTTCCTGGGGTTTTTTTGAATATTTTTGAGGAATCAGCTGGGCATGAGTGCCCCTGGAGGGAGGGTGCCTCCTCAGCCACATTATACCAGGATCAACATCTTTGCCCTGTGTCAAACCAACACTGCAGAAGGGCCTGAAGGGCTGTTTTGGCCTTTGAAGGACCCTGTTTGTGTGCTGGGGGATGGGACAAACCGAGTCAAGACATGTCAGGGAAAGAGACAGGAATCCTGGAGAACATCCAGATTGTTCCAGGCAGCAGCCATTAAAATACCCAAACCCTAACTGAGCCACATTTTAGCCCAGAGGGCAGAGGGGCTCTTTGCTGGAAAGAATCTGGGTGCAGTGATCCAAAGGCTCCTGGTTCCCTGCTGGAAGGGACGAGGGCAGCACCTGCCAGCCCCCTGTGCCACCCTGTGCAGCAGCATCCCTTGGCACTGCCCCGTGTCCCCTCGTGCAGGATCCTGGATTTCCGGAGGGTGCCGCCCACCGTGGGGAGGCTGATCAACGTCACCAAGGACATCCTGGAGGTCACCAAGAACGAGGTCCTGCAGAGCGTCTTCTTCGTGTCACCAGGTGGGCCAGGGCATGGCTGCCAGAGCTGGGAGGAGGCACATTGTGGTCCTGAGGATTTCTGAAGTCCCCTCCAACCTAAACCAAACCTGTGTTGGTCCCTGCTGGGAGGAAGGGCAGGGTCTGCAGGCAAAAGGGGCTGCAGGACTTGTGCCATGGGGAAGAAATGAAATTCCTGGGTGAAACAGATGCTCAAAGACACGGTTACAGCAGAGGTTCCCTCTCCCAGCCTCCAGCACGAATCATCTGCTAAATCTACTCATCTGGCCTCTTTACCTAACCCTCCCTTAGCACAGGACCAAAATCTATGATTTGGCAGCTTGACATGGATGCTTTGGGTTTTACCCTGTTTTTCCTTGGATTCCCAGAGCGCTTCCAAGAAGCAGCCCTCAATCAGGAGTTTTAAATTGCTTCTGCACTTATTTACAGCCCCTTGGGACCCTTCACATCCATTCCCCCTCACTTGTGTCTGTGCCACGATACAGTCACTGTCACAGTGTGGGGAAGGGGTCAGCCCAGGCCCACCCTGCAGCCTCCTGGAGGTGACAGGATTCCCTGTTTTCTGCTCTCCTCCCAGCCAGCAACGTCTGCTTCTTTGCCAAGTGCCCCTACATGTGCAAGACGGAGTACGCGGTGTGTGGGAACCCTCACCTCCTGGAAGGCTCCCTCTCTGCCTTCCTGCCATCCCTCAACCTGGCCCCACGGCTCTCCATCCCCAACCCCTGGATCCGCTCCTACTCCTTCGAAGGAAAAGAGGAGTAAGTGGGTAAATGATGCTGCTTCCCCTATCTGCACTGCAGGGGACGGGCACGGGGCCAGGCCTGCAGAAACTGCCCAGGCAGGGGAAAGCCAAGGTTCAGGGTGCCCATAATTAGAGTAATAATTAGGGTAATGACTCGTAAAGCCTGGGCATTGGCTGGGTTTGAATTCCAGTCTCCTGCATGCACAAGGAGGGAGGTTAAACTCCTCCTCCTCTCCATTTCCAGCCAGGCTTTGGGAGCTGTTGGGACACAGCAGCAGCAGCTGAGGGCATCTTCCCTTCTCCATCTCCTGCAGGTGGGAAGTGAATCCGCTCTACTGCAACACAGTGAGGGAGATCTACCCCTACAGCAACAGCAACCGGCTGCTCAACATCGTGGACATGGCCATATTTGACTTCCTAACAGGTAATGGTGAACTGGGGAAGGACATTCCGTCCTTCCTTCCGTGTGGGCCTTCAGCATCAGCCTTCCTGCCCTCTCTCCCAAGCCATCCCTTCTCCTCCAGAGTCTGGAGGGGCTGCTGTCTCCCCACACCAACACAGCCCCTCCGATGTGGAGGCACAGGGGAGCCCCCAGACTCACCCCAGCCCACTGCCCAGCAAGGTGAAAGCAGCAGCTCTGAGCATCCAGCACGGCAAAAAATACTTCATGCAGATCTGAAAGCAAGCGTGGGACAGTTTAGGAAATTTGCTGGTCACATGCAAGGGAAACTCTGTTCCTCTGTCTGCCTTTGCCAGGGAACATGGACCGGCACCACTACGAGATGTTCACCACGTTTGGGGACGATGGCTTCCTCCTGCACCTGGACAATGCCAGAGGGTGAGGCTGTGGGAGGAGTCTGGGGAGGGGGAAGGGGCTGGGCAGGCTCTGAACTCTGCTTCACCCCCAGGTTTGGGCGGCATTCCCATGACGAAACCTCCATCCTGGCTCCGCTCTCCCAGTGCTGCATGTAAGTCCCAGCTCCTCCTGCCTTCCCAGGAATGTTGGTGTTCCACTGTCACTGGGAAAGTCACCCAGGCCTGGCTCCATCCAGCAGTGCAAGAAGGACCCTGCTGATCCCAGCCGAGGGGCGGGCTGGATGCTGGAGCATGGGAATCCAAGTGGGAAAGCATTCCCTGATAAACCAGGAGATGCTGCCCATTGGATCAAACCCCTCCAGAAGGTTCTAACAGCCCTTCCCAGCCCATCGACATGAGGTGCTATCAGAAACACAGAAATCTCCATCCAAAATCCTGGTGGAACTTTGATTTCTCTTCTCATGGCATGAAGGAGAAGCTCACAAAGTTAACCTTACGTTCCCCCTTTATTAATTCACATAAATCAGCAGCTGAAGGTTAAATTTAAGAGGCAGAAGCAGCTGCTCTTCCCTGGGGTTTCTCTTCAGGAGAGGTGGAGCCTCTTTCCTTGCTCTACCTGCTCTGTCTCCCCTCGGGGTGGTAACTGCACTCTCCCCACACACCTCTCTTACTGCACCTAATTTTAAGAACTGTTATTTGCACTCAGCAATTTTTTTCATTTATATTTGCAGGCTCGCAGCAAATCCTTCCCTTGAACTCCTATTTTGTGCAGTTTCAAATTAACTCTGCCTCTTAATTTGACCTGCATACTGTAATATCCACAGGTCACATCATTCCTATTCTTCCAGATCCACCTCCCAGAATCCACTCCTAATTTAATTCTCCTTGTAAAAAGGCAGTGGTAAGAGGACCTGAACACCTTGTCATAAGCAAACTGGGGCCAAGAACAGCGTAAGAGCAACTCATGCTGCCTGAGGGAGACACACAAAACCTCATTTCCCACAAGAGCCGATCCATTTGGAGCGGGGGAGCACCTAAAACCTCTTGGAAAGGAAGCAAAGAGGTTTTACTTGAGTAAGCACACAGAGGCCACAAATTTCAGCCTGCCCTGACCAGCAACCTGGACTCAGCCCACCAAGTCACCTCCTTGCTCTTACGTGAAGCTGAGCTGTGTGAGCAGGAAAACTCCTCCAGCCACTCCAAGCAGGAGCTCTGGGAGCACAGGGATGCTCAAGTTCTTAACACATCTCCTTCTTCCCAGCTGAGTTCTCCTCCAAGTCTGGCTTCCAGCAGATTTGAGCCTGGTAATTTTAGCTGCCTTTCACAGCTCCCAGCCCAGCCCTTGTCCCACACACTGCAGGTGTCCTCTCCCAACACAATAAGTGGCACAAACAGAGCCATACCATGAGATGGTCCTTCCCCTGAAAGGGTCAAAACCCTCATGGAGGCACAGCCAGGCCTGAAAATAGCCCCCAGAGAGCCTGAAGAAGTCTCTGGAAGGCTCTGGGTGAGATGTTCAGCAGTTCAGCACAGCCACGGGGTCAGAGCTGCCCATGGGAGCGGAGCGGGGCCGGCAGCAGCATCTCCATCTCACAGCCCTCTCCCTGCTCTCTTTGTTGTGTAACTGTTCCAGCAATCGCTCAGCTGCTCCCACGGGGTCAGAGCAGCCCGTTCTCCACCTCCAAGCGCTGTCACTGCTGGGACCAGAGCAAACACAGCTGGTGTTTACCCACAGCAGCTCCTGGGCCGGGCCCTGCCTCGCAGGACAGAGCACAGATGCTCGTTCACATCTGCTCTGGGCACAGCTTTCCCTGGCAGCAGCAGCTCACAGCTGGGATTTAAAGCTTCCTTGCCAGCCTTCACACTTGATCAATTGATTATTTTAATTTTTTCAGGAATATTAAAGCAGGGAGATGATGCCTGCCCCTGTGGCAGCACTGTCCTCCTTCCCTCCTGCAACAGGCACACTGACCACTCACACACGCCTCGCTCAGCTACTCTTTATCTATTAGGAAAAAAATTTCCTGGAAAGGCTGCCCAGGGAAATCCTGGACTCACCATCTCTGGAAGTCTTCAAAGAACATGTGGAAGTGGCACTTGAGGACATGGTTTAACAGTGAACATGGTGGTGCTGGGTCAGCAGTTGGACTTGATGATCTTAAAGGTCTTTTCCAACCTCAGGGATTCCCCAGCACTTGGTAGAACCACAACCCTTTCCCAAACAGCACCTGGGCTGTTGGAGCTGAAGAGATCCAGATGAACATTCCTGATGCATGTCCTGGGTAAAGAACAGCCATACAAACACAGATTCTGGAGCTGGCTAAAATGGCTCTGACTACACCTTTTTCCACCTGAAAATTCTGTCTCTGCTAAATCTGGATGGTTCCACAAACATGGACTAATTTGTTTCCAAAATTTAAAAGGCAATAATTACAACCCCTGATTAATTTCAGTATTAGACATGCTGAAGTCAACACATTTTTGCTGAGGATTAAACAAATGATTTCAGAATACTTAATTTCATGCCCAGAAGTGTTCCAAGATTGCAGGTTTTCATCCCATTTTCTGTCAAAGCAAATCACATTGTAATCTCAGTACCTCTTACGGTGAAAAGTCACAGTTACATCAGTTCCAGGAAATATTCCCTCTTTTTGCTCAGAGTTTTGACAGAAGATGTTTTCTTATTCATGCCTCTTCATTTACCTCCCCCTCTGCTGCCATCTCATAAATGTCTTCCTTGGGAACATGGCACCACCCTGCAGGAACCTGGGGAACTGGGTCATCTCTGACTCATTCCCTACTGAGAACTTCACTCATGTTTTTCTCTCTGCAGACAGAAATTTGCAGTACAAATACTCTGGAAAAACAAAGGAAGAAGTCAAGGTTCCTGCAAAAAAAATTTCATTTCCTCCCAAAATGAAACTTAAGGAACTTTAGTTCCAAAGTTCTTTAAATTTCTTCACCCATCTCTGCCCTCCTGCTGCCAAGGGGCTCAGCTGGCTCTTGCTGGAGGCATTGAGTTGTGTGGTTTCTTGTTTTCCAGAATAAAGAGGACGACGTTGCTGCGACTGCAGCTCTTGGCGGAGCCCGAGTACCGGCTCAGCGACGTGATGAGGGAATCCCTCCTGCAGGACCCCCTGGCCCCTGTGCTCACTGAACCCCACCTCCTGGCCTTGGACAGGCGGCTGCAGCTCGTCCTGGAAGCCGTGGGGAGATGCATTGACACCTTTGGAGAAGCCACGGTGGTGGCCAACGACACCGCGCGGGACAGAGCGAAGGCGGACACTTAACCAGCCCTGACCTCGTGCTCAGAGCCAGGGAAAACCCCTGCAAGGCAAGGGGCAGCTTTAGGAACTGCCCATCTCCACCTCCAAACACCTGCAGAGACTCAGAGGGGAAACTTCAGATCTTCTGGGCTCCTCTGCTCAACCAGAGCTTCTGTGCTCGGCCACTGTGTTGGTGCAACTGCAGCGGATTTTGCACCCCAAACTCCAGCTCTGGGGTGGAAAAGCTGTGATCTCCAGTTCTGGACCTGGCTGTGCCCTTGGGAGGGTGAGGGAACACATGGCCTTGGTGTGCTCAACCTGCACAGCGACTTGGCCTTGCTAGAGAAGGACACAAACTAGACCCGAGGATGAGGGTTGAATAAAGAGATGCCAAGAGCATTTTCCTGTTATTAAGGCTTTGTTCTGTAATCAGGAGTGTGTCTGAGAAAAGAGCAATCCTGCTTCACAAGGCAAGATGTTGATCCAGCTTGGTGAGACCAAAGAGCACCTGCACATGGTCACAGTCAGGCCTTGCTCTCCTCATCAGTGTCACTCCACACCGACCTGTGTGTCACACAAAGCCTCACAGGGCAAACAAACCACTTCTCTTACCTGTCTTGTGGGTAGAAGAGCCAGTCTGGGTTACAAAACAGAGGCAGGTCTGTGTTGCCTTAGACCCAAAGGAAGAAAAAAAACCAAAATCAAACTGCTCTGAGGCACATGACTGTATTTACAATTCAAGAACTCACCCATTTCTGGTGAAAACATTCTGCCAAAGTGGGGGGAATCTCTCAGGTCATGTTCTCCTATTTTTAAAACTCATTTCAGTTGCCATAATTCCCTGGAAAATAGAAATGGTATCCCACAGTCCCCCCCATCTCTGCACTTTGAGGAGATGCAACAGAAACTGGAGCCCAAAAAATTAGGGGAGGGAATTACTGTAGACATTTCAGTTCCCAGTTCTCCCTTCACCTCCCAACAACAAGGTTTAAGAATAACTGGATTACTGAAGCTCTCTTTAATGGCTTTTCCCTTTAACTGTTAGGAGCTATTACACTGAGCCTTTTGGCAGCCTGGGGAAAGTAGCTGAGAGCTCTGTTGATAATTTATCATCCTTAAGGGGGGAAAAAATGCCAACAAAAAAGCCCACACCATAACCAATCTACTAAGAGCTCATTCTAAACTAACCTTTAAGTTAAACAAAACCTACTTACAGCATTGCAGACCTTCCAGAGGATCCTAAAATCCCTGTACAAATGCTGTCAGGCAGCATTTCAACAGGATCCCAGCAGGCTGCTGCACCACCAGCTCCTTTTCCCATCAGCTGGAATTTTGCCCAACCTAAAGAGAGCTCAGTGACACCAACAGCAAGTGCCTGGATGATGCAAGGAAGGAACAAAGCATATCTGGCTGTTTTGCACAGGGAATTGTACAGGTGCTTCACTCAAC
Source organism: Climacteris rufus (assembly GCA_013398175.1). Classification (NCBI taxonomy): domain Eukaryota; kingdom Metazoa; phylum Chordata; class Aves; order Passeriformes; family Climacteridae; genus Climacteris; species Climacteris rufus. The sequence goes on along the minus strand of VZRZ01008834.1, from coordinate 27,954 downwards.
TCCACAATAACCTGACAATACACCTGTCTGCAAACTGCAGAACCACAGGAGAGGCTGCAGTTGCACTTTGAGTCCTTACAAGTGCCCATTTGTGTATTTGAGGAAGTTTGGAGTGGTTTTTAGTGAAGAAATTCCTCCAGTATTCTCAGGCCACAAAGGTTAGCAAAAAAAAAAAAAACATATAAACCCATCAAAACCCCCACCCAAGCCCACCAAAAACCCCACTCCAGGCTCCTTTAGTCTCTCCCAACTTGTGGTTCAAACAAGTCCTTGCATTTCCAGCTTTTCAACAGCCTCAAACAAAATCCTTGACCTTTTTACTCTTGGGACTTAGAGACCTTTTTCCTCTTGTGGACAGAGAATAGAAGAAAATAAGAAAATAAGAGGATTTAACTCCCTCTCAGCGTGTTCAGTGTTGGTTATTTCTGTCCAGGACAATGAATTCCCGAAGTTTTATCTCCCTCTACCGGTGACTTTCTGTGCTCTCAGCAGAATTCTGAGCCCAGAATTAATTCCATCCCTGTCCTGGAATGGTGACTGTTGCTGCTTCCACAGGAAGCACATGGCAACAGAAGATAAGCTTAGTTTAAAGTTCTAGTGATAGAGTATATACTTATAAGGCTGGGAGTGGAGGGTTTAAAGTTTCACTTGAGGTAATAAAAAGTTGTGGTTTCAGCCTGTTTTGTTCAGTGGAGGGGATTGGGAAAGGGAGGGCAGGGTGAAGGGAACAAACCCATGGATATGTAAATGGCTGGCACAGTAAAGGAGGCTGCAAGGTTCATTTCTTCTATTTTCATTCTCCTTTACATGATAGATACATTTTTATTGTATCTTCCAAGTTGGGTGATTCAGCTTGTCCAGAGCTGGATGTACAACACAGCCAGCCTGAGCTGCTTCAGCTCACTCTTCAGATTTTTTTCTACTTTGTCACAGTTGAAAATCCCCCTTTTTCCATTTCCCACCAGAACTTACTCATGATTATCCATCACATGTTCAAACCCTTCCTGAAGAGGTTGCAGAGATGGCAGCAGCCAGCTTAGAAAAGCTCCTGAGCTCCAAGAATCGTGGCTGGGCTGGGGAATTGAAGAGATCAAAGCAGCACAAATTGCCAGGAACCAAAGAGGCCACAGGTACCTTCTCCTGTAAAATCAGCCCTGCCACAAGCCCAGAGAAGCTGCAGGGCTGACACGTGGACACCAAGCTCTGCACAGGCTCCAGGGGGAAGCCACGACCTGAACTCAACCCTCTGGAATTAACACCAAGCTAAATCCATTAAGCTGCTTATTTTCTGCTGCCTCATTCATAACATATCCTCTAAAGCCAAAGGAAAGCACAAGGTAGGGGTGGGGAATAAAATAAAAGAGGCTGATTGCATTTAAGAATTTAAATCATTTTATTGCTTTACCTGCCATTAGGACAATCTATAACAAAAGGAATATAATATAATATATTAGCACATACAGTAAATCAGACTTATAGAGTCAGGTAACAATACAAAAATGGTCCTCTGGTTGACTATAGCTTCCTAGGGCAATAGACTTCATCAATTTGCTGAAGATAGACTAGCAAAAAATTACTTCTAAAGCCCTGAATGTTAGCTAAGGCAAAACTATGCCAATTGTGGTTTCAAACATATTGAAATTGCACACAAAGGTAAAGCTATAACTGTGTTTAATATTTAACTCAGACTTAGCTGATTTATCTTAAAATCTTGTAGGTAAAACTACAAAAGGGAGTAAACAGCAAGCTAAAAAGATGCAGTAGTGAAACTTGATTAGAAAGCCTTATATAAAAAAAATGTGCATTTTTTGTGGAGCTCTAACTGGTTTACACAGTTTTTGGTGCTTTAATGTAACACAAAGAACACATATGAAGAAAAAACCTGCAGAGTCAGAACTTAAGAAAAAAGTTTCACCTAAAAAAAAAAAAAAAGAACCAAAAAAAGGTAGCATTTGCTTATTCCTTAAGGACTCTGGCAGAAATCCTCTATTCAACATCTCCTGAACAGAGAACTCAAACCACAAGCATTTCCATCCCCTTCCTGGGATTGCAGGTTCAGAAATACCCTGAAACCTTTTGTAAAGGCTTGATACCTCCAGTATTATTCTGCATCAATGAGCAGACTCTTCCTGATTCTCTACATGCCTGGGAGAACGCTGGATTTGAATCCACACCACCTCAGAAAGGAAATAAAACGAGGGCTCCATCGTTAAAGTAGTTGCACAACAAATGCCAAACTGCTTGCTGTCACTCCCAAATACAAACCTATGCTACTTGATATAAATTACAGTTTAAAGGAAACCTTAAAAATTGCCTACACTTATTGAACCGTGGAATTCAGTAAAAACTTTTGGGAAGTCTTGGTGAGCACAGAGTAATGGAACACAAAGCTGGGAAATACTGAAATACACTTAAGACTCCGCAACAGATTGAACTTGGAAAAAAAAAGAGTGAGGGTGAAATGAGTGTGGTGGAAATTCCATAAGCAAGAAAAGAGAATGCACCTTCTGGCTTGAAACTAGATTTGTCATGAACCATTTTTAAAATGATGAGCTGACAGCTTAAAAAACTTAAAATAACTGAGTGTTGCAGGAAATTTAAAACATTCAGTTTTTATGCCTCACATTATCTACCAAGAATAATGGAGCTCTACAGACCAGCAGCCTTGTCATCTGCAACTGATGCTGGCCAGAAACACTCAGCATTTATTTTCCCTGGTAACAAAGGGTCACTTGAAGTGATGGTGATTTTTTAAAAGTCAACTGAGGATTAACAAAACAAGTCACAGGGAAAAAAATCAAATGTTTGCTTCCAACTTCTACACCAATCTAAGCACTCAAACAGTACTAAGAGCTGGACAGCTGCACCATTCTTACACCAATCTATGTACTAGAGACCAAAGTCAGGCATTTAATGTAGCATTTGGTTCTTGCCACTTGGAATAGGCAGAGTTTTAAATGGCAAATCTATGGCTGAGGAAAGAACAAGTGAAGAAGATCAGTTGCGGCAAGTCAGCAAATGGATCGACAACTGCAGTGGTTCACCAGAACCGTGAACCTGGAAAGCTTCTCATTTACACTTGACAAGAACAGAACTAAGCAATCTTAAACCAGCAGACACAGGAACAATTATACTGGTAAATTCCAACTGTGGCTTTCTCAGCAGCTGATGCCTCACGATTGAACCCAGGATTACAGTACCCAGAAAATGAAAAAGAAACCCAGAAAACCCCAAGCCCCAAGAAGCTCAATTACAAGGGTAGCTCTCATGTGAAAAGAAATACAGCAGATGATGACCACAGCCTTAAAATCTGTCCAACAATTTGAGAAACACCTTTAAAAGAACCTTTTTCCCCCCTATTTACTGTCACCTCCTTATCTATGGCAATGGCGTGGTGCCAGGAGGCTGAAGCAAGGCTGCACTGGCCTGAGTTGGACACTGGTGCACAGAGAGAAGCAAACGTCTCCACTGAATTTTTTCTATTAATTTAATGGGACAGAGAGCACAGAAATAATATGCTCTAAATTAATGACAGTGCCATGATAAGCAGTTTATTTTTTTTTCCCCTTTTTTCTTTTTTTTTTTTCCTTTTTTTTTTTCTCTTTTTTTTTTTAAACCGGACAGGAAGCTGCGAATGCCAGTGGCGATGTGGCTGTGCACGAGGGAAAGAAAGCAGTCTGCATTTGTGAAGCATGGCTTGGCCAAGGAGGAAGGTTTCAGACAGACAGTGATACAAAACTGTTGTACTGCTGGATGTTCCTCTTGAGGATATCCGAGCAGGGGCCCAGCACGCGCTCGAAGCGGGGCCGGTCCAGCTTCACACATTTCAAGGGGCCCCGAGCCACGACGGTGGCAGCACGAGGACGGTTCATCAGCAGGGCAATCTCACCTGGGCCAGCAGGGGAGGGAACACAGTTACCAACCAACAGGGAAAAGAGGCAAAGAAACCACCCTGCTCCACTTCAAACTGCAGAGGAGAATTCAGGCTTTAACACTGCCTGTGGAGTTACATGAGAAGCAGCTCTGAAGGCAGGTCAAAAAAAACCCACACTTGATGATTTTGTTATTGAAAAGCCTGTCCACATCCATCTCTGAAAAAAAAGCCTAAAAGATGTTCAATACTGTGCCTGTTTGAAACATGACCTTTTCTCAATTTGCCATGTAGTTTTCCCAGCCTACAAGTAGCTATTTTTCTAATAGTACTGCTCGATCCTGGTATTTCTAGGAAACTCAGGACAACATGGCCATGGTTTTGAAGTAAACAAACAAATAAAACATTAATGCACCAGATAGAAGCCTTTGACCCATTACTGGCCAGAATCAAGAATCTGACTTGGCCATGGGGCTGTGGAAGATGAGCATCTTGGAGTCCCACTGGATCCCCATTTCGTAAGTTTAGCACAAACATAACAAAAGCTCTGTTTCAACTGCTAAACAACATATTTGGAAATGAAGCTTTCAACAAGCCCCTGTTTCCACTGCTGATAACAACCCAACATTCCCAGCAACAAGCATGGAAGAAACCACAGCAGCAGCTTTTGGGTTTGTTTGTTTTTAAGCAGTTGGGCTGGTTCTCTCCATGTTCAGGACTGAGGAAAGAACTCAGTGATCCTTGGAGAATACATTTGCCTGCATTATCAGAAGGGATGTTCAAAAGAAATGAGAAAAACTTTTCCTCTGTGCCCAATTAAAACTCCTGAACTCACTGGCTTCCAAAGCAGAGGCTTATAAAAGCATAAGGAGGTTCTAAGGGAGAGTTAAACCCCTGAAGGAAAAGTCTGCAGCACCCGAACCCAATGACTGTGGTAATATTTAGTTTTAGAGTGGGAAACTCAAGAGAACACATTAAAGGAAAAGTTAAGGGTTTTGAGAGAGAGAGGGCTGTATTTAACTGTTAAACAGCAGGGTCTGACCAGGCTCCTTTCTGACCTGGAGAAGAGAAATCCAAGGAAGGAATTTTCTTATCTTATTACTGTCTTCAGCTACTAATGAGTGACTACAAAGCCAAACCCAGACTGCACAGTGGAAGACAGAGAGAAAGCAGCAAGCTGCAGAACAGGAAATTCTTGTCAGGCACAAAGGAAAAAAACTCTTCACAACAGGGCTGGTTAAACAGAAAATAAATTGCCCAGAGAGGCTGTCAGATCTCCATCCCTGGAGACACCAGAAACTCTACTGGACACAGCCCTGAGGAATGTGATGCAATTTCAAATTTAGCTCTGCTCAGGGCAGGGAGGCCAGGCCAAATCACCACCAGGCCTCTTCTACATTAAAGCAGTGTGGAACCATCACACTATGTGATGTGTGCACATCTGAATGCCAAGTGACTCTGACACTCACCTGACACTCAGAGCAGCCACAGGAGTCCAAAACAGTAATTAAGCAAATCCATCCCATCTCTAGCATTGACACAGCACAGACAAAACGGTGACAGTGGTGTCTGTAACCACAGCTGTCACAACATAACTCACCAAAGTAATCAGAAGGTCCCAGTCTGCCCACTTCAACAAACTCCTCATTTTCTGAGCGGCGCTGTAACACTGCAGCTGTGCCCTGCAAGAAACCACAGCAGTCAAACACCTGCAATGTCCAGCATCACCCAAAACACTGCATCTCACACAGAATCAGCTGCTTTGCAGAAATAACTGTTACAATGCCTCAAAAAACCACTTCACAGCCCTTGCACAGTTCACACAACTCCTCAATGATAACAGCTCCTCTTTCCCAAGCATGAAACATTTTGAACATTTACATATCCAGAGCTGTGACTTCTTCCTGGTTTTCCCCATAACAGGAGGGATATTACAGTCTGAGCAAAAAACACAAACCACCAGACAGAAGACAATGACACCACTAGTAAGACATTACCAACTATCTAGAATAGGTCTCTACTGCTCTGAAAAAAGACAAACTGCTTTCAACCAGAAACTTGTTTTTTTCCAGGAAGTACCATTTTTAAAAATAGCAAAACTAAATACAAGCTTCTGCATGTCCAGCAAGATGATAGTTCTTTGGGGATTCTCTCTAAGTACATTATGATGTTTTGTTCTTCTCCAAGTGTCTGCTAGACAGAATAAAAATAAGTCAAGTTCTGAGCTTTTAATTTTGACCTTCCTTACCTCCAAGATAATGAAGAACTCATCTCCTGGCTCTCCCTGGACCACAATCTTCTGCCCATCCTCAAACTGTACTGGTTCCAATGCATCAGCCACAGTGAGACGCTCCCACTTGTCCAGAGATTCTACAGAGGTAAGAGTTCATTAATGGAGTGTCTTCTCAAGGCACAAATTACACCTTTGGCTCTGTATTTCTACAGAAGTCAGTGTATTTCTGGCTGCATCTGTGCATCAGCGATCAAGACCTGAATTATTTTGGATTGATGCAGAAAAGCACTTGTGATGAATTGCCACAACAGCCTGTAATCATCAGAATGCTGGGTAACAGCTTCATTACAATGTGGCAATTGATTCCACTTCAGAACAAAAATCTTCTCACTTACCCAATATAGATACTTTACTAAGGAATTTCTCATACATATTTCTCTTTCTCAAAGTATTTCCCTACAAAAAAAAAAGAAAGCACACAAAGTAAGTTTCCTTTCTACTCCAAATAAAACTCAAGACACAAACAAATGTAACCAGACACAAGGTGTTCTGCCTCACAGACCCCAAACCCACAAGATTAAATGTTTTGAAATGGAATTCTCTCAGTAATATTCCAGTTGAGCAACATTCCTGAAGTACTCAGCATTTATTGCAGCCTTATTACACTCTCAGTTCAGTTTAATACTGGTATTGTTTGGTTCCCTAATGCACAACTCCCCCTTGCCCTATGCCTGAGAGATGCACATGGAGTAATCAGCTTTCTGATTACAAAAGAGACAGCAGGATTTGGAATAAATAACTCCAGCAAAGGACAGGCCCAGGCAGAAGGTCAGATGCCCAGGATCCAGAAGCCCCAAGCACAATCCCAGGTTAGGAAGGGTACTTGCCATCAGGATCCTTCTGTAGCTGTCCCTGTCAATGCCCCACAACTTGACGTTCGTCTTGGCTTTGACGGTGGCAGCTCGGGGGGTTCCATAGATGAGGGCAAGCTCTCCAAAGCTGCCTCCCTCACCAACACTGGTTGCCCACTCACTGTTCACATAAACCTGGAAGGCAGAGCTGGTCAGACACACCTGAGCTTCCTGCTGCCTTGGCAGGAAAAGGAAATTCTCACTTCTCTACAGAGTTCACCGTTTCAGGGTTTTATCCACACGCCCACCCCCAGCACAGTTGTTACTTTCATTGACAATTCTTCTCCACCACATGCACAGACTGCACACACAGGCTCCTGAGACCCTCTGATAGGAAATAAAATCCCAACAAGGTCTCTGTCATAAAGAGCTGTGAATTAGCTGGACTGGAAAATAAAAGGTTTGGTTGTTCTGAAAGGCTGTCCCACACCTCAGCTCCACCCTGCACTCTTCAAACACTTGTGTTGTGTCCAAATCATTCATTTTGCAACTCTGTCTCTGCAGCCAGACTGAGCCATTAAGGAGCAAAACAAACTTCTACAACTACGAACTTAAAATGAGAAAAGCTGCTAAAGGCAGGCTCTGTGGAAGAGGCCTACAAATGTCAGAGTATTCTTCTGCTAGGAATGAACATAGAATTAATAAACTACCAGGAATGCTTACATCCATTTCTCCTTGATCAACAACATAGAAGTTATCACCTTCATCACCTAAAGAAGAGAAAAAAAAATGAATATACACTGAATTGAATAGACTAAAAAGAACTGTGTCAACTGATGTTTAGACTCCAGTAAGGCTGACAAACTCTTGCACAGCTTGCAGGGTGAAAAGCCACATTTCTGACTTCACACTCCTCTCAGCCCTGTCAAAGGGGACATCTACTGGTACCCAAGAGATCCACAGCAATTCCAGGATTACTGGAAAGGCAAATCAGATCTATGAACTGATATAACACTTCTACATTCCCAAACAGATAATAACTCAAGGAGGCCACATCTTCCTACAAGTGCTCCCACTCCTCACTTCAGCATGAGCTGTGCTTCAGGGAACACAAGAACAAAGGGTCACTGGAGTCAGAGAAGGTTTTTACATTAAAAAATAAACACAAACTAAGCAGAGCACTAGGCCAGAGCCTGCTGCCCACCCCCAGCTGACTGCTGAGAGCAACCACCACCACTTGCCTTGCTGGATGACAGTCTCTCCTGCGATGTAAGTGACGGGGAACATCGCATCGAAGATGTCACTGCAGGAGAGGACACCAAAATCACACAAGAGCCTGGGCAACTCCACACCTGCACATCACACAGCTGTACCCCCCTCTGCACCTCTGTGTGCTTCCACTGACCACTGCAGAGGCAGTGTAGATTTGTACAGTGTGACACATTTAGCTCTTCTGATCTCTGCACCTCCAGGAACCTGAACACCACCAAGATTTCTCCTACCTCCTTTCATTATCATCGAGGTGGGTAAACAGCACATTCTTCTCAATAGCTTTTGCCAAAGCAGCCATGGTTTTATAATCTTTTGGAATAACCTAGGATAGAATCAGAGAAAACAAATGGTTAATTTTTCTCATGAAAAGTTTCTGCATTTCCCATGGTAAATAAACAAATTGCTTCAAAACCCTGGCTGAGTTGTTCCCTTTTCTTTCAAGCACTATAAACATACACCCAAATACAGTCAATGTTTACAGACAGTTTGAACACAAGGAAAATACAATCTTGCATTCTTTTATACAACAGAAAAGCACCATTCCATGCTCAGTTTATAAGTTTCTTTGCAGGAGGACAAGTATCTGTTCAACCTGTGTTTTCCTGGGAACAGCAGCAAGTCTGCTCTGCCATTAGGCCAAATGTAATGCTGTTGCAGCTGCCAAATAACTGGAAGCACATTATACATAATATATATAAATATATGCACATCTAAATATATATTACTTCAAAGGGAACAGGCTTAAGTAATGCATGAATGGTTTAATTGCAGGACAGTTTATTCTGTCCTCCAGTTAAAAACCACACACACAGGTCTGCTTTTTACAGCAACCCTGACATAACAGGCTCCAGCAGCTTGGTGTTATTTAACACTCTGGGCAGAAGGTGGGTTTAGATAAACTCTTGGATTGTAGATGTCATTTTTAGCAAGGTTTAAGAGTCAGAGCACCTTTCTAACATAAGATGCAGCATCCTCTTCTGTGTAGACTTCTGCACTGATGGCCCCACGTCGTGACCGATATTTGACCACAGGGTTGAGAGGGGGAGGAGGGGAGATTTCATCCTCCCGGGAGTCAGAGCGAGACCCAGACTTCAGCTGATTCAACAACTGCTTTGTTTCCTCCTAAACAGGAAGGAAGACATGTTTGTGTCACATAATCCAAAGGGGGAAAAAAAAAAAAGCAGTCATATATCATGTTCCAGCTTAGCCTGCCAACACAAGGGAGCTTCCTGTGTACTGTTATTCCCACATTAAGGCAAACAGGAGACTGCAGCATCCAAGATCAAAGGCCTTTCCAAACACATGGCAGAAGTGCCTTTCATTCCTAACAGTCCCATCACAATGGTGTTTATTGTAGTAAGTTACAGTTCACTTATTAAACTATCAGTGTGAACAAGCTGGCTCTGCTTTCTGCCAGTGTATTCAACAGGTGATGAAGACATTCCCCAAATGCTGAAGGCACTTCCCCAGCTGCAGACCCCACAGTTCCTCCCCTCAGCTGCGAGGTGCCAAAGCCTTTTTGGATTTGAAAGACAGAGGAGCAATTCCTCAGAAATCCATGTTACATGAGAAGCTTTTGAAAGAGGTTGAGTCATGGACCAACTTGGTACTCACTAACCAACACTTATTTTAGGAGAAAGAAACATGAACACTGCTTACAAAAGAGCAGAAGGAAGGATGCTAGAGGTCAAAGTAGGATTTTTTTATGAAACCACAGATTTGTCAACTTGCACAAGGTTACATGTTTTCTTTCCTATTTCCCTCAGTTACCTGTTGTGTTATAGTGACACTGTAGAAGACCAGGGGACTTAAAACAAATTCTAACTAACTTGGCACACAGAAATCTGATTCACCGGAAGATTCACCTTCATCAACTAAAATCAGATTAGAAACAAAACAGCCAACCCTGGAGTCAGAGCATTTACATCATAACAGCTCAAATAGCTTTCCCAGCGTTAGGAAACAGAGTTTTGGGACATTGTGTAAAAGAACAAGGAGTCATCTGTTCTCCCAGAGCTGCAGCCCTTGTAAAAGCTGAGTGTCCTTGCTCCCAGCTGGGCAGTGCTGCCTGCAGGGAGGCTGTGGGCAACAGCAGCACCCTGAGCAAAGGGCCAGGGAGAACCATTCCTGGGAGTTTGCATTTCACCTCTCCCGGAGCCACCGCAGCTCCACCGACTCAGCTTTCACTTCCTGCTCTGTGCCCATTGATAAAAAGGTGCCACATTTCACACGGAGGGGAGCAAAATGTTATTTAAAACCTGTTTCTGTCGTCTGATTTTAGAGGAACAAGTCTCAACAGAGATGAAATTAAAAACAGCCTGAGCAGTAGTAAGTGTTTGGTTTAAACTGTCTCACCATCAACCACAGAACATGTTTGTTCACATTCAAAACACTAAACCCACTAAAAAAAGACATTTTAAATAAGTGAACAGCAACTGCTGTACTTTTTTCCATCATCACATAAAATATTAAATGTTGTGATCAGAGATTGAAGCACTTCAGCAGCATTTAGTGAGGGAGCTGTGTGTCAAAACACTGTGCAGGAGACTCCTCAGGGCAATGCCCCACTCAGGGACAAGGAAACTGCAGAAGCAGAAAAAAAAAACCTGGTAACTTCTGTCTGACCCAAAATTTAACATTAATATATTTCTTTTTAGTATAGTAATAGAACCAAGTTACAGAGGGTAAGATAATGTATTAACACCAGCTATTCTAAATAGTCCACACACACTCTCATCAAGGTGACTCTCCCTGAATGAGATAAATCAGAGAATAGGACCACAGAATAAGGTTAAAAAAGATCTCCAAGATCATCAACTCCAAACACCATCATGTCAACTAAGCCATAAATCTCCACATGTCCATATTACACATTGCGAGACAACCCTGTGCCATGGAGTGACATCCTAAAATCCGTTTGCATCTTTTTGATATACACCTTTTATAATTTCTCATACTAAAGCAGATTTATTACACCAACAGATGAGAGAAAAAATACAGTAGGACCTGAAGAAAGAGTGGCAGTGGTTATTCCCAGTTACCTTTGGATTTAGCCAGTATTTGTGAGAAAAAGGTGTTGAGATCTGGAAGCTCCTCACATTAAACACAAAATGGACAAAGGCACTCAGTTTGCTGTGTACTGATCAGGATAATATACTGACCATTCCCAGGGTTTGAGAAAGATTTAGTAATTAAGTTGATCTATTTACTACATCCAAGTGTTGATCCTGGTCTTTCAGCTGATGAAGCAGTTCAGTTCTGAGTGTCACTCACAAACTGCAAACTTCTATTTTCCCGACAAATAACAAATATTTATTAAGTCCATTTAAATCATTGCAAGTAAGAAATACTAAAGTGATGACACTTCACATACTCATATTTAAGTCTATCAGCTACTGAAGACCTTTACAATTTCACAATTACATTGTATTCTGTATAACCTGCTAATTGTCAGACTTTCTCAACTTCTTCTGGTTAATTAGTATTTCATTTATACCAACTCACTACATATTTAAAAAACCTCAAACATTCAGAAGCTAAAAAAGCATTTTTGAAAAAGCTCTGCCATAAACTCACAGTTGCACAGTGTATCCTTCTAAGTAGCTTGTTTAGCTAAAGAAACACTTAGGAAAATGGTCAAATATTCAGATATGTACCTGTGGAGGCAGGACAGGTGGTGGGGAACAGGGACAGTGACTGCATAGCAATCACATTTCCCAATTCCAGCTTTCTGTAAAGCCTGAAGTGCACATAACTGCATCACACACAGTATTTCAACCATGCTCTCATTCCAGAGCACAGTCATGTCCAATAGCCAGGATTCATCTGGCAGGCTGCAGTAATGATCTCTACATTAAATTTCCATAGCTGAAGCTACATCACACAGCCCAGCCCAGCACTGGAGAGCCATTATAGCTTTTAGCAAGTATTGGTATTACCAGACATGTTTGCACAGCAAAAAGAGCAGAGGCCTTACTACACCACAAACAGATAAAACAACACCATTTATACAATCAATGTGTAGTAATTAGATTTATCTAACAGCTTTCATAACCCAGAAGAGGATATTTGAATTCCTGTAGTAGCTGGAACCATCTCAGAGGCAGCAATTTTAATGTTTCTGAACAGAAATTCTAAAGCATGCTTGAATTTCTTCAACATATTTTAGTAACATGCCAGTGAATCAGCTCTGTTTGTGTGCAGTGAAAGACATGACTTGTCAAGAGAATGAGGGAGAAAATAGCAACCTCACTTCAGTTTTCAATGGGGCTCCTTCAAAAATCAGTCTTTAACAAAAAATACTGGATGAAACTGAGGTTCAGATACAAACAGCTGAACATTTAGAAAGCACATTGAAAAGTTGTTCTGCTTTATTAAAGATGTCAAAGGCAGGATTTTGGAAGGTGAAGCAAACTGAGTTTCAAGCATTTTTGATGTACCAGAAGTGAGCCCTGGGCTGGAGTTGGTTAACAACAGCACTGAGCATTGGTGCTTTCCAGCCAGGGCTGCCAGGGGTTTGCTCACTGCTCTGTTACCTGAGAGCCACAGAGGTACCACACCACCTGGGCAAACCCAGCCCAGCACAGCAGGCTGAGGGGAAAACCACCCACAGGAAGCTGCACTGGGTTTTAAATTCCAGGAGGCAAGAAAAAAAACCACAGTTTCACTTGAAGCACCTAGAACCCATGAGGAGAGACCCTGACCAAAAGTGTAAGAGCAATTTAAGGGGAAAAAAACATGACCTAACCAATTTTATTTTCAGCTTCCATGTAGGCTGGCCCAGTACACAGAGAGCCAATGTGCACCAGAATAAAATCATCAACTTATTCAATTCCAACATTCAAGTCATTAAAGTCAGAGCTGGACTTATCTTGTTAAAAAACAAATTAAGTTCCTAAACACTGCATGTTGACCATAAATCCACTGCACAAAAGCATCCAAATAATCCCATTTTATATCCCCACATATGGATTGGTTTAGGATTTATTCTAAGCACATCAGTGCAGTTTACTCTGCAAAATTTTGTATATCAGTACCCGGGGTGATGCTTTAAAAATTATCAACCTATCAGAACTTCCAAACTCCACAATCCAAGGAGAAGGAGGAAGCATTGTAACAGGCAGTGACAATGGATTTTTAAGAACCTCATAATAACTGGTTTGCTGCTGACACTCCTCTGAAAGTACTCAAGATGCAACTACACACATACAGAAAAAGAGCTCTTAATTTAATTAGCAAAATGTTCCTCAGACACATTATGAGTTCCAGCAGGTAGCTGGCACTCTTTGGTCATTTTCTAGTATTTATTTTGAACACTTTAAAATGCAATTTCCACTAGACATATTTATGATCTCTAGTGTTAATTTCTTTCTTCTTTACATCAGCAATTAGCAACTCACTAGAATAAAAAAATAAGATAAATATCCAACTCCCCTATACAAGTACTGAGAGCAGCACCTGCAAAGGACTGCTGCACAAGGTCACAGCTGCATTATTTACTAATTCCATACTCTGAGTACAGTTGTATCCAACCTTTCCTCTGCACAAGCCTTTAATCTTCCCATTTCCACTGCAGCTTCTTTTCCTACCTGCTTAGATAGCAATATACAAACTTAACAGGTCAAAAGAATGTGAAATCACTGTTTCAACCACGAGTGCTTTCCATTTCCAAGATCCCAGAATGCTTCCAAGAAAAACACCAAAGAGACCTCAGCACAAGCACAAAAGGACACCAACACTGAACTCCCAGGAGAAGGCAGAAGCAGGCTCACTCTTCCAGAGATCTGGAATGCAAATACTTCCCCTTGACTTCAACTAGGCCTGGATAGTACCCCTGGCACCACTTCTGTGCTCTACCCAAATTACTGGACACCAACATGAGAAGCCAAATGGCATCACCAGTGTCCAACCAAGGTCCAGCTCCACAGCTCCCCAGCTCCAGACACACTTGTGCATGTTCCCTATGAGCTTCCACGAGTAAGCACTGGATTGGGATCACATCTGCATCCCAGCTGGAAAAGTCTCCTTGTCATGTTCTGCCCTACCTGCTTTGGCATGCCAGAGGTGCATAAACCACTGAAAAACAGGATTTGTTTTCCCAAAGCACCTCTTACCATTTCAAACAGCCAACAAGGACACTGGTCAAATCTGCAGCTCAGCCCCTGAATCACGAAGATGAATTTAAATTTAAGTTGTTGCACTCTCCTTCCCACCCATCCTGTATTTTTACCTTCTCCAATCTTTCAAAGTACTCTCTGATGAACCCCATGGGTCTTTCAGGTCTCACTGTGCATAACTGTACAATGCAATCCTTCAGCAGCTGCTGGATGTTGTGTTTTTGGATGTAAAGTTCACATTCCCGAAGGCTGCGCTCCTCCTCGCTGCTGCTGCTGCTGGAAGCTGCCATTGCTGAAGGGAAGAGAAAGAAAAGGTTAAATAACTGCAGCAAATAAAAATGCTGCTGCCTAAATCAAAGTTATGCTGCCTTATCTCACTGATATCACAGCATAAATCCACCTTTACCTACCACAGCAGTAACTAAGCTAAACTGTGAAAGAAAAACGCTGTGAACTTATTTAGCAGCTGGAAAGAAATCAAAAATCAAAACTCTGGGGGCTCTATAGCCACAGGCACAAAATGAAGAGTGCTTGGTTGAGCTGAAAAAGCTTCAACACCTCAGGGCCTGCGAGTACTCCAAGTCAGAGGAGATTCCACCTGAACTTGCTGCTGATTAAACTGAGAATTTTGCAGGACTGGAGGCTCACGTCAGGAGCTGCGTGGGGTCACGGGGATGGATGATGGCCAGGAGAGAGGTGGGTGGGAGCTGGGAATCTGAGAGGCCAGGAATGGCCAGCATTCGGAAGTGAAACACGGCAGGGTTGAAGCCAAAGCCAGTTCTTCAAATGTCAAGGCAGAGTCTGCTAACGGAAGTTATGGATTACAGGCATCCCTCCTAAAAAGCTCCTCTGTAATTCAAGCCTGGTCATACTTCAGAACTTATTTCATGGATACACTGCAATCCCAAAAATACCTCTTCGATTGTAAATAATGCAGAGCACAGCTTTAGACACACCTGTCACGATGCCAGGTTCTCAAAAGACTTCACAGACTCAGCTGGGACACTTCCAAAAACGTTCTTAAGCAGTTTTTTCCCTCCTTCAAGTTTGTATTGGGTTTGCACAGCCAGGTTTTGGTAGCAAGGGGCTACAGGGGGGCTTCTGTGAGAGAAGACAGCCCCAAGATGAAACTGCCACTGGCCAAGGCTGAGCCCCTCAGCAACAGTGGCAGAGCCTCTGGGATAACAGATTTAGGGAGGGAGGGGAAATAGCTGTTTCATCCAGACAGACGAGTGGGAATAGATGGGAAAACAGCCCTGCAGCCCCCAAGGGCACTGCAGAAGGCACTGGAGCACACATTCCCTGGCAGACCACGATACAGCCCGTGGTGAGGCAGCTGGGCCCTGCAGCCCAGGGAGCTCCCTGAGGGGACAGAAATCCACCCACAGCCCAGGGGAGCAGAGAGCCACCTGCAGCCTCCAGAGGGGCATGCAGAAATCCTCCTACACCCTGTGGAGGACTGCATTCTGGAGCAGAGGCATGCACAAGGTGTGACCCTGTGGGAAGTTTGTGCTGGTGCAGTTTTCTGGCAGGACTTGTGACCATGGAAGGGAAAGGAGGCTGGAGCAGAGCATGAAGAGCTGCAGCCCATGGGCAGGACTCATGTTGGAGAAGCCCATGGAGAACTGTATCCCATGGGAGGGACCCCATGCTGGAGCAGGGGAAGGTGTGAAGAGCCATCCCCTGGGGAGGATGGAGCAGCAGAGATGTGATGAACCCACTGCCATCCCCATTGTCTGGGGGAAAGGAGGTAGAGGAAATCAGGAGTAAAGTTAAGACTGGAAAGAAGGGAGGGGGCAGGAAGATGTTTAGAAAATTTGACTATATTTCTCATTATCCTACTCCACTGTGGTTTGTTTAATTTATTACCAATTTCCCTGAGTGGAGTCTGTTTTGCCCATGGTGGTAACTGGTGAGTGATCTCTCCCTTATCTCAGTCCAGGAGCCTTTCCTTATATTTTCCTGCTGTTGTCAAGTTGAGGAGGGGAGTGATGGAGCAGCTTTGGTGGGTGCTTAGCATCTTGCCTGGCTCAACCCACCACAAGGTTATAAAACCGTTTTAAAATACATTTTTACATATGTATATATATACACATACACACAATCCATGTCATCTGTTTCATAAGAAAATTAACACTGGGAGAATTAAAGAAACGGGAAAGAATTTCTCAGGGTACTTTTGGATGAAATATAAAGAAAGTTACCTGGTAGAGGGATTGTGGCAACAGCTTATTAATATGCAGTAAGGTATGTTGATCCCAGGATCAGCTTTTGAAAGGGAAAAAAGGGATTCAGTCAAAATAATTTTGAGAAATGACAAGTCACTGAAGTCATAGCATGGGTTTTATCCTGCTGAGGCAGCAGCCGGGCACAGATGCAATATAACACTGTGCCCCTCCGAATTCTGCAGCTGGAGATTACAGAAGGCCTCGGGTTAATATGGAATAGCCAACACTTCAGAGAGGTTTCATTCTTGCCACACTTCACCCCTGCTCAAGCACACGCACACACACGAGTACTATTCGCTGCATGAACACAAAGTGTGGCCTCCGCACGGGCTGAAAAAGCGCCGAAAAGTTCTCCAGCCGCTCCTTTTGTTTCGCCAGCTCGCACGGTGAAGGTCAGCGAGAATTAAACAGCCCCGGAGAACCCCGGCGGCTCCGGGACCGCCCGCAAATTACAGCCCGGGAGCAGGCACGGGCAGCGGCCACACGAGAGGGGCGAGACCGGTGCAGGAAATGAGATACCACGGACAGAATGAAAACTCCGGTACTCCTACGAGGCATTTTTCTGCACATTCCCAAAGCTCCCCTGATCCCCCCAAGGCGCGGCTGCCCTGCCCAGCCCAGCCCGGCCCGGCCCTCACGCAGCGCCGGGGCTGCGGCCGCTTCAGACGCGGGGCCACCGGGAAAGCACCGACCTGGAGCCCCCGGGCCGGGGGCACAGAACCGAAGGGGCACAACCGGCCCCCAAGCGCCGCCGGGCGCGGCCCCACAGCCCACGGGGCACGGCCCCGGGAAGGCGGCG
>VZRZ01008828.1:171907-185126 GCA_013398175.1 Climacteris rufus | reverse complement strand
TGGCTTCCCACTGGAAAAGTGGAGATTTAGATGGGATGCTGGGAAGAAATTCTTGGCTGTGAGGGTGGGGAAGGTCTGGACTGGATTTCCCAGAGCAGCTGTGGCTGCTCCTGGATCCCTGGCAGTGTCCAAGGCCAGGCTAGACAGGGCTGGGAGCAGCCTGGGACAGTGGGAGGTGTCCCTGCCCATGGCAGGGGTGGCACTGGGTGATCCTTATGGCCCCTTCCCACCCAACCCCTTCCATGACTCCATGACTCCACAATCCCAGTGTGGTGGGAAGGAGGAGAGGAGCTGTTCCTGCCCCCTGCCCCCCATCCCTCCCTCCTGGGCCCAAAGCCCACCGTCATCATGTAGTCCTGCAGCAGCTCGGTGGCCGTGGTGCTGAGCTCGCTCTCGCTGGCCGTGGTCACGTGTGGGGACGAGGGGGACGTGTCCCCGGCCTCCAGGGTGTCTGCAAAGGAACTGCCCCGGCACAGGGCTCAGGGCTCCGGGGCTCCTGGGCCATGGAGGGCTGGGGGGGATTTCTGGGGGGCCTGTGCAGGGTCAGGATGGCACTCTGCTCCCTGGGGTCCCTCCCAACCCAGGATATTCCACGATTGTGGAAGCCCCCAGCTCCTGAGGGCACCCCAAGACTCCTGTGGAAGCACACAGTGGTTTGATCTGGTGACACTGGAGTGCTGTGTGGGGAATTATCCCTCTGGCTGCTTCCCCATTGGGAACAGCACAGGGAAAAATCCCCAAACTCCCTATTTTGTGCAATTTCCCAATAATGTTAATGACTCCTCCACGTTAAACATTCCAAGAGTATCCCTCTGTGTTGGTTATTCCAAGAGCAACCCTTTCAAGAATAACTCAATTTTGGCCATTCCAAGAGCACCCCTCCCTGTTAACCAATGGTTTGGGTGTTGGGATTTCATCCCACAAACACTGGTGATGGGATCTAAATCCAGGAGGGAAAAGCTTCCCAAATAATGGGATTTTGGGGAAAACCCTTCTCCCAGCTCTAGCTGGTGATCCTGTACTGTGCTGACACAGGGAGTGCTCGCTGTGTGACTTTCCCTGGAATGCTGAGGGCAGAACAATCCAGGCCTGGGTGGGATCTGTGCCAACCCCCCCGAGGTTGGGGCTGTGCCCATGGCTCACTCACAAAGTGCTGGCATCTGCCTCGAAGGGCTCCTTCACGTCCACTTTGGTGGAAGAGTCATCTGGAAGGAAAAAAATTTGGGATAGAGAACGTCAGAGGCACAAACTCAGTGATTTCTCAGCACAGGAGAGACACAAAGTGATCCCTGACTCAGTGGAAGGGGAGAGGGTGGGAATGAATGACAGGGCGAGAGGAAACGGCCTCAGGTTGTGCTGGGAGGTTTAGCTTGGATCTTGGGAAGGGGAGGTCAAGCACTGGAACATCCCCATCCCTGGGGGGTTTAACATCCCTGTGGCTGTGGCACTGGGGGACATGGTCAATGGTGGCCTGGCCGTGCTGGGGGGTCCCTGAGGCTCTCCCACCCTCAAGCATTCCCTGGCTGTGGCTGTGAGAGGCCCTGGCAGTGGTGGCCTGACAGTGCTGGGGGGTCCCTGAGGCTCTCCCACCCTCAAGCATTCCCTGGCTGTGGCTGTGAGAGGCCCTGGCAGTGGTGGCCTGACAGTGCTGGGGGGTCCCTGAGGCTCTCCCACCCTGGGGCATTCCCTGGCTGTGGCTGTGTGAGGCCTGGGGACTCCCTGAGGCTCTGCCAGCCCCGGGCAGGGCAGGGCAGGGGGCACACACCGCTGTGCAGGGACAGGTGCCGCGTGGGCGTCGAGGCGCCGTCGAAAATGGCGCGGTCCAGGAAGTCGATGGTGGACTCGGTGTAAACGATCTGGAAGACTTGGCTGAGCAGGGAGCACAGCTCCTCAGCACCCACCTGGGAACGAGCAGGGAGCTGTGGCAGAGCCCACAGAGGGAGATCCCATCTCCCTTTGGCTCTGTGGGACCAGTGTTGTCCCCCCACGAGCACAGACCTGAGGTCCATCCCCCTCCCGGCATCCCAGCCCTCCTGCACCCAGCAGCGGGAGCTTGGATGCTCCAGCATCAGCCCACGAGCCCCCACATTCCATGCTGAGGCTCCTCCGTGCAGCTCCCTGGAATTCTGGCTCCCAGAGAGCTGCAGGTGCCTCAGGGAGTGTCAGAGCTGGGAACAAGGGCAGTGAAACCGCACCCTCAGTGGAGATCAGAGAGGCTGAGACTGGAATCCCTGCATTCACACACTGGATGAAGCAAATTCCCAGGTCAGCACTGGGAAAACGCCCTGATCAGCAAAACCCCTTTGTGAGATTGTCCTCGTGGATTTTGTGCTGCTGGAGAACGCTGTGGACAACAAGGACACAGGGGAACTGTCCTTGGAGACCCTGTTGTGTCCCAGGGTTGGGACAAGGATCAGGATTCCCTCTCCAGGCGCTCCAGCAACGCCCAAGCACACCTGGCATCCCTAAATGCAGGCTGGTGCATGTGCCATGAGGTGTGGGAGCAGGGCAGGACCCGGACACACCGCAGGACGTGGCCACTGCCTGTGCCTCCAACACCACCGTGATCCTCGAGCCAGAAGAACCTCCCAGCAATCCCAGTGGCTGTGAGAGCACACCCAGGGTTTCCATGGAGCACTGGGAGCTGTACCTTGTTCTCTGTGGCCAGCACCACCAGGCAGCAGGATTCCAGGGGCGCCCCGGCGCTCTCGGACAGCGAGCCCGACGTCAGCGCCTTGGAGCCCTCAGCACACAGGCTCTGGCTCGGCGAGATCCCGGGTTCCTGAGCTGAGGGGAGAGACAGGTGAGGGAAGGGAGGGGACAGGAAGCAGCCCTGCAGCTGAGGGAGAGACCCCAAGCAGGAGAATGGGGTGAAAAACCTCCCATTTGGAGCTGGTTTTGGCAACTCTGTAAATCTCTCTCTGTTTTCACAGCTCAGAACCCCATCAGCAGAACTGCAGCCCCTGAGGCATTTACTCCTTTATCCCACAGCCTGTCCATGGGGTTTGTAATCCCATAAATCCCTGGCTCAGCCCTCCCCTGGCCCCAAACCACGCAGTGCTGAGCTGCTGGGGCCAGGGAATGAGGTGTCATGGAATCCTCATGGAACGGCTGGGCTTGGAAAGACCTTGCAGCCCATCCAGCCCTGCCACAGGCAGGGACACCTCCCACCAGCCCAGGTGGCTCCAAGCCCCATCCAGCCTGGCCCACAGGGGGACAATCCCAACTCCAGGGGCACAACTGACCTGTCTTGAGCACGACCAGGTGAGCGGAGTCATCCCGGATGTAGGACACGGAGGCGATGTCGTGGATGGGCACCCGCAGGATCAGGTCCTCCCCGTCCCTCCACACCAGCTTGATGTTGTAGGCAGAGAGGCTGATGACAGCATCGTGCTCTGGGGTCAGCTGTCCTGGCAGCTGGTGGGCTCTCTGCAACACAGGGATTCACGTGGGTTCAGCCACGGAAACGCCTGGGGTGGAAGGACCTTGAGGATTTTCCAGCTCCATGCCATGGGCAGGGATGATGCCTTAGGGTTTGAGTTTTTCTATTTTGGAAAATAGGGTTTGGAGCTACAGATCCATGGTTTTCCACATTTGTAATTCTGTAATTCTTTAATGTGTAACTCTAAACTCCACACAGTGTGAGCTGCTGTTTTCCCATTTTGGTCAGACAGAACAATTCCTCTCCAGGTCTGGGAACCAAGGACACCTCACTGTCTCAGGCCCCAGGAAATGGAAACAAAAGTGGGATGGGGGAGCAAACTGAGTGTAAATGACTTCGTTAGCTGAAGCTGTAATTGGAAGATTAACCCCCAATATGCAAATGGACCAAACTTACAAAAGTATGAAAATCCAGGACCCATTGTCCATTTTGGGTGAATGCCCTGGGGGGCTCTGTCTGCCCTAAATGTACCTGAAGGCCCTTCATAAATATAAATATAAATATAAATATAAATATAAATATAAATATAAATGCTTTTTACTCTTCTAATTTAATGTGGCTTCTGTTTTTAGGCAGTAACAGGTAAGGCATCAGGGACACTTCCCAGGAGCTCCGGTTGCTCCCCATCCAACCTGGCCTTGGACACTTCCAGGGCTGGGGCAGCCACAGCTCCTCTGGGAAACCCATCCCAGTCCCTCCCTGCCCTGCCAGGGGTGTTTCCCTTCGGGCACAGCTGCCCCTCCCAGCCATGGAGCAGCAGGATGCAGGGCAGCAGCTGGGGATGCCCCAGCCCTGGGGAAGCTCCGTGGGCTGGGTGTTCCCTGCTGGGAGCGCTGGAGCAGCGGAGCGCTCACCTTGGCGTTGTCGATCAAGTGCAGGATCTCTGTGCGGCTGGAGGGGTTCAGGTATCCCGGGATGGAGGTGAGCTGCCCTAAATACTGGGAGAGAAGAGCCAAACCATCACCACAGCACCTGGACACGGTGCAATGAGCCTTGGAGATGCTCCAAGGAAAACCCGGAGACAGCTGCGAGGTGGGAATGTTCACCCGGAGCAGAGAAAGCTCTGGTGAGACCTCAGAGCCCTTTCCAGTGCCTGAGGGTGGCTCTGGAGAGCTGGGGAGGGACTTGGGCCACGGCCTGGAGGGGCAGGACAGGGCTGAGTACCTTGACTTCCTTCTCGATGTAGTCGTGGAGCAGCAGGTCGGGCTCCACGCGCTCGGGCAGCGCCACCAGCACCGTGTGCAGCGGCCGCCGCTCCGTCACCTTCTCCTGCGCCTTCTTGTCCCGGCCCTTCTCGCCCTTCAGGAACACTCGCTTGAAGGGGGACACAATGCCAGGCTGGGGGAGGAAGGGCAACACTGGGATCACCTTGGCACTGGAGCTGGGGGGGCCAGCAGCCCCTCAATCCCACCCCACTGGTTGCACCCCGTGGTTTGGAGCCACAGATCCACGGTTTTCCACAAAAACCCCTTTTCTTGGGACACAACACAAGGGCTGAGCATTCCCACTATCAAAATATGGTGTTTTTATCCCAAAGTCAGCACATCCAACCTTCCAGGTAAGAGGAATACAACACAACAATACAGACACAACAATATATTCCAGGTGAAGAGCGGATCCCGAGGGATCCTCCCCGGTTTTGCACCTCCCCAAGGAGCTGCCATGGAAACTCAGCAAGGAATGTCCAAGGAACAGGCAGGAATGTTCCAAGGAGACCACAGATCATTGGAAATGACCCAGCAAGTGGATTTTCCTGGGAAAAGTGGGTCTTGGTGGTTCTTGAAGTGCTGGGTTTGGAAAACAACCGGAGCCAACATGGGCTCCCAGCTGTCCTTCAATGTCAGCACGGGAATGCCAGTGGATCCCACCAAGCTCCACGCCAGAAAAACAGCTGGAAACATCCCCAGACTGCTCCAATTCCAGGTTTACCAGAGAACTGGATGTTTGGAGCAGACAGATCCATGGTTGGATCCTGGATCTCACCATGGCCTCTGCTTCCCACCCCTCAGGATAACCACATCTTGGCTTTCCTGATCCTCATGGGCAAGAGAAAGGAATGTGGGATACAAAAGGGCAGAGAAAGTGCTTCCAACAGCAAATTAATTGAACATAAACCAAGGAAAAGCTCCTGGGACAATAGGAATTACCAGTTCCCAGTGTGAACTACGTGGATGTTGTGCACAGCCCAGCCTGAAAAAACATCCCTTGGATCAGAGAGCTAAAAATAAAGGGATCTTATAGGAAAAAGGGGCCAAGAAACAGCTCCACAGCCCTGCCTCAGGAGCAGCAGGGTGGATTTTGGGAAGCATCCAGGAGGACTCCATAGTCCTTGACTGGGATATTCCCTAGTCCTGCCGAGGGGCTGGGACTCGGAGGGAAGGGAATCCTGGACACAACAGGTCTGTCTGCCAGGAGCAGAGCTTGGGGGAGCCTCCAACTCCAGGGATGTCCCATCCCAAATCCCACCTGCCCATGCCTAAGGATCTAATTCCATAGGAATCTCTCAGGAACCCAAAGCAGCGATGCAGGAAGGAGCCACAGGGATCGAGGCCGTACCCAGACACTTCCCCCTCCCCCAGCCACGATCCAGATCCATCCCAAGCCCCAAAAACCCCTTTTCCCTCCAGGCTGTGGCTGCATCCATAGGGCTGGGATGGTCCCGAGCCCCCCTGGTTCTCCTGGGGGAGGAGCTGAGGACCCCAAATCCAAGGCGGGGGCAGCTCTGGCTGTGACGCAGCCTGGGGCAGCTTCTGCTTTTTGGGGCTCCCCAAATCCCAGCACCCACCTCTTCCTCCATGGAGCTCCTGGGAGCACAGGCCTGAGCCGTGCTGGGGGCTCTGGGGGGCCGTTCCCCTCCCTTTGGGTGCCGGAACGGAGGCGCTCGGGGCCAGGAAGTGCCACGGCTTCCTCTGTGCCACGTGACGGACGGAGCTGGGGGCACCGGGGCACGAGCCCAGTGCTGCTGCCAGCCCGCCCCTGCACCCCAAATCCCTGCAACACCCCCACCCTCTGTCCCCTGCCACTGCCACAGCCAGGAGGGAAATGTCCCCAGCCCAAGGGAGCGTCAGCCCTGGTTTCTCTTGTTTTGTTCCAACACCTGCTGGGATCCCAGGTGCTGATCCCAGAGGCTTTTCCAATCTTGATGATGCCACGATCCATCGAGTCCAGGGGCTGTAAAGCTTTTTCCTGCCCAGAGAAGCTGTGGCTGCCCCTGGATCCCTGGAAGCATCCAAGACCAGGCTGGACAGAGCTTGGAGCCACCTGGGACAGTGGGAGGTGTCCCTGCCCATGGATGGGGTGGACCTGGATGATCCTTACAGTCCCTTCCAGCCTGAACCAGTCCAGGATTCCATGATTCTGTTTTGAGTTTTAGGTTTCCCATTTGCAAAGCAAAGCTGGGAATGAGGTTCCAACTCTCAGAAGAAGGAGGCTGGTCAGAGAAGCAGCAGCCCAAGAGCTGCCAGTGGGTTTGGGAAGGATGGTGCCATCCCAGGAAAGGAGCCAGGAGTCATTCCCACAGGAGCTGCCACACTGAATCCAGAGGAGCCCCGGAGCTGCTCCAGGGCTGGAGCCCCTCTGCTCTGGAGCCAGCCTGGGAGAGCTGGGGGGGCTCAGCTGGAGCAGAGAAGGCTCCAGGGAGAGCTCAGTGCCCCTGGCAGGGCCTGAAGGGGCTCCAGGAGAGCTGGAGAGGGACTGGGGACAAGGCAGGGAGGGACAGCACACAGGGAATGGCTTCCCCCTGCCACAGGGCAGGGATGGATGGGATACTGGGAAGGAATTCCTGGCTGGGAGGGTGAGGAGGGGCTGGGATGGAATTCCCAGAGAAGCTGTGGCTGCCCCTGGATCCCTGGCAGTGCCCAAGGCCAGGTTGGATGGGGCTGGGAGCAGCCTGGGATGGTGGAAGTTTCTTCACAACCCCAATTCCCATCTCCCAGCAAACACTGGCACCTCTGTGCTCCCCCAGCTTCCCCCAGCACAGACACTCCACAATCCACTTTATTTGGCTCCCACAAAGAGCAGAGGGGCTCCAGCCCTGGAGCAGCTCCCGGGCTCCTCTGGGCTCTCTCCAGCAGCTCCAGGTGCTCCTGCTGCTGGCCCAGGGCTGGGGCAGCTCTGCAGCGGGGGCTGAGCTGAGCTGAGCAGGGCAGAGGGGCAGAATCCCCCCCTTTCCTGCTGCCCATGCTGGGGATCAGCCCAGGGCACGGGGATGGATATTTGGGATAACAAAGGACTCTCAAGAAGAATTTCCCCCAAAGCTGTGACTCCCAGCTCTGCCCCTCCATGCTTTAGAAGGGAAATGCTGAAGCAGCTGCTGGAAGAGGCAAATGGCACCAACCACAGGGATCCAGGGCATTCCCGAGCTGGAAAAGC
This sequence comes from Climacteris rufus, assembly GCA_013398175.1. Lineage (NCBI taxonomy): Eukaryota > Metazoa > Chordata > Aves > Passeriformes > Climacteridae > Climacteris > Climacteris rufus. The sequence continues at coordinate 177,313 of VZRZ01008828.1, read as the reverse complement.
CAGGAATGTCACACTACCAGAGAATTCCCTCAGGGAAACCCTGCAAGCTCTGGATCACTGGCAGCCAGTGTGCAGATTTCAGAGTCACACCAGCAGGGAAATCATTCCCAGAAACTCCACCTCCACCCACTCTTCTTCCCAGGAGCATCCGTCCCCTCCTGAGGCTCCCAGGTGTGGCACCACCTGCTCCCAGCTGGAATTCTGGATGGGTCCGTCCTACCTCACCAAACTTGTGGGAAACGGGTGTTTCATCCCAAACCTGCTCAGGACAGCTCCACATTCCCGCTGGGGCACCCACAGGTGAGATCCAGGCAATGTGAGCTCCTGGTAGGAGTTCCAGGGCTCCAGTTTAAACTGTTTCAGGCTTTACCCAAAGCTGGACTCGGCCCCAAAGCCAGGCTGGGATTTTCCTCCTCATCCCCACCAAACCTGTCCTGCAATCCCTTTGGATCAGCACTGAAGGAACTCAGTTCCAGAATGCTGCTGGAATGATCCACAGAGTGGGGAAAATGGGAAGAAGAGTTTTCCCTGCAGCTGGACCAGGTGAGGAATACAAAGATGAATCTTCCTGTCTCTGTAGCCAAATGATCCCGGTTTAATGGTGATCCACAGGCAGCAGCTCCAAGGACCACCCAAATGATGGAAAACTTGCTCCAAGGATGCTCCACAAGGCCATGGATCGGCCCAGGAGAGGCCACACTCCCAGGCCCCCAACTCAGCCCTGCTCCAGAGGGACTCAGGAGCTCCTGATCCATGGGGATCAGGACAGGAGGGGAGGACTGGGATCTGGGACTGGAAAAGCTCCTGATCCATGGGGATCAGGACAGGAGGGGTGGACTGGGATCTGGGACTGGGAAAGCTCCTGATCCATGGGGATCAGGACAGGAGGGGTGGACTGGGATGTGGGACTGGGAAAACTCCTGATCCATGGGGATCAGGACAGGAGGGGTGGACTGGGATCTGGGACTGGGAAAGCTCCTGATCCATGGGGATCAGGACTGGAGGGGGGGACTGGGATCTGGGACTGGGAAAGCTCCTGATCCATGGGGATCAGGACAGCAGGGGAGGACTGGGATCTGGGACTGGGATATGTGGGATCAGCCCTGGGAAAGGGCCAGGAAGAGGGTTTAGGGATCAGAGGGAAGACAGGAGGGATTCTCCAGGTGGGATAAGAGGGTTGGAGAGATGTGTCCCTGGGAAAGGGGAGGAGGGAAGGATCCAGCCTCTTCCCAGTGCCAGGAAACAAAGTGGGGATGCTCCAGGGAACAGGTGAGACACACCTGAGCTCAGCCTAAAATCCCCTGGAGCCTCGGGAGCTGCTTCCTTCCCAAAAGCAGGAGCATCCCGTCTCCAGGTGGAAGATTCCTCCCCCACTGGTGCTGCTGCTCCTGCAGCCCCTCCCGGAGTCCCCTGATGGCATCAGGGAGGTTTAATTCCCAAATCTGTCACTTTGGAAAGCCTGGATGGCAATTCCCAAACAAACCCCATTCAATTTTGGTCCTTATGGGAATGCCCTGCTCAGCTCTGGCAGAGCTTCAGCAGGAACCTGCTGCCACCTCCCGGGATCCCTGCGAGGCCAGGGACTCCCAAAATATCCAATTTCTCCCCAAAATTAGGGGATCAAATCCATCCCCCCGCTCCAGGCGTGTGGAGCAGCTCCGGCTCTGGCTGAGCCTCTCCCAGAGGACACAGAAATGGGTTGAAAGGAGGGAAATTAGGGCAACACGAGCACGGCTGGAGCTGCTGAGCCCCGGAGACACGATAAAGGCATCAATTAATAGACGTATAAATTAAATTAATTTGCATCAATATGAATTAATTTAAATAAATTAGCAAACACATAAATTATTCGCCTCATAATTAATAAACCCATCAATTAATGACCTCCACAGAGTCCCCATTCACAGCGGGAGGTTTTGGGGTGGGGGCTCTGGGTAGACCCCCGGGACGCGGATCCGGGCAGGTTCTGCCGGGAAGGGGAAGCCGGGCACCTCCCGGGAAGGGGCTCTGGAAAAGCCCCGGGAGGGGGATCGGGCACCCCCGGGAGGGCTCCGGGCCGGGGGAAGGGGCGACCCCCGCCCGGGCTGAGCGACCCTCGGGGGGACAGACCGCTACCCTCGGCTGTCCCTCCGGCCCCGGCTGCCCCGCTCTCACCTTCTTGCCTTTCTTGCCCTCCTCCTCCATGGCTCCGGCGGCGGCCCGGGACCCCCCCGGAGCATCCCGGCCCGGGTGAGCGGCGCGGCCTCAGCGCGCGGCGGCGGCGGCGGCCAGGGCCCGCCCGGTTCCCGCTCCAGCCCCGCTTCCCGATCCCGATCCCGGTCCCGTTCCCGGACCCGCTCCCGGTCCCGGCTCCGCCTCAGCGCCCGCGGCTCAGCCCCGCCGCCATCTTGGGCGGCGCCTTCCCGTGACGTCATCGCCCCGCCGCCGGGGGACACGAGCGCAGTGCGCCTGCGCAAACCCCTGCGCACACAAACCACGCCCCCCTCCCTTCAAACCACGCCCACCGTCGCGTTATGATGACGTCATCAGGCGGTGCCCGCTCTCTCTGCCATGGCGGCCGCAGCAGCAGGTGAGGCTGGGATGGCGGCCCGGGCGCGTCCGCCGCCATCTGCGGCCATCTGCCGCCACCCGCGCCCGGGGCCGCCTCCGCGAGCCGCGGGACCACCGATTGCTCCCCCGGGCTGCACCAGTGGCTCCTCGGGCTTCACCGATGGCTCCCGGGACCGCGCGGCGTGCGGAGCTTCCCCCCCCATCGGCCCCGCTGCGGCCGTGAGGGGCCACGGGGTGCGGTGCCTGCTGGGAAGGGCGGCAGAGGGGATCCCGGGGGATCGAGGGTGCCCCAGAAGCGGTTTCCCCGCGCAGGCTCCAGCATGGGTGGGCCTGGCGTGGCCCCCGCCATTCCTGCAGCGCTGCCAGAGCATCCTGGGGCCGTTTGAGGCCTCTCCCGGCTCTTCCCGGGGGCGGTCATAGAATCCCCGGACACGCCAGGGCCGGGGAGGAAGCTGGGAGGGAGATGGGGGAGCCCGAAATCCCCGGGCAGGGCCCACGACTGTGCCCGACACGGCGGGTCCAGTGACATTCCTGCTCTTTTCCATTCCAGGCTTCTGCTCCGAGGATATGGAGAGATTCAGGAAGCCACCAGGAAGAAGGAAGTGGATTCAAGGGACCTTTCACCCTAATTGGCCTAATTTTCGCTAATTAATGCTACCAAGGCCTCAGCCCCTTGTCTCCCGGGGCTGAAATCCTTTGGGAATGCCGTGACCTGGGACATGGAGCTCCACTGCAGTTGGATTTATTCATCACTGCCCAGGTGAGGGTTGTCCCGTGCTCTGCCAGTGCTCCTTGGCTGCCCAGTGGGCATCTCCAGGGCTGGAATGCCTTGGGAATGTCGGGGACTTTGGCTCCTGGGAGCCTGGGCAGGTCCTGGTGTCACCATGGGCTGCGTTCCTGGGCTGTGGCCGTGTCACCCCTCGCTCCAGCCAGGCATTCCCAGAGTGCCACCAACCTGCCCAGGCTTCCCGGGGCTTCTGGAGAGCCCAGGATCCCCCACGTCTGGGTGCCCAGGGCTCTTCCCAGCGCAGGCTCCAGCATGGGGGGGCCTGGTGTGGCTCCCACCATTCCTGCAGCGCTGCCAGAGCATCCCGGGACCGTTTGAGGCCTCTCCTGGCACCTCCCGGGGGTGGTTATGGAAACCCCGGACACCCCTGGGCCTGAGTGGGATTTGGGGATAATGGGAGGGGGGGACAGGGGCTGCACCCAGCACAGCAGGGCCAGTGACATTCCTGCTCTTCCCAATTCCAGGGTCCTGCTGCGGCGATCCAGAGGGATTCAGGAAGCCACCAGGAAGGATAAAGTGGGTGCAGCACTCTTGTCACCATAATTAACCCAATTCTGGTTAATTAATGCTGCCAAACCCAGCACAAGGAGTCAAGCCCTCATCCCCCGTGGCTGAAATCCCATGGGAATGCCATGACCTGGGACACACAGCCCCATCCCTTCATCGTGGGATGACACCATGATTCAGTGTCACCACCTCTCCAGGTGAGGGGAGTCACCTGCCAAGGCGTGGACAGCCTGTCCCAGCCTTCCAAGGTGCTGTTATCCCACAGGGATTTACCCAGTGGCCGTGGATGGAATGAGGAGCTGGAATTCCCTGTGGAAGAACAAGGATTCAGTGACGCCACAATCAGGGAATTAAACATGAACCTGTAGTTTTTCCATGTTATGATTCCAAACCTTTTTTTTCCTTCCATTCTGAGAAAAAGGGGTTAAAAATAGGGGTTCAGTGGGAGGGGAAGGAGGTGCTCTGGGTCTGGAACAGCAATTCCCCAGGGCACCAGGGACCCACCCTGTGTCGCAGATCCAGTGTCCCTGACAGGCAGTGTCCCCATGGCCCAGGGTCACCTGGACTTGCTGTCCCCATGTCTCAGGTTCAGATGGCCCCATATCCCTGAGCCACAGTGTCCCCATGTCCGTGTGTCCTGGTGTTCTCGTGTCCCAGATGCTGATGGTTCCAGTGCCTCTGTGCCCTGTTGTCCCTGGGCCCTGATGTCCCCATGTCCCTGTGCTCACGTTCTGTGTCCCAGTGTCCCCAGTCCCTGGTGACCGTGTGCCCAACGAGCCAGGGCAGGCTGGCTGGGAAAGCTGGGAGGGGGGTGCAATTCCCATCTGGAAGAAAGTGGCTCTGGTCTGGGCCCACTGGGATCTAGGAAGCTGCTGAGGAGCTGCTCCTGTACCAGAACCCGTCAAATAGTTCAGTTAATGGGTCAGATAATTAAATTAATGGTCAATTAATGGATGAAATTATTACATTAGTGGGTTAAATACGTTAATGGAATATTGTAGGATAAAGCTCCCATTACTCTGATTGATCCACGTTGTTGGAACAACACTGGGGGGAGAACGAGGCATCCCTGGGACCACCGAGGGGTCCTGGAGCCTTAAACACACAACACGACACTGGGGAGCCCACGGGAGGAGGGGAGAAGGGTCATTAACGTGGTAATTAATTAACGGAACCCAGTCAGGGTGGAAGGCCTGGGTGGGCCCGGGGATCGCTGGTTGCCATAGCAACCACCCCACTTCCGGGGGCGGAGCTCCGCCATGACAGCGCCCGGGGCCGCCAATCAGCGAGCGAGGCGTTCCCATGGCAACGTGGGCGCGGGCCCTGCGGTGGGCGGGGCGTCGCCATGGCAACGGGGCCGGAAGTGTCGCGCGGACTCGGTGTCCCGTGAGCCCCCGCGCGCGGTTCCGGCGGGCCGGGCCGGGATCGGGAGCGGGGCCGGGGCCGGGATCTGGCCGGGATCGGGATGGAGGCCGTGCCCCGCATGCCCATGATCTGGCTCGACCTCAAGGAGGCCGGGGAGTTCGCCTTCAACGCCGCCGTCAAGAAGGTGGGGCCGCGGA
>VZRZ01008828.1:118612-148819 GCA_013398175.1 Climacteris rufus | reverse complement strand
GTGAGGGATCCCCGATGGAGGTGTGAGGGATCCATGGTGAGGGATCCCCGATGGAGGTGTGAGGGATCCATGGTGAGGGATCCCCGAGGAGGTGTGAGGGATCCCCTGGTGGTATGTGAGGGATTCTTCCCCCATGGTCATGGCGGTGAGTGTGTCTCCTCCCAGCCCATTCACCTCAAATCAGCACATCTATAGAGTCAGAATCACCCAATGCTTGGGATGGAAGGGGCCTTAAAGCCCATCCAGTGCCCTGGGCAGGGACACCTTCCACTATCCCAGGCTGCTCCAAGCCCCATCCAGCCTGGCCTGGGACACTTGCAGGGATCCAGGGGCAGCCACAGCTTCTCTGGGCACCCTGTGCCAGGGCCTTCCACCCTCACAGAGAAGTTCTTCCCAATATCCAGTGCAACCTCCTTTCTGTCAGTTTGAAGCCCCTGCCCCTCATCCTGTCACTCCACACCCCTGTCCAAACTCTCTCCCCATCTTTCCTGTAGCTCCTTCTGGTACTGCAAGGCCACAATGAGGTCACCCTGAAGCTTCTCTTTTCCAGGCTGAACAATCCCAACTCTCCCAGCCTTTCCCCACAGCAGAGGTGCTCCATCCCTCCAATTTGTTGGCCTCCTCAGACTTGCTTCAGCAGCTGCCTGTCCTTCCTGAGGGTGTCTCCTTTCCCCAGGTGTCCTGTTCCCAATCCCTGTGTGTGTAACGGAGCAAGTACAGCCCCAGAACTTTAATAGCTCAGGACAAGAGGAAAAGGCCTCAAGATAAGCCAGAGGTTCAGGCTGGATATTGGAAAAGTTTCTTCCTGGAAAGAGTTGTCCAGCCCTGGCACAGCTGCCCAGGGCAGGGTGGAGCTGCCAGCCCTGGCAGGATCTCACTGCTGTGGGTGTGGCACTGGGGGACATGGGGCAGTGGGGGACACAGTGGTGCTGGGGCAGGGTTGGACTCCATGTCCTGAAGGCCTTTTGCAAGCTCAGTGAGTTTCTGGCTCTGTGGCTGTGCTGTCTGCAGGCAGTGACCAGCAGGGGCTGTGCTCCTGCTCCCCCCAGGCCCAGGCCCCACCCCTGCCCACCTCCATGCGGCGGATGTCGATGGACAGCACCGTGGTGAAGAAGAACATCTGCAGGAAGAAATCCGACACCAGCCCCACCACGGCGAAGAGGCAGAACTCCTGTGGGTGGGACACAGGGCTGAGCTCCCAGGTCACCTCAGAACAAGGGACACTCGGCACTTTCTACTGACCAGCCCCATTATCCATCCCTCCTACTGACAGGTTAGGGCTGGCTGAGTCCATCTGACAATTCAAGAGTGTTTGTTCTGATTCACACTCTTTGCTCTTTTTAGCCACAATCCATCAAAGGCCTGGGGCTCAGCTCCCAGGGGACAAGGGACAGGTCAAGAGGAAATGGTCTCAGGTTGGGCCAGGAGATGTTCAGATTAGAAATTAAGGAGAATTTCTTCCCCAGAAGGGTGGTCAAGCACTGGAACAGGCTGTGAGGGCAGTGGTGGAGTCCCCACCCCTGGAGGGATACAAAAGCTGTGTGGATGTGGGGACACGGGTCAGTGGTGGCTTTGGCAATGGTTGGACTGAGGCTTTTCCAACCCAAACAGTTCCCCAGCTGTGTGACCCTGGTGCCCAGCCCCTGCAGTGCCCGGGGCTCTGTGCTGCCCCCTCACCTGGATGGCCGGGACCAGGGTGAAGTACCCGATGAGGATGATCCCGAGCTCTGTTGCCATGTTCTTCATGATGGACCAGCTCTCGTTGCTCAGGCCTGGAGAGAGGCAAGGACAGGTCAGAGGAGCCTCTTCACTGTGCCAGACATGAGCACAGCAAAAGGAGCTGCATTCCCATCTTTAAAACCAGGAATACACGGACAACAGGCAAAAAAGGCCTTTCCAGGGTAAAATTCCAAAGTGCAAAGGCCCACTGAAGTTTTGAGTTCTGCTTCCCAGCTAGGATGCAAACCACTTGTATTTTTAAAACTAAAATCAGCATCACTGTAGAATCCTTTCCCCCTGATGTTGAGAAACAACTCTGAAGTTTGCAAATTCCGTGTATCCATGGTGTGAGCACACTAAAATCCTTACACAGGCACAGAGTGTTCAAAGAATGGAAAAGACAATTTTGTAACACACTCAGGAGTTTGTAGGACCTGTGGTCCGCACTTCTGATATCCAGGATGTGAGGACACGATGCTCAGTATCCACACCAGGAATCCAGCTCTCCCTTACCAATGATTTTTTATATTTATTTATATTTCTTCAGCTAACAACTCAGCCAAAAAGACACGCCCACAATGACAGCATTATATTAGTCCTTGGAATTAAAAGCAGGACAAAAGGCTGTTTCCCCAGCTCACCTTGCTTCCTTCAGAGATGTGAATGAGACCATTCCCCCCTCCCAGTCCCTGGCTGTCCCCTCTTCCCTCTCTGCAGTGTCCTGCAGCAGGACCCACCTTGGGCAATGCGGAGCTTCACTTCCAGGTCCACGGGTGTGGACACAACGGACTTGGTGAGGACCAGCACGTTCTCCAGGCCAATCACCACCACCAGGTATGGGAATATCTCTCTGGAGAAACAGAAGCACAGCTGAGGAGGAGATCCATGGTGAGAAAGAGGAGAAAGAGGCAAATCTGGAGCAAAGACACCTCTGGAGTGCAGGTGAGGAGACAGCACCCCATGCCCTGGGCTCAATCCCTTCTCACTCTGTGACAGGGAAGGGGTTTGTGTTTCATGTGCCTTGGGCAAAGCTGCAGGATTTCCTGGAACATGATCACTGTGGAGCACCACTAAGTTATTCCTGGTGCTTCCCAAGGAGGGGACAGAGCCCTGTGGTCTCCAGCACCAGGTACAACAAGGTGTAAATACAGAGATGGAGCTGGCACAGCCTGGGAGGGACTGGGGGTAATTCCTTATCAGGCAGGGGGCAGGGAGCATGTCCCACCTCCTTCAAGGATCATCCCATTCCACCCCCTGCCATGGGCAGGGACACCTTCCACTGTCCCAGAGTGCTGCAAGCCCCATCCAGCCTGGCCTTGGGCACTGCCAGGGGTGGGGCAGCCACAGCTTCTCTGGGCAACTGTGCCAGGGCCTGCCCACCCTCACAGGGAAGGATTTCTGCTGTCTGTCTCACCTAAATCTCCCCTCTTTCAGTTTGAGCCATTGCTCCTTGTCCTATCACTGCAGTTCCTGATGAAGAGTCCCTCTCCAGCTTCCCTCAGGCTCCCTCAGACACTGGAAGGGGGGAATGTCGGTGAATATCCACAGTGAGTGAAAAAAACACCAATACAGACAAGTCTCTCGTGGGCAGCTCCTCATTCATGGGCAAGAATCTAAAATTCAGCCAGAACAACTCGGGCCTGCCTTTAATTCAAGCATTTTCTGCTCAGAACCTGTGTGTCCTCTGGGCAGCACCAGGACAGGACACAGATGGGAGAAAAGCTCCTTAGGGATGGGACTCTCTGAACAAAGAGAATGCAGACACCGCAGGAGGAGGGTGTGGGAGAGCCTGCTCAGCTCCAGGAATAACACCCCAACAATTCCTCCTGCTTTAGGCACACAGTAGGGAATCTCCAGGAGGACTGGCCAGCACAGGAGCCCATGTCCTGCAGCCCTGGAGAGCAGCTGAGGGGGCTCCTGGCCAGCAGAGTGCAGAACACAGCCCTGCAGAGCCGCTGCCCCCCTGCCCCGTGGCCCAGGCTGGCAGGGCTGGCACGTACCCTCCGTTGAGCGTGGGTGTGAGGCCAAACAGGGTGCAGAGCCCCACGGACATGAGCAGGGAGCTCAGCACCGTCACCACCGCCGCCAGCGCCAGGCCCCACTTGGACTTCACCATGTCGATCTTCCCTGCAAAACCCAGGGGGAGCAAACGGGATTAATGCACACAGGGAAGGGATGCTGGTCCCCACTGGCTCCAGGAGGGCACTGAACAGCCCTCAGCCCAGAAAGGAGGGGCAGCTCAGTGCTCATGTGTGAAATGCAGCTCCCAGAGCCTCCCAAGACAAGGGTGGTTTACAGCTCCAACCAATCTCAGGACCACACTGAGGTGTGAAAAAAGGAACCCACCAGCTCAGAACCTGTGTCTGATCTGTCTGATAACGGATGAAAAAAACGATTCCTGGGGCATTTAAAGCTGCCCAAGATGGAAAATGCCTCAGAAGATATCACAGAATCAAGGAATGGTTTGGGCTGGAAGGATCATCTCATTCCAACCCCGTGGCATGGGCAGGGCACCTTCCACTATCCCAGGTTGCTCCAAGGCCCATCCAACCTTGGACACTTCCAGGGATGGGGAAACACCTCCAGGCTGGGAAGTGCATCACCAGCAGTAACACCACACTGGCTAAGAGGGACAAATTAGCAGGACTCAGACCAACAGAGTGAGTAATCCACTGTAAAACTCCCAGACTGCCTTTCTTGCTGCAGCAGGCGGGAATGGACAGCAGTGTGCAGCCCCGAGCCCACCCCCAGTGGCAGCAGTGCAGCTGCCCCCAACCTACGTGTGGAGAAGTAGATGTAGGCGAAGAGGATGATGTAGGTGGTGACGAGCGGGATGAGCTCGGCGATGCCGATCTCCTCCTTGAAGTGCACGTGCACCACGCTCTCCTCCCGCAGGCTGCAGTTGGGGCTGGGGTGCAGCAGCTTCAGGCGCGAGCGGAGGCTGCTCAGGAACCTGGGGGACAGCAGCAGGTCACTCACCTTGCCCAAAAAGCAGCAGCTCCTACAGGAGCACAGCACGAGGAAGCTCTGTGGGGTCCCGTGGTTCTCTCCAGGCCTCAATCCCAAACCTGCTTCTCACTGGCCAAACCCACCCAAACCCTGAGTTCTACAAAGGTTTGCTGTGCAGACTCACCAGAACTTTATGGAAAGCAAAGACTCATCAACCACAATCTGAGCCCTGGGCAGCAGAACACACTGTGGTCTCAAACACCCTCGGAATTTTCACAGAATTACAGAATTCTGTGTAAAAATGCCTGATGGAAGTGCCACACAATGGCCCTCGAAGCTCAGGGCTCTGGCAGAGTGGGTTTCAACTCCTGTGCTGCCCATTCCATCCCAGGCATCCCTTAGGGAATTCTCTGCAAGTCCTCAGATCCACTCGATCCAGGCCAGTTTGGCCAACAGCGCCAAAGGGTTTTCAGCAGCTGAGCCAGTGCTTACTGGAAAGCAAACCAGGCTTTGGGACCTGTACAGGGTCCTGTGTACAGGGACCTGGGTCAAAGCAGAGCTGCTGCGCCCTGGCTGCCACAGGAACTCCCCCTGGCAGCTCTGATGTTACAGGCACTGTTTCTGGAGAGGAGCCGAGAACCGAGGGTATTTTCTTTCCTTAAAACACAGCAAGTTTTCTCCCCAACGCAGAACCTTGAGAAGCTGCAAACTACTCAAGGAAATGGAGAGAAAGCAAGCTGTGGCAGCACTGGAGAGCAGGCAAGAGCAGCCGTGGGCAGGGGCCCTCACCTGGAGTCGTAGCGCTGCAGCCCCAGGGTGACGGTGTAGGACACCACGCGGCGCCGGTTGGACAAGCTCACCCCGCTGTAGCGCCCGGGCAGCCCGAACAGCAGGTCTGGGGAGGGACAGCGAGTCAGGGACAGCACACACACAGCAGGGACAAAGGAGGGCTCCTGAGAGCAGCACCGGTGACAGGGCTGCTCTGATCCCACGGGACATCCCACACTTGCTGGGCAGACCCCACCCATGGGGGTCAGTAGCTGATGCAGGTGCTCAGCCACAGCAAGCTCACACTGGATGCTCAAAAATAACCTTGAAAGCAAACTTCCTTCAGGGTTACAACCCCCTTCTCAGAGAAATCATATAATACATTATATAGGTGCTCCAGCCACAGCAAGCTCACACTCTGGATGCTCAAAAATAACCTTGAAAGCAAACTTCCTTCAGGGTTACAACCCCCTTCTCATATAATACATTATACATTTCCAGAAGTTTTAAGTTCCTTTCAAACCAAAGGATTAAACCTGCATTTCCTCTGGTGTTGTGGAACCACTGATGATCCCACACATGGTCAGAGGGTTTTTTTTAATTAAGGGAGAAAAATAGTTTTATGATATCCATTGTCAACTCGGGCTGTGTGCAAGGAATTAGAACACACAGGGGAGCAGGATAAATGTTCCTTTCTTCATGACAATGGAGCCTTTGAGTGTGACACAAGGAAAAGCCAGGCTGGAGCAAGCGTAGAGTGAGAGGAACAAAACCCTGCTATTTTTACCTGCAGAAAGGAGCCTGGCTGAGTGAATTGTTCACTTCCCACAAATACAGAAGTGAGCTTAAATACAGATATAAAATAACAAAGGCTGGGCAGCTTCAGCTGCTATGAGTGACAAAATACTGCCCGAATTGGCACTCTCAGCAATGCAGGCGTTGGAATTAGTGAGGATGGAATCACAACTGGAGCTGTAGGCAACTCTCAGCCCCCCTGGCTCTCCAGCCCCCCACCTTTGAGAGTGGCTGATGTCTGCAGGGTCTTTGGCTCATGCTGGTGGATGGTTTTGATGATGTCTGGGTCGGCATTGAAGCGCTCGCGGTCGTTCTGCCAGAAGTTCCCTGGAGACAGCAGCAGGCAGCCGTGCTCTGGGAGCAGATCCCGCAGCTTCCTGAGGCCAGGCAGCAGGTCTGTGACCTGCAGACACACCTCCTCCAGGCTCCTCACCCCCGAGCTGCAAGGCAAACACAGGGCTGTGCAGGCAGGCAAAGGCAGAGCTGTTGGAGAGCAGCATTTTACCCCCCTGTCACCAAAAAGCTTCTCTGCTGTCCTGTTTAACTGATGCAGAACCTTGGGGTGCACATCCCCCCAACAGCTCAGTCTCCTGGAGCCAGCACAAAGCTTTTGGTGCCACAGAACTAAAACTGACAGCTGCCAATACACACCTTCTAGTGAGAAGGCAGGAGGTACCACATAAGCTCAAGCTTGTGACTGACACACAAATAGCATTTTACAGCTACAGAAGACCACTGTGAGTTCCAAAAAGCAGACAATCTTTTCTACACTCTCTGGAGTGTGTAAAGGGTTCTCTCCAGATGGCTGAGAGGTTGGTCTCCTGCTGCTGCTCTCCTAGAAGTTGAATGAAAGGAAGCTCCTGTGCACCATTCATCTGATTGCTAAGTCACACTGGCTCCCAATCCTACTATTTCTTGGCCAGCTGTAATACAGTACCTGTTATTCTGCACTGTATGTGGCTACTAGTAGTCCCCTTTTGTTTACCCTGTGTAGTAAGTGGTTTTGTTCAAGTTTTGGTCATATATGTGTTTTCTTGTGTCTATTCAATAAACCAGTTCATGCTGTAACAGCCCTGACGGGCCATTGTTAAAGAACTGGAGAGATAAAGGGGTTTTGGGGTGCAGGCTGCCCCAATTGAGCTGCTGCCAGAAATCTGAGACAGGCTGAGCCCACCTAAACTTACACCCTCATTCATAACACATCCAGGGAGCTGCACAGGGGTCACAGCTGAGGAACAGGACCTGGGTGTCCCTGGAACTGGGAGCAGGCTCCAGAACCCCAGCACCACTCCCTGGGTGCTGCCTGACCACACAGCTCTCACCCCTCACCCAGCTCGGCTGCCACGTTTTCATTTCCACATTGAGGACACCTCCACTCAACAGAGAAAGTGTCTCTGGAATTCTTCCAGCCTTCCAACCCCTCTCCACACATGCATGGGATGGTTTACAGCAATCCTGACCAGCCTCCCGGGGTGGATCCTTTGAGGTGCACAGAGTGCTCTAAAATGCACCCAGGAGTCCACGTCTGCACCTGGGCACGGGGCTTTCCCAGCTCCTCTGCATTGTGTGGAAAGGAGAATTTCCTCAGAGGTTCAGAAATCCACACAGGTAACTGGGATGAACTGGAACCTGTGTCTGACATAATCCTGATCAAGGCCTAACTCCAGGCTCACCCAGGGTTTAGAGCAGGAGCTGTTGGACAGACAGGTGTAAGAGGACATCTCACCCCAGCAGAGCTGATGTGTTTGTCACCCGCTCAGGTAACTCAGACAGGAGCAGTGTCCTGTGGGACTTCTTTTGGGTTAACCCAGCTGCCCATGAACCCCTCCCTGCTGCAGTGAGATCTGCATTGCTGACTGACAGACACCTCACTCTACAAATTATCAAAGCCACACCAAACTTCCACACAGCAGAAATCTTCTGCACATTCCCTGGACAACATTTAAAATTTTTAACTGACACCAGAGCTCAGATCTCTTTAATTACTCCCAAGGATGCTACAAAACTAAGCTTAAGTTCTAAAAATAAAAAAAAGCTCATTTAACTGGCTTTAATGAAAAAAGCATTTTCTGTTACACTGCTGAAGTCCTTTAATGGTTACCTGGGGAAAAGTGAATGACTTTACACACATCTGGGATTGCACACCACAAAGGAAACGTGAGGATATGACATCCTTAAAGGGAAACTCTGGCAATGACCCAATGGGGATGCCTGGCCCTTCAGACCCACAAAACCCCCACACAGTAATCTTTCTGGGAAAGAGAGGAAAATCAAGCTCTTAAAAATGACAACTTGCTGTGTTTTACCTGTTTCTGCTGAAATTAACCTGTAACAGCACCCTACACCTCCTGCAGCCAAAGAAGGGATAAATGAAATAATTAAAGATGTAGAACAAAGAGGCATTATATTTAGGATGCAGTCGACTCACAATTCTCCTGTTTGGCTGGTGACAAAAGCAGAGGGAGCTGGTGTTTAACAATTGATTATCAAAGGCTACTGCAAACCTCACTGCTACACTGCAGGCAGCTGCAAGAACTGGATGGCACTTTGGGATAGAAAGGACAGGGTTTTTATGGTCCCAGGAAGGAGATAAACCCAAGTTTGTATTCTCTTGGAAAGGAGCACAACACACCTTCCATCACCAATCCCAAGGGTATGAGCACCCACCCACCAGAGCACAGAAGCTTTGGCTGAACTGCTCAGCAAATAAAAATGCAGGCAGGAGCACAGATTTATCAGAACATTGATGATGTGTTGGTAGCAGGGGAGCAGGCAAGTGCAGTAAGAACAGCAGCACAGGATACAGGGAATAGAAGAAACCAAGAGGGGACAGAAGTGCCTTCAGCCAAGTGCCAAGGTCCCTCTAAAGAGGTGACATTCCTGGGAACCTGGGAGGAGCAGGCCAAGCTGTAATTCCAGATGGAACCATTACAAAATTAGATGCTGCAGCTACCCCCACTACCGAAAGGGAACTTCAAAAGATCATGGGTACTCTGAGATACCAGAGAACTCATATTCCTGGATTTTCTCTAACAGCCAGACCCTTGCACACATTCATGAGGAAAAACCAAAACTGGGAATGGCTTGAGAGCCACAAACAGGCTTTGCAAACACTGAGAGAAGAGCTGAAAACCTCTCAATCACTTGTGCCAGTTCATCCCAGTGATCCTGTCAGAGCTGAGGGGGATTTTGCTGAACACAGGGCTCACTGCAGTATGTTCCAGCAAGGCCCACAGAGACCCAAAGGGCAATTAGGGCTCAGTCCCACAGCATTAAAGGATACTGAGAAGAGATACACTGCCTGGGAGAAGGGATTGTTATCTCTGAGCCAGCTCCTGAACAAGTAGCTGGGAAATCCAAGGAGCTTTGAAGCTGCCAGGCAGCACTAAGAAGGGAACTGCACCCAGAGCAGCAGTGCACAAATGGGGGGTGTGTGCCTCAGGGTCACAGAGCACATGGATGCCACTGAAGGGCCACCAGAACCTACACAATTACAGATAACTGTGACTCCAGAGCTCTCAGTTTGCCACAGCCATGCAAACCCAGTCCTGCAGGAGCATCCTGCATTCAGACTCTCAGGTTAAGGTTTGGTTCTCTGCTGTCTCAGCCAAATGGGAGCACAGAGTTCAGTTCACCCTGCACCAGGAGTGGGGAGTGCAGGTGGGCAGCTGGGAGCTGTGCTGCTGCAGAGAAGGGGAAAGCAAGGGCTGTGTGTGCTGGGCTGGGCACTCTGGGCTGCTGCCATCCAGGGCTGTGGCAGGGGGAAGGGTCACACTGGCAGGGGAATGGCAAAGAGCTTTGGCAAAGGAAGAGGGAAATGCTTCTTGCTACAGGCTCAGTCCTGAAAAATCCACAGGGAAGGGACAGAGCTCATGCAAATGAGCTTTACAGACTCATTGGAATGAGGTGGATCTGACAAAAATCAGAAGATGGAAACTGGTATGGACTGGGTGAGTGGTTACAGGGTAAAGCAGGGCACACTGGGCACCAAACTCTGTTCTTGCAGCACAAGCAGAGGCTGGCACTGACCAGGAAGGTGTGTGAGGGCATTCTCAGTGTCCCCAGTGCAGCTGAGACTTGGACAAAACGAGCCAGACCTGGCACCACCTTTACAAACCCAAAGTAACAAATGCTCTGCTCCTCCTGGCAAACAGGTCCTGCAGGGCCTGTGAGGGCACCCAATGGCTACAAGTCTCTGGGCTGGGAGTTGCCACTAAAAGCAGGAGTGCTGATGCCAAAGTGACTATTTCAGCACTCAGGGACTGGTGTTCCAGTCTCCCTGTCCCAGACTCTCCACAGAGTGCCAATGGCTCACACTTCAGCAGTGTGGGGGTACAAGACTGGGCCAAAAGAGAAGGTATTGAGTGGGTTTTCCATACCATCCCCAAGCAAATGGGTAGTGGGGTGTGCCAGTGGTTTGCTAAAGTGCTGCCTTAGGCCACACAGCTCTGCTTGGGATAAAAGGTTAGACTCTGTGGTATATCAAATACAATAAATAGCTGATGCCAGACACAATAAATACAATAAATGTAACTCCTGGGCTCCTACAAGGGAATAAAGGCAGGTCTGGACAGCACAGGAACTGATGGACCTGCTGGAGCTGAGGCTGCAGCAGAATCAAACTCTGAAGTGGCAATGATTGTATGGTTTAGCTCTGGTTTACGGAATCATGTCTTTGCTCACCCCTGGGTCAGTCAGCCATCCCAACAAAACCTTGCAAAGGAAAGAAAAGAGAGCAGTGTCTTTTTCCCCAGGGCCACTCTAACAAAACACACAGAGAACAGACACTGCCTGGCCCTTGGGAGAGAAATTCCCACCCAAAGCTACTGCAAGCTGTGACACTGATCACACACCACAGCAGCTGCTGGATTTGTTCTCTTCCCACTCATTCAGATGAAAGCATTCAGCTGATGGGAACTCCAACACCAAACATATTTTCCAGTGGCCTTCCAGCTGGAGTGATGCTCCTTCTGGAAGCAAAGACAGCCCAAATTGACACAGCACTAAAAACCTTGATTGGTACTGTTAAGGTACTAAAGAATGTGACAATTGCCACGGTTTTGATTAATATTTATGTATGTTTTGTCCCAACAGATTTGCACTGTACATGATTTTCTGCAAGTGTTGCTTTGTGTCTTCCCTCTGCTTGTCACAGAGAGTGGAAAAGATTCCTCTCTGAATGTAACTTGAATTTTCATATGATTAAGAACTCAGTTTTGTGCACCTCTTCCTGCCTCCTCTGGGTAAGGTATAAAATTCCCAGCTGGAGGAGGTGAGAACAAATTGAGTTTCATTACCCCTTGATTCCCCTGAGGCAACCAGACTATTCCACAGTACCTGTCTATTTGTTTGGGTTATTGTAGAATTGTCGAACACTGGATATAAAATATAGAAAAGAATATCAAATATATAACAGAAAAGAATATCAAATATATCACAGAAAATAATATAAAACATATAACAGAAAAGAACATAAAATATATAACAGAAAAGAATATCAAATATATAGAATATAAAAGAATATAAAACAATATACAACAGTCTGTTTGCACACCAAGAAAATCAGCTGTGTTCCCCTTTGTTACTGGCAACAACCAAGCAGAACTTCCTACTGACTTTTGAGGTAATTGCAGAATTTATCTCCAGATTAGATGTTTCCTGAAATATCTGAGTGTGCCCACAACATGGTGACCTTACCCCAAGGTTTAGCT
This sequence comes from Climacteris rufus, assembly GCA_013398175.1. Lineage (NCBI taxonomy): Eukaryota > Metazoa > Chordata > Aves > Passeriformes > Climacteridae > Climacteris > Climacteris rufus. The sequence goes on along the minus strand of VZRZ01008828.1, from coordinate 136,877 downwards.
CTAAATGTTGCAGTGTTTTCCTTCTGCTGGTATGAACAATAATAATAAAAGTAATAATTTTGCTTCCATGTTGCATCACTGCTCATCAAGGCCAATGTCAATGGGAGATAATGAGAATACAATGAGAAGACAAGGGAGATAATGAGAGCACAACACAGGCCTGGAGCAAGCTGTTTCTGCCTGTAACTGGCAACAGATTATTATCCATAGGCTAAGGCAGCAGAGGGGCTGAGCACACAGACAGAAGGTCAGTGCCAAGGCTGGGGGAGCTGGCAGGGAGAGAAGAAACTGTATTGACAGTAAAAATGGCATTGCTAACAAATGACCCCTGAGGGCAGCAGCTGGGGGCAAGGAATGGGCCCCAGGAGCAGGGTGGACACTCAAAATGAGAAATTTAATCCCTTTCTTTGAACAGCACAAAAAGCAAGACCCCAGCTGGGGTAAAAAGAGTTTCTGCTCTGAGGTGGGAGCTTGTCAGCTGGAAAGGACAGAGGGCCATTAATAAATGACCTCTGAACATGTAAAACTGATGTGAGTGGCCACGAAAAAGGGACCTGTGATCCCAGAGGTGTTTCAGGAAAAGCCCTTCCACGGCAAACAGCACCCAAGTGAGACTCCCCTGTGCCAAGAGGAGCCAGGATGGGCCAGGGAATGCTGAGCCTCTCACTGCAGTGAGCCCAGAGTGCTACGTTTGGCTTTGAACAAACAGGGCTCTGGGCTGGGGAGGGTGAGCTCTCCCTGGGAACACCTGGAAGCTGAGGAAAGCTGTTGTTGTACAAAGGCTGTGACAGGACAAGACCAAGCAGGTATAAAGTGTTCCTAAAGAAAGTCAGGAGAGGGCTCCTGGCCAGGAAATCCCAGCAGAGGCCCAGGAACTCCCTGGGATAAGGAATTCTGTGACACTGCACCTGCTGTACCAGGTATTGCCTTGGAGGGCCCTTCCAGACTCTGAGCAGAGATTGCTGAGGATTTCCAGTGCCTTACTGGGAGCACAGGGAGTTTTCCAGCACAAATGTGAACTGCTCCATGTGCAGGATGATCCCCCGTCGCTCAGCACTGCTCTCTCATTTCTGTTTGACTTTGAGCAGCCCAGAGCTCCTGGCCAGCCCTGCAGGCAGCCCTCTGGAGCCAGGAGTGCACGGCAGCAGCTCCTGGGCCTTACCTGTCCCTCAGGGCGTGGTTCCTGATCTCCTCCACCAGCTGGAAGACGCGGGACAGCGGCGAGCGGAACACATCCACAGCCAGGAAGTTCTTCTGCCACGGGGACACGGTGGCTTTCACAAAGATCTGCTGGATGTAGGCCACGGGAGCACCAACATACTGCAGGCACAGCACAGCAGGTGAGGCACTGGCAAGCTCCCAGCAGGATCTGAGCAGAAGGGCTTGGCCAAACTCTCTTTTCCCTCCCCAGATTAGAGGTGAAACATGACAGGACTAACCAGGTAAGAACCTTTGGGTTGTAGGGACCTTAGGGATCATCCAGGCCCACCCCAGCCATGGGCAGGAACACCTCACACCATCCCAGGTGGCTCCCAGCCCCATCCATGGGCAGGGACATGGAACATGAAAGGACTAACCAGGCAAGAACAAAAGGAGTCTGTTTCTCTCTTTGGGTTGTAGGGACCTTAAGGATCATCCTGTCCCACCCCATCCACGGGCAGGGACACCTCACACCATCCCAGCTTGTTCCAAGCCCCATCCATGGGCAGGGACACCTCACCCTATTCCAGGTGGCTCCCAGCCCCATCCATGGGCAGGGACACCCTGCACTGTCCCAGGTGGCTCCAAACCCCATCCATGGGCAGGGACACCCTGCACTGTCCCAGGTGGCTCCAAACCCCATCCATGGGCAGGGACACCCTGCACTGTCCCAGGTGGCTCCAAACCCCATCCATGGGCAGGGACACCCTGCACTGTCCCAGGTGGCTCCAAACCCCATCCATGGGCAGGGACACCCTGCACTGTCCCAGGTGGCTCCAAACCCCATCCATGGGCAGGGACACCCTGCACTGTCCCAGGTGGCTCCAAACCCCATCCATGGGCAGGGACACCCTGCACTGTCCCAGGTGGCTCCAAACCCCATCCATGGGCAGGGACACCCTGCACTGTCCCAGGTGGCTCCAAACCCCATCCATGGGCAGGGACACCCTGCACTGTCCCAGGTGGCTCCAAACCCCATCCATGGGCAGGGACACCCTGCACTGTCCCAGGTGGCTCCAAACCCCATCCATGGGCAGGGACACCCTGCACTGTCCCAGGTGGCTCCAAACCCCATCCATGGGCAGGGACACCCTGCACTGTCCCAGGTGGCTCCAAACCCCATCCATGGGCAGGGACACCCTGCACTGTCCCAGGTGGCTCCAAACCCCATCCATGGGCAGGGACACCCTGCACTGTCCCAGGTGGCTCCAAACCCCATCCATGGGCAGGGACACCCTGCACTGTCCCAGGTGGCTCCCAGCCCCATCCATGGGCAGGAACACCTCCCACCATCCCAAGTGGCTCCCAGCCCCATCCATGGGCAGGAACACCTCCCACCATCCCAGGTGGCTCCAAACCCCATCCATGGGCAGGGACACCCTGCACTGTCCCAGGTGGCTCCAAACCCCATCCATGGGCAGGGACACCCTGCACTGTCCCAGGTGGCTCCAAACCCCATCCATGGGCAGGGACACCCTGCACTGTCCCAGGTGGCTCCCAGCCCCATCCATGGGCAGGAACACCTCCCACCATCCCAGGTGGCTCCCAGCCCCATCCACGGGCAGGAACATCTCCCACCATCCCAGGTGGCTCCCAGCCCCATCCACAGGCAGGAACACCCCAGGGAAGGGCCATGCCAAGCTGAGGTCCCTCAGGGTGCCCCCAGCACTCACCCAGTCGGGGCGCTCCCCGGGCTCCCCGTGCTGCGGCCGCGCGCCCGGCCCGGGCGGAGCGTAATCCTTCACCGGGGTGCTGAACTCCACAGGGCCCGTCCCTGGCAGAGGCAGCTTCAGCAGGGGGTAGCTGTGGGCACAGAACAGGAACAGACTGATCTGGGGCCTTAACAGGCTGCTTTAGACACAAGAGTTATAAAATGAGCAAGCCCACTCCAGCACACACCAAAGCAGGCAGGACAGCACACAGAAACAGGGCTTGGCTTTCATGGGAACTCACTGGAATCAGAGTCTCTCTCCCTTGGAAAGGGATGACTGAAGTGCTGGCAGGGAAAGAAGGGAAGTTCTTGCAGAGCCTGCCCTGAATTCCTCCATCCAAGTGAGCTGGGGTAAAACACTGAGTACGGCCATGGCCCAATCACTGCGTATCCCACACAAATCCAGGGTATTCCAGTGGCTGCTTCCCTGCCCCAAACCCTTTACAATCCTCTCCTTTTCCTCATTTACATTGAAACTATTTCCAAAACTTGTCATTAACTTCACTGGTTCTCAAAGTGCTTTTAAGAGCAGCACTGAGACACCAAACCAGTGGTGAAATACTGATTCTCTTGCTCCTTTGCCACCACAACCTTCGGTGCATCGTAGCTGCTGTCCCACCACAGAGACTTTAAACAACTCCAAAGTTGAGAAACTGAAGTTTCAGAGAGTTTAGAACAGGGTCTTAAACTCCAAACATTCTCAAAAGTGGTTAAAAGTAAAGCAGAGTTGAAGTGGTGGGAAAAGCAAGGCTGCTGATACAGAGAGATTGTCGTTTGCAATCCTTACCTGAACTAAAAACTGCTCTTCAGAGCTGGCATTTCAAATTTACCCACATCTCCAGCTATCACCTGTTCCTCTCTGCGCTGGGGACAGACAGGCTCACTGACACACATTTGAAGGAAAAATGCAGATGCCAAAGTGGATCCATTCAAGGGAATGAGGAAAATTAGTGTCACCTACAAAGGGATTTCTAGTAAAATAATAAACCCCCCCTCCAACATGGAGACTGACTTGGATTTTCAGACTTTCAGACCACAGAGTAAGAATGAGTCACACTAAATTTATTATCCAAGCCAGAGATGCTGTGTCTCTTCTATCAGTGGCATTAATACACAGCCCTTCCAAGGGTACAAACACACTCCAAGCACCCAGACCAGACTCTGGGGTGACTTTATCCCACCTGCCTGAGGCCAGAAGCTGTGATGGATAAACTGTGGGCCATGTGCTTTATTTCAGCTTTTACAAGTTATCTGGTTGGGTTTGACTGATGGCAGGGGGAGGAAGACCACAAGAACTGAGATCATTTTCTCTGCAGCAGAATTCCCCAGCTCTCCTTGATTCCAGGTACAGCAGAGAGGACTGATTCACCTCTCCCTCTGAAGAACTGAGGATACAAGCTCCACTTGCTTGCTGGAATGTCTTTATTAACCATGTTTCAGGCTGAGGAACATGGAACATTTGTGCTCTGCTCCCTTCTCCTCTTTCCAGCCACATCTCCAGGGACTGGGCCTGACCTACTCAGCAGCTCCAAGGATGTTCCCAGCTCCTTCCCTGTTCCCCAAAGTCAGCATGAACCCCTGGCTCACTGGGTACCTTCTCATTAGAGAGACCTGTAACTCTTCCCTGCTGCTCTGCACAAGTCCCTGACAGGAGGGGCAGCCAGGGGGGTCCCAGGGAACAGGGACAGGATGAGAGGGAACAGCCTCAGGCTGTGCCAGGGGAGGGGAGGGTTGGATATGGGGGAAATTCCTTCTTGGAAAGGGAGGTCAGGCAGTGGAAGGGGCTGCCCAGGGCAGGGGTGGAGTAAAACAGCCCTGTGGATGGGACATGGGGACATGGTCAGGGTGGCCCTGGCAGTGCTGGGAATGGTTGGACTCGACCTTAAAGGCCTTTTCCAACCTGAACAATTCCATGACTCTCTGACTTCCCTGGCTCACAGCAGCTGCACAGAAGGAGCTTCTGCCTCCACGCTTGGTGCTTCCCACCAGCTTCTTTCTCCCAGTTCCAGGTTGCTCCTCACTGCTTTTCAGCACAGTGGCTGAGATGCCTCAGTGAAATCCCCTCGGGAAAGTGGAGCACTTCCAAAGAGCACAAACAACTCAATTCCAGCAGTAAATCGGTGCCAAAGCCCATCCCTGAGTGCTCAGCACGTGGCAAAACGCATTCCTTTCCAGGAGGCATCTGTTCACACGCACACTGACACGCTCAGGTGTAGCACCCCACTCTGAACTGCTTCTGATCTCATTGGCAAAGCCAGAATTAACACCTCGTTATCAGCAGTGAGTGCAGAGCAGCTCACAACACGAACTGAGACACCCCCAAAACGGCTCCTGAAGAGGGCCCAAGAGCTGCAGCCACAGCTCCAAGTTCTGCCAAGGCTCTCCTGCTCTCCAGGGATGTCACCATAGGTGGTTTTCCCACCTGTCTCTCAGGGCCATGACCTGCTTTGCTAACAAGCTTCTGGAACTCATTAAAGAAAACAGACTCTTCATGCCTGATGGTGTCTTGGACGAATTCCTGCAGCCTGGGGGTAACCAGGATGAATTTCTGCAGCCAGTCCCTGCAGAATGCTCAAATACTGGCACTCAGGAATGCAGACACTTCCACAAATCCACAGTTACCACAGACCACCAGGTCTAGAGATGTGGTGGGAACACCCCAATTCCCTGCTCTGACCAACACAGGGCAGGCCCAAGCCCTGACCCAGTGGGCCCAAGGTTCCCAAGCACAAGGCTGCTGCTGCTGACCCTGAGCAGATTTCCCCCTCTCCGGGAAATCCTGAATTGAGGGAGGGAATAAACACGGAGGTTTTGGTTTGATCCCTCCCAAACCACAACATTTTGTGGGTGCACATCTCCCACTGCAGCAGCTGTCCTGCACTGGCCTCCTGGGAGAGCTGGGAAGAGGAGCCTGAGCCCAGCCTGGGAGGCTGTTCCCAAGCAGCAGTGAGGTGACACAGTGACACACATGGAACTCTGGTGTGGCTTTGCTGTCAGGTGAAGAAATGCCACTGGAAAGCTGCCCCTGGCAAAGCTGGAGCCAAAAGATGGAGCTGCTACATGCAATCATATCAAAGGTAGAAAAGACACAGGATCCACTTGCTTGGGCCTTCTAGAAGCTTCGTGTTCTACAGAACAAGAGATCTGAGAATAAAACTGTCCCTGACATTACAAGGATTCATGTGGAGCAGTGCAAATCAGGAAGCAAGGCCCTGACTGCTGCTCACAGCCATGAAGGGCCCCAGCCAGGAGAAGCCACCTGGGAGGTGTTCAGTGTGTGAAAATCCTCCCTTTGATAATGTTTGGACTGGATGTGAAAGCAGCCCATTACCATCAGAGCTCAAGGGCAAACCTGCACCTGTATCAGCACACATGGAGCTTTCCTACAGAGGGGCAAACCATCACATCGGGTTTATTCTGCCCAAAACAGACAAGAGAATGAAAGCCTTTGAAAGCAGAATCTGTAGGTGCACATCTGTGCACGGTGTGGGCACAGAGGTTTGCTCAGCCCCACAGTGCCCTGCTGGAAATGATCCCGAGCCCGTGTGACATTGCTGGGAGTGAGATCATATCCACCTGCAACTGGGATCCAAAGCAGGGTCCATAAGGAGAGCAGGGAATGTACAACACCCTCACACGTGGGTGCCAAGGGTGAAACAGAAGAGTGCAGGCTCCAGGGAGAACAGGACAGCCAGGTGTGCAGGGCAAGATCACCTTTCCTTCTCCCCATTTCTAATTCATGGCTTTGGAGTCCACCACCAGGTGTTTGGGGGTTACTTCATCTCCTTTATTGCTTCACTTATTCAATTCGTTCTTACTCACGAAACCAGATGCAGACACTTCATTCCTTTGTCCCACAAAAGGAGACACCAAAATCAACGAAGTTGAAATAAAAAAGGCAGCAGGTGCCAAGGGTGGGACTTACCAGCAGGCCAGGATGCAGAGGGCTGTGAAGAGGATGATGGGGATGGGGTAGGAGGCACAGAGCAGCCCGTGGCTGTAGAAGGCGCGCGAAATCCTCTCGCGCAGCCGCTCAGTCAGGCTCATCCTCGGCCCTCACCTCGATGCCATCCCGGGAACAGCGGCGGCTCCGGCAGGGCGGCCCCGGAGGCTCTGGCTCCAGCTGGGCACTGCAGGGGGACAGCACGGAAGGAAAAGGGAAATCAGCCTCAGGGCTCGTGGGGAAACAGCCCCGGCCTTCAGGAGGGAGCTGGGCCCCGGCAGGGCGGGAGGCTCTGCCACAGCTGCCCCAGCCGGGACGGGCCCGAGGCCGGGCTGGGTGGCACGGTGGGTGGCACAGTGGGTGGGTGGCACGGTGGGTGGGACAGTGGGTGGGTGGCACAGTGGATGGGTGGCACAGTGGAAGGTATCCCTGCCCATGGCACAGGGTGGGAAGGTCCCCTCCATCCAAACCCGTCCCTGACTCTGTGACATGGCCAAGCAAATCTCGACCTCGCTGTCAGGACTGCACCATCCCTGTTCCATGAAAAACTCAGGAATGACACAGATATGCTGCTCCTGTGGCAAGAAATCCATCCAAAGTGGCTCTCTGCAGAGCTTTAGCTGCCAACATCCACTCCGGGGAGGAGCACAACACTGGCAACAGTTTCTAGTCATTTCAAGGAGGAAAACTTTGTATTTACTCTCTTCACCTGCTGTCCAAGAGCAGCATTCAGTAAGAAACCACAAAGCATTCCAAAGCTATTATTTCCTTATCACTTGTTGGGAGTTGCATATTAAATTCTGCCATCTTTATTTGCTTTCTGCTGTGACAGAGCTCCTAAGAGTGAACAGCAGGAACTGTTCCTGCTCCAAGTCATTTCTGCAAACAGAGATTATCCAAGCCAAAACAAACCTGCTGATTATAGGACAAATGTTAAAAGAGAATTTCTTGCCTTTTGCATGACTGCAAACCCAAGACAAAGTTTGCCTGGAAGCACAAGGGCATGGGGACGCTGTCACCTTGCAGCACCACTGGTGACATTTCTGGTTGGCTTCAGGTACAAGAGCCCAACACACCTCACACAATCCCTGAGGGTGGAAAGGCCCTCCAAGGCCATGGAGCCCAAGCTGTGCCCATCCCCACCCCGTCCCCAGCCCAGAGCTCTCAGTGCCACATCCAAGGATTCCTTGGGCACCTCCAACCCTCCCTGGGCAGTTCCAAGGCCTGAGCACCCTTTCCATGGGGAAATTCCTGCTGCTGTCCAAGCTGAGCCTGCCCTGGCCCAGCCTGAGGCCGTTCCCTCTGCTCCTGTCCCTGTTCCCTGGGAGCAGAGCCCGACCCCCCTGGCTCCAATGTCCTGCACACTCTTACACAAACAAGGCTGACCAGCAGAAGGAAGAAACACAGACCTTCCTCTTGCAGGAAAAATCAACTGGAACTCACTGCTTTGTCCAAGACAAAAGCTTTTATCTCACCCAACAACAGTTACATGTTCCAAATTCCTTACATTTCTGGCTGAAAGCACTTTACAGCCTGGGGGAGCCTCCCCGGACACCAGGGGAAGGGAACAGTCTGGACACAAGCCCACCGTGAGCTCAGAGGTAAAACTACCAAAGGTAGGAAACTTTTCCCTTTACAATACACTCACCTGGGGTTTCAGGTATATTCAGTTTTCCAGAACGTGTTCTAGAACCAGCCCTTGGCATTAGGTACAATAAAAACACAAAACTGACCCAGTGAAGAGTGGAGGCAAGGAAATGAAAGGAAAAATCCAAACTAAATCCTTGTTCCATAGTGCTTTTCTTGCACTTCAATACATACAATAATTTGCTCCATCATGTTGCCTATACTTACATTTCCAATGGGAATTTTAACCCAGTGTTTCCATTTACAACACCAAGCCTGGCAAAGCAGGAACAGACCCAACATGGTCCTTCTGCTCCCCACACCCCCCACATCCCAGGGCTGGCCTGCCTGGAACAGCTCAGCCCTGCAGCAGCCCCACAGCAGATGTGGGATGTGAGGGATTTTCCTGCCAAGGTTGTATTGGGGGAAGGACAGGGGAGGAATGAATGGAAAAGAGGAGGAGTTTACTGAAAACAGGATTTCTAAGGGTCACTGCTCACACACCTCAGGGCCAGGTGGGCAATGGGCCACCAGGAGTAATTCCCCCTTCTGGAGCTGAGGGCAGTGCCTCATATCCACTGATCCTTTAATCCCACACAGCTCCTGGGGGGATCAGAGAAACCTCCAGAGCTGCCACAGAACACGTGAGAGCAGCAGTGCTGATGCTGCTGGAGACCAGATCAGCCAGAACACTTTGAATTCCCACGTTTTGTCTGGGCTGCAGCTCAGATGGTGAGCCAGGAACAGAGGGGCCAAACAGGACATGGTACCCGTGTGCCACCTCGTCCCACAGCCCGAGGGACTGCCCAGGGCCAGCTGTGGAGCTGAGGGAATGCCCAGGGCCAGCTGTGGAGCTCACACACTGAGGGAATGCCCAGGGCCAGCTGTGGAGCTGAGGGAATGCCCAGGGCCAGCTGTGGAGCTGAGGGATTGCCCAGGGCCAGCTGTGGAGCTGAGGGAATGCCCAGGGCCAGCTGTGGAGCTCACACACTGAGGGAATGCCCAGGGCCAGCTGTGGAGCAGAGGGAATGCCCAGGGCCAGCTGTGGAGCAGAGGGAATGCCCAGGGCCAGCTGTGGAGCTCACACACTGAGGGACTGCCCAGGGCCAGCTGTGGAGCAGAGGGACTGCCCAGGGCCAGCTGTGGAGCTGAGGGACTGCCCAGGGCCAGCTGTGGAGCTGAGGGAATGCCCAGGGCCAGCTGTGGAGCTCCAGGTGTTGCCACCCCCCTGGGCTGTTCCCAGCACACCCAGAGCAGCGGAGCCACCACCAAACCCATGGATCCAGTGCAAAGCGCTGCGAGCTCTCCTCAGCCCTCCCAGCTCTCACAGCAGTGCAGCCTCAGCGCACAGGCAGTCCCGGGTCCCTGGGGATGCAGAGAACAGATGCTGGGTCACTCAGCCTGGCTTCTCTCGCCCTCAGCTGGGCCTGCAGTGGCTCAGGGCTCCCACGCTCCAAGCAGTCACTCTGCTCTCAGTGCCACGAGAGCCCCCAAACCCCCCGGGCACCACGGGGAGGAGGAAGGGAGAGAGGCCCATTCTCCCTCTCCTCAGCAAGCGTGGATGCTGCCCAGCAAGGGGCAGGGAACGCTCCCCAGGCCCGGAGAGGTGGGAACACAAGAGCCCCGCTGCACACAAGGCTCCTTCAGAGCCAGGCTGCACAATGGGCTCTAACACCCGGGGCTCTCTCCCCTCACATTCCCATGGGAAGAATGACGGGCTTTGTGCTGCCCGGGGACACGGGGGTCACGGGGAACACAACGCTTCCTCTGGGAAAATCCCCGGCAGCCGCTCACCCCGGGAGGCCGGGCTGGGCAGGGTTAATCCAACACTGCTCTGACAGGAGCCAGGCTCCCAACAGCCCCCCAGCCCCCGGTGCATTGTCCTGCACAGAAGGGGCACTCGCCGTATTCAAAAGGTAGAAACTCTTCAGTAAATGACATTTCAGGGTCCCTTCCCTCCACAGCTACAACAGCACTGAAAGTCTGACACGAGTTTTTGAACCAGATTTCAATACCCAAAACATGCAGAGTCGTTTCAGTGTCACCTTTTTGCCTGTTTTCCCCCCTGTAAAACACTCATTTATGATTTGAGTTTAAAAATCCAGAGGTTATCTGGATTTTAAAGTGGTATTTCACTCCTGTTCCATATTATTAACATCTCTTGAAATGCTGGAGTAGCAACCACAATAAAGATTATTCAAGGAGAGCACTTCAATAATCTCTACATCCCAGACAAAGTTATCTGCTCTCAAAACAGGGGCTGACATCCAAAATCAGTTTCCAAAGCAGTTTTCAGGACATACTTGAACTTTTCTACCACAAAAGAAGAACCTCAGCTAAACTCCTGCTTTGGAAGAGTCATTCATTGAATGTGGTTTCTCTGCAATGTCCTCTGTTCCTTCCTAAAACACTCCCAACAGCATCAGACAACAACTTGTGCTGTGGATGACGGGACAGGATGCTGCACGTGCAGAGCCATGAAACACAGAAGTTTGGGATTTGTGACAAAAACAGAAAACACCCAAATTTAGAAAAAACACAACTTCACAGTTTGCTCCTCTTGGTGCACCCAAGGGAAGCTTCCCTGCACAAAAAGAACAGAGATTCTGAACACAAGGAAACATCTCCCAGCCCTTCTGCCCCACCAGAGTTCTTGCCCAACCCTGTTCAGTTGGGAATGATTCACCTCCAGTCATGGAATCCAGAATGGTTCGGGTGGGAAGGGGCCTTAAGGATTACCCAGCCTCAGTGAATGGAAAAATAACATCCTGGGATCCTGAGCCTAAATTCCCTGAGGTGTTACCTGACGCAGTGTAAAAAGGAAATTGTGTGTTAGGAATTGTTAAGAATGGAACGAAATCAGGATGTAAATCCATCCTCACACACAGTAAGTACTGCTGAGCATTGCCCTCTTCCTCCCCATCTCACGCAGAACTGGAAAGGTTCTGGGAAGTTTAAGGATGATCACAGACACGGAGCAGCTTCCGTGGAACAAAGAGCCTGGAAGGCTTTTCCAGCTGAGCAGATTTGCCCAGTAAGTGGACACCCCGGGCTGCCCTCAGGGGGCTGAGGAAGCAGAGCAGGGAAGGGCCGACCCCTCCGAGCCGGGATAACTCCATTCCCAGAGCTGCAGCCCAAAATAAATGGGCAGCTAAGCCGGGGAAATCTCCCAGGACAGCGTCCCTGCCACTCGGGCTAAAGGCTGGGCACAGCGAGCTGGGAGGCAGTGCCCAGCACAGCCAGGGCCCTCAGCACAGCCACTCGTGCCCAGCACAGCTCTGTGCCCAGCACAGCTCTGTGCCCCTGTGGCTGCAGGGCCCCTCAGCACACCCACTCGTGCCCAGCACAGCTCTGTGCCCCTGTGGCTGCAGCCCCTCAGCACACCCACTCGTGCCCAGCACAGCTCTGTGCCCCTGTGGCTGCAGCCCCTCAGCACACCCACTCGTGCCCAGCACACGGCCGCTGTGCCGCTGCCCTCCTGGCCTGGCTCGGGAAGCAGCAGGAGCCTGCCCTGGCACACGGCCTTATGCAATGCATCCCACGTGCTCCCTCTGGAATCACCTCCTCCTTTTTGTTTATCCGTGCAGCCGCTCTACAAGTGGCTGGGGAATCACTTTCTCCTAAAAATACCAGAGCCTGATGCAACAGCCCGGTGCAGTTCCAGCTCAGAGCCGCCCCCAGCCCTCCCCTCTCCGGCCCTGCATCCCCACACGCTGCCAGGACCTCCATCCCTCCTTCACTCCGGCCTCAGGCCTTGTGCAAACACAGCCCTGCACTGCTCTTCCCTTCCTACTACAGGTACTATTTCTACTCATGCCATTTTCTAATCTCCTCCACCAGATCAAGGTCAACATCTCGGCCCAAGGCTCTTCTTTGGGGTATGGAACAGGCAAAATGCTTTAGGAACATCTACCTGCACTTGTGCAAAGTGTTGGGATCCAACAGGAGCACCTGGAACTGCTGGAGAGAGCCCAGAGGAGCCCCGGAGCTGCCCCAGGGCTGGAGCCCCTCTGCTCTGGAGCCAGCCTGGGAGAGCTGGGGGGGCTCAGCTGGAGCAGAGAAGGCTCCAGGGAGAGCTCAGAGCCCCTGCCAGGGCCTGAAGGGGCTCCAGGAGAGCTGGAGAGGGACTGGGGACAAGGCAGGGAGGGACAGCACACAGGGAATGGCTTCCCACTGCCAGAGAGCAGGGATAGATGGAATATTGGGAAGGAATTCCTGGCTGGGAGGGTGGGCAGGCCCTGGCACAGGGTGCCCAGAGAAGCTGTGGCTGTCCCTGCATCCCTGGCAGTGCCCAAGGCCAGGCTGGACGGGGCTTGGAGCAGCCAGGGATGGTGGGAGGTGTCCCTGCCCATGGCAGGGGTGGCACTGGGTGGGATTTAAGGTCCCTTCCAGCCCAAACCATGATTTTTTGGTTTATGTCATTCATGAAGCGCTAACTTTGTCAGATCCACCCTCAGTGCCATTGTGGAAGTTTTCAGCACTGCACACACCATGGACAAGCAGGAAGGAGCCCAAGCCACTCTCACTCCCCACTAAAGCATGTGAGTTGTGCCAACTCCAGCTAAAGCCTTCAGCAGAGCCCTGACAGCTCTGTGTGCATCACCCAAGGCCAGCACAGCCCTGCACCGAAGGACACAACGTTCCTCACCCTGCCTGCAGTGCAGAGCCCTTCTCCCCGTGCCTCACCCTGCCCCAGCCATGGGCAGGGAGCCAGAGCCCACAGAAACCTCGTCAGCACTGGCAGCTCACAGTGAGGGGGGACTGAGGGCTCTGCCCCAGGGCGCTCACCCACAGCAGAGTGGGTTCTGCTCCAGTCATTCCCGACAGAGGTTTATCCCAGGTTATGCAGCTCTAAGCAGCTGCAGCAATGCCACAGGCACCAGACAGTTCAGGTGACGTTTCCCTGGCCCCTCCCTGCTGTTCCCAGTGGGCACGGGGAGCTGGGCAGCCCCAGCAGTGCTGTCTGCACCCACAGAAGGTTGGAACAGCCCTCTGAGCCCCCCGAGTCCCACTGCTCCCCCAGTGCTGCCAGGGCCACCACCACCGATGGTCATGGGCAGATTCCCACCTCCCCCCCATCTAATTAGGGATTACACCTCATCAATCAGCCTGATGCCTGCAGCTGCCCATTTTTGCTTGAATCTGACCTCACCACTGTCCTTTGTGACCTGCAGCCCATTTTCAGGCCACATTGCATTGCTCAAACCCATTTCTGACTCCTGAATCCCACATGCAGCCCTTCCCTGCTTTATGCCATTTCCACCTTCAACGTGCACCGTGTGTTCTGCCACTGCAGAGCTGAGTGAGACCCCAGGGCCCCCCTCAGTATCCCCACACCCACTAATGAGGGAGGCACTGCTGCTCCCAGCACCTTTATTTCACCTTGATTTTACCCATCAGAGACCAGCACCTCCTTCTCAGCCTTTGGGTTTGTTTTCAACCTCACCTACTTGAGAATCTTATTTGGATAAACACCAAACCTGAGAGGATTCAGGACATACAGCAGCTTTTCTGTAGCCAGAGACAGCCCTGACACCTTATGCTAGGAAGAGCCAGCTCCCCTTGCCCAGGAAGCACCTGCAGCAAAGCAGTTCCATGCTGCCTGTACCTTGTCAGGCGTTTTCCAACCATTTCCCACTTGCTGCAGGATTTTGGGATGACTACTATTCCCCATTCTCTTCGTCCCACTCTGTCACCCACACCAGCTGCTCGCTCTCCTCCAGGCTTTAAAAGCATCACCGACTTTCTGAGTCTCCAAAGACGCCTCCCAAAGCTTGCAAGGCTTTTTTTAGTCCGTGCTGTGAGCACACAGACAAAAATACCTCCCTGAAACGACAGCCTGCAAAGCTGCTCTTTCTTTTTGTAGCCTGGCACTACCACCAGTTGCTCACCAAGAGTCAGAAGGTGCTGAACACTCCACTTTGGGGGATGCCAGACATTAAGTTTTCCTCTCTGTTCCTTCCTCCACCACCTTCTTGCCATGAGGACGCTCCCAGAATAATTTCTGTGTCCTTGCTGCCCTCTGACACTCAGGTTTGAATTTTATCTTCCTCCTTCTTACCTGGCCTTGCTGGTCCTCAAATGAGGAGTGGAAAGATCTCTAGGTTTGAATAGCCCCCAGTGCAGGAGTGCTGCAAGCAACGTTAAATCAGCACTTGAATGATTTCTGCCCAGCTCCTGCTCTGCTTTTGTGAGACAAAGTTCACCTGGGAAGCACCTGGAGCAGCCATCACCATCACAGCACACCCGTGGAGATTCACCCTCGTCCTCAATTATCCTCCACCTCAGCAGAGGAGGATCTGAACCCAGCACAGCCCCTTCCCTGTTTCTTTCTCCATGGCTGGGGCTCCTCTCCCTGCAGAACACACAATTCCTGCCTCTAAACTCTCCTTCAGGACAGGAATCAGCACTGGTGGTTAATGATCACCCTTAGGAAATGAAATCAAAACCAAACCAACCTGTTAAATACAGGCCCATACATTCTGTCTAAACGATTTGGGGTTTATTTCTCAAACAGATGAATTCAGAATTCAAATTCAGCTCTGAACACCTGAAGTGCACCTTCTCTGCAACTCTTTTTTAAGGTTTGTGCCACAGGAGATGCTTCCATGCTTCATTCACTTCAGGCTGACAGGGCAGGGACAGTCAGAGAGCACAGCAACACCTCAGGAGTGCCCAGGCCAGGCAAACACTGTCCTGGCAGGAATGGAAGCTCCTTTCCCAGCCCACTCCAGCCCTGCTTGTCCCAGATCCCTGCAGTTCCCAAAACCCTTCCCAGCCAACCCTCTGAGCAGAATGCTGTGTTTCCAAACTCACAGCCTCCTGTGTCTGTTTGTTCCCCAGAAGAAAGTGCCTGGAAAAGCCCCTCAGAAACCCCTTCTGAGCACCACTAAACACCCGTGCAGCCAAGCCCAGTGTGACTGGCAGGGCTTTCCTCACTGCAATCAGAGCCCAGGCAAATGAAGTTTATCTGGTAAACACTACCATTTCCCTGAAAAATATGGTGTGGAGACACATAAACCAAGAGCCTCCCCATTCCAGGGGGTTCCTGTTAAGTGAAGGCTTCCCAAAACTCGTGGATTTGGCAGGAGACCAGAAGTGTGCCCTTGGCTTTCTGGGGAACACGTTCCCTTTCCACACAGACCCAACTGCAGCCCCAGTGCTGTTCCCACCCTGGAAATGTGGAAGCTCTGGCTGTCAGTCGTGTGGTTAGCAGGGATCCCCTCCCAGGCAGGGTCTGAAGGGTGGCAAACAGGAGAGCAGCCAGTAATTCTGACCATGGATCCATGAAACAAAAAGCAACAATGTCCCTGCATTGTTCCCACAGAAATAACCCCCCAAACCTTTGATCAGGACAGTTCATGGCTGAGTGTGCACCCCCAGACCTCTGTGGCCTGCAAAGGGCCCCGAGAAGGGACACAGCAGCTGTAAGGTGAGGCACCTGCCTGGGATTGGTTTTCCACAGCTTCTGGGTCACAGCAGGAACACCTGAACACACCGACTGCCAGGGCTGCCAGCCTCACACAGAACCAAACGTTCTCCTTTCTAACCCTCACCAAGGAGGAAGGCAGGCTCAGGAAATCACTGTGCTCTTTCTTCCAGATGGAGAAAGGATCCCCAAATTCCTGTCTGACTGGCACATTGTCTTTTGTAAACAAACCAACTATTATTCCTTCATCACAATGCTCCACACAAGATTAATTCAAATTTTCCCAAAGAACTGCAGTTCAGCTCCGCTCCTCATTGCCCACCACACTCTTGCTCCAGCTGCAATCACTCTTTTCCTAGGAGGAGAACTTTATTTTTCCCAGTTATGCCAAAGGGCCACGGTGTTCTGAGCCACCTGAGGACACGAATTGAAATATTCCCTCCAAGACAAGCACCCTTAATTCCCTTTTCCTCACAGTTTTGGGTATCTTGGATGTGAGCAGTAACACTTCCAGACATGGAAACAGCAGCTGCACCATGGAACAGCTCGGTGTTCCTTAAGCCTTGCTTTCTCACCCTTGAATGCATTGTCCAAGGGGCAGAAAGGGATCCAAAAGCATTATAATCCAATATATGGAGCCAAGGAATGCCTGGAAAGCTTCTACACCTCCTTGCAGTCTCACAAGTGCCACTGGTCCCTCTGTGCTCCCCATCTCCAGCCACAACTCCCTGCAGAAAGTCTCCTGTACAAGGGGAGGAAGGTGCTGCAGCTCCCTGGCTTTGAAAGGATTCCCAGGGCTCAGCATCTGCTGGAACTGCTGGGCTGCTGCTCCTCACCCACTACGTTCCATACAGGCAGGTAAAGCTATTTTTGCTCCTCCAGCTGTACCTGTTCTACTTTTTAAACTCTCTGCTCATCAGAGTGAGAGGGAAAAAAAAGCAGTTTTTGGTGCATAATCATCCAAACTCTGATGCCAGACAGGCCCAGCAACCCCCTGACTGAAAATAGCATTGAGTAACTCGGTGAGAGCCTGACTAATTCATTCATCACAGCGTTCTGACACTTAAAATACTATTTTAACACTCCTGAGACAATCCCTGATTGTTCTTGGCTCTTTTGGGATGTTCTGTTTGAAGCACGATTGGAAACCAAGCTGTACCTGGAAACAGGGAGCAGAGCTGGGCTGGGGGAAGCTCTCGGGGCTGTGCCATGAGTTCAGGAACATCCCGGGCTGTTTGCCTCTCTTCCCAATCCCAGCCAGCTAATCTCCTTTCTGCATTACACAACAGCTCGTGTAATCCCAAATTTACCATCCCAGCCCTGCTCTCACGGAGGGAGCTCACGCCTCATCTCTGCCCCTTGCATGAAAAGAAACTCGGTTTGCCTTCCAACAACCCGGAAAAACACGTGGATGTGGCATTCAGGAAATTCTGGCACCAAGGCCAAAATCTTTCCGGAGTCCTTTCC
The DNA here is from genome assembly GCA_013398175.1 of Climacteris rufus. Classification (NCBI taxonomy): domain Eukaryota; kingdom Metazoa; phylum Chordata; class Aves; order Passeriformes; family Climacteridae; genus Climacteris; species Climacteris rufus. Next base: position 119,501 of record VZRZ01008828.1, on the reverse strand, counting down.
TCGGGATTCTCCCAAACACAGCCCCAGAACCATCTCAGCATCCCAAGAACTCCTTGCTGATTATATTAAAAATAATGTGAAGATGTTCCTGACTCACACGAGGCAGCTGAGCCCCGAACACTGATGGAATTAGAAAAGTTCGGGGTGGTTCAGGGGGCAGGACTTGCTCACTTGCTGTGAGCACAGAGCCAGGCGCCCAGAGAGCCAGAGCAGCGAACCCCCCTGGTTCTGAAGTGCTCGGTGACCCTGTACCAACACACAAACCTCATCGAGTATTTTATTCCCCTGTCCCACCCTTCCCTTTACACACTCCATCACTGCAATCCTTTCCCATAAAACATTTTCTCCTCATCCTGCAGCAGAGGTGATCAGCCTTATCCCTCCTCTCCCCCTCTTCGCTCTGCACCTTTGATGCCCCGAAACTTTCTCCATCTCTCCTTCGGCTCCTGAATATCGGCCGAATTCCCAAGACAGGTGATTACCCCGAGGGAAGATACTCCCAGCACGGAGCCAAGTCCCAGAGAAGCACGGCAGCAAACCCTTCCGGCACAAATAAACCCCCGGGAATCAAACACTCCCCATTCCCACCATCCCCTTTACGAACTGTACCCAAAACAGGGGATGTGCGGCGGGAGGGGAGCGCGGGCCGCGCGCATTCCCCTCACGCGCGCCCCCGGGACCCCTCCGTGAGGGGAAACTGAGGCGGGAGGGGCCTGAGGGGGAAACTGACCCGGGGCAGGGCTGGGGGGTCATTTCCGTACCCGATCGCGCTCCCCCGGCCCAACCCGGTCCCTTCTCACCTCACCGGGAAGCGGCTCCTTCCTCACCTCCGCCCTTTGACCTCCCGGCGGCCGCGGCTCTCGCGCTTCGTCGTTGGGGGCTTTTTTTG
>VZRZ01008828.1:102670-117733 GCA_013398175.1 Climacteris rufus | reverse complement strand
GGGTCCTGCGAGAGCAAACCGGGCACCGGCCACGCTGCGGCTCAGGGCGAGAGTAGAGCGGCCCGTGCGCCCGGGAGTGGCGGGAATGCGCGGGTCAGGCGCTGGGAGTCCTGAGGACCCCGCGGACAGGAGGAGTTGAGGGGGGGATTCGGGCATCAGGAGCCCTGGAGCGTCCGGGGCACAGCGGGGCTGCAGCGAGGACCGTGCACCGGGAGCCCTGGCTCGGTGCAGGGGACAGAGGTGACTCTGGTACCCGAGAATCGAAGTGGGCCAGGCGCTGGGAGCACCGGGCACAGAGGGAATGGTGGCACCCTGGAAGGGCAAAGGGGCAGGGTACCTGCCATGGGGACAGGCAAGCGGTACCCAGAGCCCAAGGGATCTTTCCTTCACCCTCAAGAATGCCCATGGTCTGCTGCCAGCACAGCGCTGGGGCAGGATGCTGGGAAACACAGCCCTGTTCTTTCATCTCCAGGGGCTGAGCACCCCCAAGACAGCCCTGCCAGGGCCCTTCTTGCAGATGTTCAGCTTCGATGCTTTCCAGCAGTCCCTGCTGCCAGCAGCCCTTCCCAATAGATCATATCCCCCTCCCAGGGACCTGCACCCCCGTCCCACCAGCCCCAGCTTTGGTGGGAATTCCTCTGCTTGCGTGAGGGAATGGAGAGCTGAACCCTGAGGCCAAGTCCCCCTGCATTTCTCAGCACTGCCCAAGCTCCAGCTGGCACACACACAGCACCCGTGGCTGCGGCCCTGAGCACGCAGCTGGGGGCTGACCCTGGGCAAGGCCACGCTGTCCTGCCACCGATGGCACCACTCCTGCATCCACTCTCTGGCTGCCCTCCCTCGGCGTCAGCTCTGGAGCGCGGCCTCGGCTGGGTCACAGCTGTGCCGGTGGCCTTGGCTCAGCACAGCTGCCCTTGGCTCGGCACAGCTGCCCTTGGCTCAGCACAGCTGCCCCTGGCTCGGCACAGCTGCCCTTGGCTCAGCACAGCTGCCCTTGGCTCAGCACAGCTGCCCCCGGCTCGGCACAGCTGCCCCTGGCTCGGCACAGCCGCCCCTGGCTCGGCACAGCTGCCCCTGGCTCGGCACAGCTGCCCCACGGTGTCCCCAGGCCCAAGGCTGGCGCTGGGCATCAGGCAGGGCTGCTGGGAGCACTGGCACTCTGCAGCCAGCACAGGCTTCACCTCTCTTCCAGCAGGAATCTCCCTGTGCAAGCTCTCAGTGCTGCACGCTGCAGCCAGGGTGGCTCATCCCAAAGGGCTCGGATCCTGGGGAACAGCCCCTGCATGGGGACGTGGGGGGTGAGGCTGGGGCTCCCCAGCCCTGCTTTCCTGGATGCAAGCACTGGTTGGGTGCAAAAAGCAGCAGGCAAAAGGNGCACAGCTGCCCTTGGCCCGGCACAGCTGCCCCCGGCTCGGCACAGCTGCCCCACGGTGTCCCCAGGCCCAAGGCTGGCGCTGGGCATCAGGCAGGGCTGCTGGGAGCACTGGCACTCTGCAGCCAGCACAGGCTTCACCTCTCTTCCAGCAGGAATCTCCCTGTGCAAGCTCTCAGTGCTGCACGCTGCAGCCAGGGTGGCTCATCCCAAAGGGCTCGGATCCTGGGGAACAGCCCCTGCATGGGGACGTGGGGGGTGAGGCTGGGGCTCCCCAGCCCTGCTTTCCTGGATGCAAGCACTGGTTGGGTGCAAAAAGCAGCAGGCAAAAGGCAGCACTGGTGTCACACAGGATGTCACACAGTGCTGCCACACAGTCACCCTGCTGGTTTCAGAGCAGCCAAAAGGTTTTGGGATCTCTCCAAGGGTAATCATACAGCTATTACTCCAATTACACACCATTCTATGCCCAGCACAGCTGCATTTTAAGCAGCTTCAGTGCCAGCAGCCACTGGTTATCTCACCTTCCCTTGGCAGACTATGACAGCACACACGGGCAGCAGCAGTGGCACTGGGCACTGCCACTTCCCTGGCAGAGCACAGAGAGACCTGTGGGACAGCAGGGCTGAGTGATCCTACAGCACACACAGGGCCTCATTCCCCTCCCCAGCTCCTCAGCACATCCCACAGCCCCCGGAGCCTGCCCAGCCTCCCTGGGCTGCCATGGGTCACCCTGAGCCTGCCAGGGCTCCCCACACCCACGGCAAAGGGAACATTCCCAAACCACCACGGGATGTGTCACCAGGTCTACATGGAAAAAGCAGCAGTGTCCCACTGCCAGAGTTGTTACCCCAGCCCTGGAGCTGCAAGGACCTGGCAGATTGCTTGTCTCTCCCAAGTGTGGGGGATGCCATTTACCTCCCAGGGTAAATGGGATATCCCAGCAGGAGCAGCTACCAGGAGACCTCCAGGCCTGAGCTCTGCTCCCAGGATTGCCCCTGTGGCTGTGGGGAGCGAGGGGACCCAGAGCCCTCTCCTCACCCAGGCCTGGGAGATGCCCCTTCCTGCCCCTGCCAAGGAGCCAGTGGGGAGCAGTTCCCACCCAGAGATCTGTGGTTACTTAATCACTGTACCCTTTTCTCATTAAAATTAGGGGTTATTATTAAAAAAAAAAAGGCTTCAGTACAGGCAGGTCATGTAACTGCTAGAGAGGCTTGGGGATGAGGAAGCAGTGGCTGAGACAGAGGCTCACAGCCAGAGCTTATCCAACCACAAAGGCAATGATGAGCTCAGGAAGCTGCAGGGGATAACCCAACCACGGCACATCCAGGTCTCCCCACAGCCAGGTGAGGGGCTACACATGGAGCCATGGATCCACACCTGTGTGGAAGGTGGGAGCTGGGCAAACCTCTGCCAGCCAGAGCTGGGAGCAAGGCGAGGATCGTGCCAGGCTCCCAGACCATCCCTGCTCCACCCGCTGTGTCATCTCCTCCCGTGCCAGCGGGAGGGAGGGGGTGCTCCCTGCAAGCAGCGCCTGGCACTGCCCTGTGCCAAGCACACCGGAAAAGGTGAGGCACACCCAGCCCCAGGGCACCCCCCGCCTGTATTTACAGGCTCTAAGGGCCATTCTTGCCGGTTCTTGCTCCTCTTCTCGGCCTGAGCGTGTTGGAGCGGGGTGGGAGGACAAAGGGCTGTGGCAGGCCCTGGGCAGGCTGATCCCCGTGTTGGCAGCACTTCCAGGTGTGTCTGAGCTCCCCTCCCGGGCCGGTTTGCTGTGCTGCTCGTGGCAGGTGCTGCTGGAGCTGCCAGGCTGTGTGCAGGCAGGCACTGGCACTCCAGGCTCGCTCTGCTCTGTCCCAGTGTCACAGGACTGCGGCCGACAGCCCCCGCGCGAAAAAGGTGACGTTCCGCTCCTGGATCTTGTACTGGTAGATCTGCACCACGTCCTGCTCCCCCGCTTGCTGCAGGGACAACCTCTTGATTATCTTAATCTGCAAAAGGGAAAGGAACAGGGATATCAGCCCTGTGGCTGCCCAGAGCATCCTCACCCCCCACGCCTCTGGCTGGCCTGCAGGGACGGGGTCACTGATAAATAACCCCTCAGCAGCTGCCTGTCCTGTCCCTGGGGTGAGGTGGGACCTCACCGGTGCCAGCACCCTCCCAGCTCGGAGATCACCACAGCCCAGGCTCACATCCCCGTTCCCAGGCAAGTCTGCCATCACCCTGGGGTGGGAGAAGCCGGCACTGCAGCTGCTGTATAACCCCAGCAAGCTTCTGGAGGTGGGGGATGTCCCCCAGCATCCCTGCAGAGCTGGAGTCTCAGCTGCAAGAGCCCGGCTGCTCCAGCAGAGCCTGCTGCCCATGGGATTACTCCTTAACCACACTGCAGCCCTGCTGGTCCTGGGCTGTCTCCCCCATTCCTGGGGCCTGCAGGGCTGTGGGGCACAGGGACACGTGCCCCCTCTCTGTGCTGTGCTGTGGGGCACAGGGACACGTGCCCCCTCTCCATGCAGGGCTGTGGGGCACAGGGACACGTGCCCCCTCTCTGTGCTGTGCTGTGGGGCACAGGGACACGTGCCCCCTCTCTGTGCCCTGCTGTGGGGCACAGGGACACGTGCCCCCTCTCCATGCAGGGCTGTGGGGCACAGGGACACATGCCCCCTCTCTGTGCCCTGCCATTGCCTCACCTGTCCGTGCACATCCTTGCAGAAGCCAGTGGCCAGCCCCTCTGCCCACAGGATGAGGTTGCTGTGATGGCACAGGGAGTTCACAACCAGTTCATTCTCCTCATCTTCCGAATCCTCGTTGCTGTGAACCAGCACCACGATGTTCCCCTGGAATGGGAGCAGCAGGCAGGAATAAACCCTTGGCTGGGCCTAGTCCTTAGGGGAAGGAAGGGGAGGTGGCAACAGGAGCTTTCACAAACACCCTGTCTAAGCTCCTCAGGCATCCCCCAGCACGGTCTGAGCTGAATTCCACTGGGAAAACAACCAGCAGCTGCTGGTGGAGAGGCTGGCCGTGCCCCAGCCGTGTGCCCTGGGCTGAGCCCCAGGGGAGGGGGGATTCTGCCCCTCTGCCTGCTCAGGTGAGACCCCACCTGCAGAGCTGCCCCAGCCCTGGGGCCCAATTCAGAGGGTGGAATGGAATGATCTCTAAGGTCCCTTCCTACCCAGGCCACTCTCTGATATAAACACTGGAAGAGCTCACTGTACGTTGTGTACACGCACACATATGTAACGTGCAGTCTAAAAATACCTCAGGCCTTTGTAAGGAGACAGTGTCTGGCTGAACCAGTCTGTCAGGCCAGGCAGATGGCACTGACTGAATTCAGAGCAGGTAAATAGAGAGGTGGCCAAAGGGCCACAGCAATGCTCACACCCTCACAGCTCTGACAAGGAGCAAACACCTCCCCAGCACACCGACTCTATTAACATCCACCCCAAGAGACTCTGCCTCAGCCCATGCAAGTCACCAAGGATTTAAAATAACATGGAATTCTCAATCAATTAAAATGTACTTTAAAGCTTCAGAACACCTCAGACAGAAATAGAAAAGTGTTAAAAAGTGTTAGCATGGCTTATCGTCTCTTTTAGCTCTTTGGAGGTAAATATTCTCCACAAGCAGAACATCCCCTGTCAGCACGAACAGCCCAACACCCCAGGCTGTGTGAGGTGCAGGGTGACAAGAGCCAACACTGTCACTCCACTCCTCGCTCCTGCAGGGAGGTGCCCAGCGAGGGGACACTGCCTGTGGATGGCAGGGTTTGGATGTGACTGTGAGCAGGTCTGGCTGTGGGGCTCTCAGAGGCCACCACATGGCTGGGAGATCTCTGCAGATCATCTCCCCCTCGGAAAGCAGCCACAACAGCAATGCTGGGGGAGGGAGGAGCAGGGAACCCCAAGGGGCCCTTCATTTGTGTCCCCTGGGAGACTCACCAGCCCCTCACATGGCCCATCCCAACCCCTGCCCTCCCACACACACGGGTGTGAGCTGGGATCTCTGGAGATCCAGGAGCTCCAAACAAACCTGTGTGACACCTCCAACCCCTGCTCTCACACCAGGGACACGGAGAGCCCCTCCCTGGGCTGCACAGGAGCCTGCACGGGTCCTCAGGGACCCACACAACTCCTGAGAGCGGCTCAGAGTAACGATCTGAGTTTCCTGGACAAAACCCCTCCCCATGGTGAGATGGCAGAGGGAGCAGAGGCAGGCTGTGCCCTGCAGGTGTGTGCACAGGGCCCAGGCAGCAGTACCTTCAGCTGGCAGCACACACACACACGGCAGTAGTGGATGAAGTCCAGCACGGCCACCGGGGAGGCCCCCAGGCTCAGCAGCACGCCCAGGTCATCCACCAGCAGCACGGGGCCTTTCCAGGAATCACTGCCATGGGGGGCCAGGGACACCCTCACAAAGTCAAACAGGGCTCTCAGCTCCGAGCTGCTCCCACTGCAAGAGATGAAGGAGGGGGCAGGGGCTTGGCAGGTGTCCCCTCCTCGCCACTGACCCACAGTGGGGGTCACCAGGCTGCCCCTCCCGCTGTGCCCACTGCTGTGGCGGCCACCAGGTCCCCACTGCTCCTTTACACTGCTGTGTGGTGAAAGCCTCCTGCCCTGCCCAGGCATCATGGCATGGTTTGGGTGGGGAGGGACCTCAAAGCCCATCCAGTGCCACCACCATGGGCAGGGACACCTTCCACTTGCTCCAAACCCTGCCCACCCTGGCCTTGGACACTGCCAGGGAAGTGTTTGGCCTTTGCTCAGGGGACATGGAGAAAATGAAGTGAGAATAAACCCAAATGAAGTGAGAATAAACCCAAAAGTCAGCATGGATAAAGCAGCATTGTTCTCTTGGATAAGAATAAAACTCAAAATAATGAAAGAAAGGCATAAAAGCACTTGGCTGGAGTTTCGCTGGATACAAACCTGTGCAGTGATGAAATAAATGTTTTTGTAGACCTGTGACATGCTTGGCAATGAGGATGGGGGTGGAAATTCCCTGAAATGCTGGAAAGGGGGACAGAATCCCTCTGTGAGCAGCAGGGAGGGACAGGCCAGCAATGCAGAGGGATGTGCACAGTGCTGGTGTTTCCCTGCACTCTGGGTCTGGGTCTGAATCCCTGGGCCAAGGACAGGAGCCCAAAGGGCAGCAGGAGCCAGCCCTGGACCTCAGTGATGCTCCCAGTGCTGGTGGCAGAAGACACAACAGGGGAACACTCCGTGCTCACCTCACAAACTGCAGAGGACTGGGCTGTCCTGGCTGCTCCTCCTCCCCAAACAGCAGGTCAAGGCAGGACTTGAGGCCCTCCAGGAAGACAAGCTGTCCCCGCTCCTTGGCAGCTGCCAGACTGACTCCCTTAAGAGAGGAAAATATTTGATTTCACAGTGAACACTTCTGGAAAATGCTGCACACAGAACCATGTGGGTCAACAGACAAATTTTCTATTTTTTTTAATCAAATCTTGTCTAGATGTGCTGACCAAGTCAGTGCTTCAGGGATGGAATGGACACCTCTGTTACAGGCACTGGTGGCAGAGTCACTCTCCTGTACATTGCCAGGAGATAACAAAACCACACTGTGATCTGGGGGCTCAGACATCCTGGGATTCCTCCTGGGAAGCCTTGGTGGCTTGGGAGAAAACCAGCTGAGAAAACCAGAGAAAACCAGAGGCAGGGAGAGGATGGCCAGGCTTCTGCAAGGCCCTGCTGTGAGCAATTCCTTGGCCTCCCTGCTTGGGTGGTGAAAGCTGTTGGCCCTCACTATCTCCAGATCACTGTGGCAATGCTGGCTCCTGCACTGCCCACGCAGCTGAGCAGGCACAGCACAGCACCCAGCCCTTGCACAACGGCGGGGAGGGAGCAGCCAGGGCTCCCACGGGAAGCAGCTCAGCCCTGCCTCCACCTGGAGGAGGAGGAGGGACCAGCACCAACGCCTGGGGCTCTCAGCCCTGCCTGGTGGGGAGGCCAACCCAGAGCCATGCACTGGGAATGTCCAGTGGAGCCATCCCAGAGCTACGGCACACATGGAGACCTCAGCTGGAGATCCCAGAATTCCAGAAAGGTCTGGGTTGGAGGATCTTTAAAGACCACCCAGTTGCATCCCTCTGCAGGGACACCTTCCACTAGACCAGGTTGTTCCAACCCTGTCAAGGTTGGATCTGTGTCTGAACGTTCTTTCCCTCTTCAAACTCCCCTGTAAAGCAATAGATTTTTTCAACACTTTCCCCTCAGTAATAACTTCAGAAATATCAGCATTATTGGGCAATTCCAAGCACACAGGATGGAAAACTTCCTAGGCAAGGACAGAGGCACCTTTATGTGGGCAGTGAGGAGTGGGGAAGGGCCAGCACATGCCATGCCACAAAGAAGGGCTGGGCTGCACAGCAGCCTCACAAACCTCATTCCCTCGGGGATTGCTGGAGTCCACAGGACTGAGAACCTGCTGAAATGCCATGACTACATTCACTGTTAATATCAATTTTACCTTTGCTTCAGCCATTTCTTCCTGCACACACAAACTCTCTGCACCTCAGATCTGCAAGCAAGCAGTGTCCCCTCTTCAGAGGGGAGCTCTGTGCTGTGACACAAGGGCTGGCCTGGGTGACAGGGAGGGACAGGGTGCCTGTGTGTCAGACCAGCGACCCAATCCCCTCAGTGCCACGCACCCAGCAAGTCCAGCCTCATTTCCCAACGGGGGAACCTGTCCCAGAGAGAGCTGCACTCACCTGCCACAGCAAACTGTGTCCCAGCTAGCAGCCCACCCAGCAAAACCTCTGCAAGCAGCACAGGAAGCAGCAGCTTGGAAACAGTGGGAAAAGTGCTCTAAATGGCCAGAGGCCCCTTGCTGAGTGCACAGCACCAATGTCCCTGCAGGACTGCTGTGCCCAGCAGTCAGCCTGAGAGCCTTCATTCAGTGGCAGCATCCTGCTCCATGAGCCCAGCACAGGGCCATTCTCTCTGGCAGCTGGCAGGCACTGAGCCAGCCCAGCCCCCCTTGCTGAGTGCCAGCTCAGTGGTGCCTGAGTGAGGAGCAGCTCCTGCCCCTCTGGGAAGCTCTGGACCGTGCTGCCCAGCGGGCTGCCAGCAGTGACAGCCCCTCAGACAGAAGTGGCACTCACTGCTGGCCGTTCCATGGGGAAAGCACGGTGTGTGGAGGACAGCAGCAGGACTGCAGTGTGAGCTCCAGCAGCAAACACAGCTGTGGGACAGAGTGTGGCCATCAGTGATCAGGCCAGGCCACGTCCCCTGGGCTGTGAGCTCAGAGCAGGGCACAGGACAGAGGGATCAAATGGGGACAAATCTGCTTTTCCTTTAAAACAAAACACCTTTCTGTATAAGCAAGATGGGAACGCCAACCTGGCAAGGTGCCCTGGTGCTGTTAGTCCTGACACAGCCCTGCATGTTCTCTGCAAGGTCAGGGCAAACAACATTGACTGTCCCTTAAAATGAAGTGCAGGTTCTCAGGAAAAGAGGGCACAGGCACAAAAAGCCAGGGAAGTTTTTCCTGCAAGGAAAAACACATCCCTGCATTTAGCTAACATGGGAAGGAGTGGTTTGGGACTTGTAACACCCGGCACACTGGGTCCATGGAAGCATCACTTCAGCTGTGGATCAATACTCACTACACCATCACACACCAGGTGCCACAAGTGTCCCTGTAAACCTGTACAATCCAGCCTGGCTGCTCCCGGGCCTGGCACCACCCTGCTCCCACCAGAAACAGGGCACTGCTCAGTTCTGAAGCTCTTCTAAGAGTAGCCTTTCCTAAGGGTATAATCAGAGTCACAGAATCACTCAGGTTGGAAAAGCCCTGAGTGCACTGAGTCCAACCATTCCCAGCACTGCCAAGGCCACCACTGCCCCATGTCCCCAAGTGCCACATCCACACAGCTTTTAATCCCTCCAGGGATGGGAACTCTGCCCCTGCCCTGGGCAGCTGTGCCAGGGCTGGACAGCCCTTCCCAGGAGGAATTTTCCCAATATCCAACCTGAACATCCCCTGGCCCAGCCTGAGGCCGTTCCCTCTGCTCCTGTCCCTGTTCCCTGGGAGCAGAGCCCTTTTTCCCCCCTGGCTGCCCCTCCTGGCAGGAGCTGTGCAGAGCCAGCAGGGCCCCCTGAGCCTCCTTTGCTCCAGGCTGAGCCCCCCCAGCTCCCTCAGCCCCTCCTGGGGCTCCAGCCCCTTCCCAGCTCTGCTCCCTCCCCCAGACACGATCCAGCCCCTCCAGGTCTGGAGGTGCCTCAGCAGTGCCAGCACAGGGGATGGGCACTGCCCTGGGCCTGTGGCCACACCATTACTGGTACAAGCCAGGTCCCCTGGCCACCTGGGCTCGTGTCCAGCTGGCTGCTGACCAGCATCCCTTCTGCTCAGAATGAAAATTCATGGCAAGGCAGGGGGCTGCTCTTACAAACACTTCTGGAAGAACTACAGCCTGATCCCTGCATCTCTCCAGCCAACACGGAGAGCCCAGCTGCTGGTCTGCAGCTCAGCAGGAGGAAGAGGAGATGGGAAGGGAGCACTGGCCATTTGGTGGAGTGTGCAGCTCACCTTGCTGCACAGCTCAGGCACCACTGCAACCAAGGCTTGCTGCAGCCAGGCACTGACATCCAGCTGGTCTCCACAGCAGCAAGTTCTTACGCAAATCTAAGAGAGAAACCACCCTGCCAAGAAGCCCTTTGCTGATTCTGACGTGTCCGTCTGGGTAAAGGAGGATTCGAGCAAAGACAAGATGTGATGGGTATAAATAACTGATGTTACAACCTCCAGCTCCTCAGAGCCTGGGAGGAACTCACAGCAAGGGCCCCAGGGGCACCTGTGAAGCTGCAGTGCCAGGGTGACTCAGAGCTGGCTCCTCTGAGCTGTGCTTATCACCTCCTTCCCGGCAGCCACCTTTTGTTCAGGGATCAGCCAGCCAATCACCCCCATCTGCATCGGCTTGCTCCAGCTAATCCCCGTGTTCTCTCCCACCAGGGAGATGCCAGCAGCTCCGGTAACTGCACACAGGGAAACCTCACTGCATTAGGAAACACTGATTGCAGGGCAGGCAAGGATCCCCTACTCAACAGCTGAATCCCCTCCCCACAGGGGTTGCTGGGCCCCATTTCCTGCCCCACTCAGCAACTTTCCTCCTCTCTGCACCACAAAGGCCACGACAGCTCCGTGGTCGTTGGTTTGTTCAGGCAGGGGGATCTGCTCCACACCCTGGGTGCCCACCTGTGAGTTACAGCTCCACGGGGGAACACTGTGTTTGCTCAGCCCACTTCATGTACCCCAGGCCACTGATCTCCTTGCAAGAGGTAAAAACCCTCAGTAAATAAAACACATTTGTTCAGCAGCACCGTGTACACAGTGGGGAATACAATACCTGGCTCCCCAACACCCGGGAGTCTTCATGAGCAGCAGCACTGCTGGGATTCCCAGCAGAACCAGGGGAGGGAGGAACAGTGCAAGGCCTCACCCTTCTGACCCTGGAAGGTCACCTGCACTTCCCACCTGCAGCATTTCACCTTGGAGTGTTGCACAAAGAGCTGAGCGAAGCAGTTTGCAGCTCAGACAATTTGCTGACATGCAGGATTACCCTGCCTGCTTTGTCTCTCTGTTTCCTCGTTTCAGGGTACACATAATCCTTGCCCAACTCACCATGGGATGAAATCCCTAGGAACATACCTGTGAGGCCTCAGAGAGCTCAGAGTGATGGCTCAGCCCAGAGGCCACAAGAGGCACTCAGGTGTCCCTGTGAAGAGGTGACTCAGCCCCATCCCAACGTAACCACAGGACAGGAGACAAAGTCACCCCCGGAGCTCCTGCAGGTGCACAGCAGCCCTGGGAACACCAACACCACGGCACTTTCCTCCCCAGGGGATTAAGGAACCTCCATCTACCAGTCTGGGCCTGTCTGGGAATGCTGATTCCCAGAAAACATTTCTAAGCTGAAAGCAAACAGCCTTCCAGCTCAGCAGGGCAGAGCCCCTGGGGCACCTCACAGCCACGTTTTTGCCCTCGAGTGCTCTCCATCCCCCAGCACAGGAACACCATCAAGACCTGGAAACATGTGCTCACACACAATTCCTGTTTCCCATTCCCATTCCTTCCCACCCAACAGAAGCCTGGACCTGTAATAATGAACCTATGCCAAGAGACTCACCAGTTTCTGTGCCACGATGCTGTAGTGGCTGAAGGACTGGAGCAGGGCCACAAAGCAAACCTTGCAGCCAGCTGGGGAGGGACAAAAACACACATTAGCACTTCCACTTTGCAGCTGCCATTACCAAAGCTCATCAATCACAGCAGCCAGGCCACAGATCTGTCTGGAAGGACCTTGCAGGGAGGCAGGTCTAGACAGACTCTCCCTTGCTTTCCATTTTCACCCTTCTAGAGGACAGCCACACTAAGGGAAATGTTAGTTTAAAAACAGAGGGAAAGAAGGAAAAAGATAACTTTAAAAAGTGGAGGCCCCTTTTCTGCCTCATGACAGGCCAGCCTGGGAGCTCCTAGCCCTGTTTGCTGGCGTTACTGTAAGGAGGCCAATGGCCGGCCCTGACACGAGCCACTGACACCACGGACACGCCACAAATCCCTGCCTGGCCTCCCTCAGGGTGAGTGGCCTTGGCTGGAAAAACACACAGGATTGTGTCAGAAACCTCACTAAAACATGATTTTGGAAAACCATGTGATAAGCTGGCCTCGTGGGTTGGGTATGCACAGCAGCAGTGTTTGTTGGACGTGCATTCCAAGTGGAACGAGTCGGTGGCCCCAGATGAACCTTCGCTGACCCACTGACCCGAAGGTTTTGGGCACCGTGTGGACAACACGGGGTGCTGCAGCCAGGGAACAACTGCAGCCAGCTCCTGGGCTGGAGAGGGGCAGGTGACAGCAAGCACACCTGTCCTGAGGGACATGAACACCCCCAGGGATGGCAGGCTCTTCCCAGGCACACGGGCAGCTCCGGGCAGTGACTCCCGGGCAGTGCTGCAGCTCAGCACCAAGCTCAGGGCACTGGGGAAGCTCAGCACATCAGCAGAGCCCGAGGCAGTGCCTCTTTGAACCACTCATGCTGTTACTAACCCACCTTCCATGGGATTTCCTTCAGTTTCCCTCTGCTCCATTAATAAGAAACCTTTCCAAGCAGGGTAAAGCCCCGGCTGAGGCAGTGGCAGCTCTGGGGGGCAGGATGCCCTCACCCCAGCCCTGCCCAGCACTCTGAGCTCCCTTTCAAGCCTGACAGCACCAGTTGTGCTGGTGGCTGTGCCAGCAGAAAGCTGGGGAGTCCTGGAGTCCAGTGCCTGCTCCACAGGGGCCTGGGGGTTACTCACCAGGGAAAGTGTTTCCAGAAAAGTCATTAGAAAACTTGCCAGACTCTCTGTTTGCACCTTTACTCAGTCCCAGGTGATCTGTTGTTAGTTGATGCTGGTATGTGTAATGACACCACAAAAGCAGAGGCAGTGGTGGAACTGCACTGCACACCTCACACCGAGCCCGTGGGATTTACAGATTGACAACAACGGCCACAATCCATGAGGAATCGAGGCACAGGCATTATGGGATGTACCCAAGCATACAGAGCCAGTCAGGGCTGGGATCCATAAATCCTGACCCCAGAGCTTTGTGTTAATCTGAGATGCCTCACGCTCTGCAAAACTGCCCTCTGCTCATGGAGCAGCCCTGAAGGAAGCCCTGAGGTGCTGCCCCAGGCAGTGCTGCTGCTGACCCACCTCGGAGGTAGAAGGAGAGGAAGTGGTGCACCAGGAAGCTGCCATCGGTCCGGGTGTCCCGCAGCAGCGTGAATTTACCCTGCAACAGAAGCAAAGGAACTCAACAGAGCAAGGTGAGGGCACAAACTGCTCTTGGCAGACAAAACACTGGCCCGGGCTCCAGGGAATTCTGCAGGTACCACTCAGAGGAAGAAGTGCCCAAGCAGAGCTCCAGCTGCCTGGCTGTTTACAGAGGAAAGCCAACACTTCCCCCGGACACAGCCCAGGGGAGGCATCTGAACCACAGAACTGCCGAGGCTGGCAAAGCCCTGTGAGTCCATGCAGCCCAGTCATTCCCCCAGCACTGCCAAGGTCACCGCTGAGCCACGTCCCCACACGCCCCATGTGCACTTCCCTGCTTTCTGACAGACATGTCCACCAGCTAAAAACCCTCAACTGTGACCCCAGCTGGACCCCCCCTGTGCCCAGCAGGTGCCACCCCCTGCCCTGGCAGCCCCCAGCTGCTGCAGAGGACACGGGCACGCAGCACTGCACTGCCAGAGCCAGCACATCCAGGGCCTCTGGTGCTGGACACCAGCAACTTCCACCTCCCAGCCTTGTGCCCCTCTCCTCCGAGTGGCACCACAGCCACTCACTCCACGCCCAGCCCATTCTCCCCCTGCCACAGCCAGCATCATTGATGTGTTTAAAATGCCAGCCCTGCTGCTGCTGCTGTCCCTAAACAGCCCTCCCTGTCCTCTCCACCAGGTTTACCAACAACATGCCACCTTCAGGGTGGGAAACCTTATCACCAAACCTCTGTAGTGCAGCAGAGCTCTCGGCACAAGGTACAAACCTTGTTTTGATCAGGCAGGAAACTAATTCTGTTCATCAGTGCACACTCATTATCAGCCCCAGCCTCATCAAGGTGTTTGTTTCCATTAAAATCTCACTCAGGATGTTTCTTCAATCAATACAAATCATAGAAGGGCTGCTTGGAATCACAAAGAACTTATCAAAGTGGGGTTTTTTTATTCCCAAGAACAGAAGTCTTTTGCAGCAGCCAGCCATCTCCACACAGGCAATTCCCAAGCCATCCATCAGAACAAACTCCCTGGTGCCTACAGCCTGAAGTGGAGCGAATGGCACAGCAAATATTGAACATGACTGCAGGGAATGCAAAGCAGGGGCCAGGGCACAGAAGGTGCTCTGCCTCAGCTGCAGTGAGAGCTCTTCCCCCCCAGAAGAGGGTTATGCCTCAGTGGCCACCGCAGCGGCAGGGACAGGGCCCCGCAGAGCGCCGCACCCACACGTGCCCTCCAGGGACGAGCCCGGAGCAGGCTGTGCCCGAACAGCAAAGCCGGGAGTGCCGGGCTGTACCTGCTGCAACTCCATCCCCTTCAGCTCCCCTGTCCCCCAGGAGCCCGGGCAGGGCAGGCTGGGTGCTCCCGTGTCCCTCCCTGCCCGGCTCCGGGCTGTGCCGATGCGGTCACTCCGAGCACCCCGCAGCTTTTCACTGCCCCGAGCCCCGCAGCCGTGAGCCGGCAGCCCTGCTGGCCCGGGGCTGTCACACCGGGGCCGTCACACAGCCCTGCTGGCCCGGGGCTGTCACACCGGGGCTGTCACACCGGGGCTGTCACACAGCACTGTCACACCGGGGCCGTCACACAGCCCTGCTGGCCCGGGGCTGTCACACCGGGGCCGTCACACCGGGGCTGTCACACCGGNACTGACACACCGGGGCTGTCACACAGCACTGTCACACCGGGGCTGTCACACAGCACTGACACACCGGGGCTGTCACACAGCACTGTCACACCGGGGCTGTCACACAGCACTGACACACCGGGGCTGTCACACCGGGGCTGTCACACAGCACTGACAAACCCAGCACATCACAGGCACCGAGGCTGGGAAAGGCCTCTCAGTCCCTCGGCCCCAGCCGTCCCCCAGCACTGCCAAGGCCATCACCGATCCGTGTCCCCAGGGGCCACATCCACACAGCTT
>VZRZ01008828.1:87162-97714 GCA_013398175.1 Climacteris rufus | reverse complement strand
ATTCTGGAGCCCGGGATGTGCCGAGGAGAGGCTGCTGGAGGCCGGGATGTGCACTGTGAGCATTAGGGGGCATCCCACGATGTGACAAAAGCAGCCGAGGTTGAGCTCTTCAGCACCACAAATCCCCACTGCTGTGGAGAGGAATCGATGGGAGAAGGGGACAGGCCGGTGGCAGAGAGGGCCAGCACCACCTGGGGAAGTCCCTGAGCTGCAGATTCCCGGGAGAAGAGCTGTGGGACCACGAGAAGTGTTTGCCTGGGTGTTTCCCGTGGGATGATTGTTGCAGGAGATGGGCTGTGTGGGGGTTTGGCTGTTCTGTCCTTGTTCCCCGTGTTTGTGTGTCTGTGTGTCGAACATTTGAACATTTCCCAGCCTGCTCTCCAGCCCTTCCCAGGGGTGCTCAGGACACCCCCGGGCTCCCTGCTCTGCCACAGAAAGGGTTTGTGTGGGCCCTTCCTTCCTGTGCTGGACCAGGGACTTGGGAAAGGAGCTGCCTGGCTCCTGCCCCTTTGATGCCTTCAGTCCTCTAGAAGCTGGAGCTCAAAGCTTCTTTAAAAGTCCAAATCGCTTTGCTTTTGTCTTCCCGCCCTTTCACAGAGCTGGGAACCCCTCTCTGGTCCCAGGGAGTCCAGGAACCGTTCCCTGCCCTGTGCTGGTGCAGCCAGAGCCTGAATTCCTTCGGCGCCCTTTGAGAGAGCCTGGCTCCTTGCTGGCTCCTGGATCACAGGGTTTGGCTGTGGAGCCCCTTCCAACAGTGGCAAAAGGGGCTCAGAGCCTGCAGGAGCTCCTGGAGGAGTTTTTGGAGGAGTTCCTGGAGGAGTTCCTACCTGGCTGCATTTGTATGCGAGCAGAGAGGCTGTTCAGAAACCTTCTGCCTGCACTGTCACGTTTCCCTCCCTGTGGCACTTCCCTCCCGCTCCTTCAGGAGCTGCAGAGCCTGGAATGCCTTGGAAATGAAGTGTAAAATCCTCTCTTCTTCTCTTCCCGCTGGGAAGGGGACCAGGAGCGCATGCAAAGTGCAGCTGCATCTCTCCAAACCCCTCTTGTCCTTCCCAAAATATCCCTTCCCACATCTCAGGACTTGTTATGGTGCGAGGGCAGGGACGGGTTTGCTGTTAAACCTGGTGCCCCTTCCCTCCCATCTGCTCCCTGCTTATTTCCAATCTTTACCACGGAGCTGTTTCCCAGAGGAGCCATATGGGATCCATAGGTATTCACGCTGCTTCCAGTGAAGCCCCTGTGTCACACCAGTGGGTGAAAAGCAATTCATGCCCAAAGGAGAGGGAAAAAACACAAGTGAACAAATAAAACCAATTAATCTGGTGGTGTTTGAGGTGATTCCTGAGAGCGTGGCAGGGAAGGGGAGCTAAACCCACCAGGGTTTGTGGTGTGAGAGTGGGGAAAAGGATTTTTAGGGAGAAAACACTTTGATTTCCTTCCTGTGATGGTTTCTTATTGCTGAGCTGTCCAGGAGGGATTGTAATGCACAAATCCAGTTGCACCCCAGCAAAAGGAGGGGATTCTTCTCTCGGGACACCTCGGCTGTTGCTGACACAATGCCCAGAGCTTTGGAGTCTGCAAGGATCCCCAGAGCCGCGGGGCCAGCGAGGGTTAACGGGAGCAGATGTTGGGCCCAGGGAAGAAAAGAATGGGACACATCCGGGAGAAATTCCTCCTCCTTAATGCCCTGCCGTGGCAAAGAGCAGCTGGAAGGAATAATGGATGAGCTGAGCCAGGTGCTGCATTTCTCTGCAGAAACACAAGAGCCAGAGTTTGAAAAGAATTGCTGAGGCAGGGGTCCCTCCCTGGGAGGGGGAGCAGGCAGGGTGGCACCAGCCCTCCCCCTCTGCCAGGACTGCCTCTTTTCTCCGGGAAACTCGGGGAAAACCGATCCCTTTTAGCCCTTCCTGTCTCCTTTAGCCTGGCAGGGCTGGGAAAAGCGCTGCCAATGAAACCAAATCCTGCAGGTATTTACAAACCCCCTGCTCTGTGATTCCCTGTGGCTGCAGGTCATGGAGCAGCTGGGGCTGCAGGGACAGAGTACAAAGGAGAAACAGGGAAAATAAATCTGGATTTGTATCAGAGGATATGGTAAAATGGCTGGGACACCTGTCCTGCCTTTAAAAGGCTCCAACAAAACGTGGAACAGCATCAGCTCCCGTGTCCCTCCTTTGCCTTCACCTTCCACTGTTGCCTGAAGGCAGATCTGCAGGATGGGGTTATTCTCACCTCGGGGAATTCCTTGTGCTGGAAGATTTCGTGGGGGACTGATACAACTGGGACAGAAGAATACAAGACAAATGGAAGAAATTTATAACAAAGGACACTGCTGTTTCTTTTTTCCCATTTCAAATCTTACTTTTTGCCTGCTTATATCCATATAAACAAATATATCCCCGGCATACAGAGGAACTGTGAGAAATGGGGGGAAATGGTGAAGAGTTCCCACTGTGTGCCCCAGTGAGGACTGAGCTGGGAGAGCTGCCCCACAGGCCGTGCAGAGGGAGGGCAGGGCTGGGCTGACATTTCTGCCGGCAGAAAAGCAGGATCACCGAGCAGGAGGCCGCACAGGTCGCTGAGATGGAGCAACACCTACTGCCAGCAAACCCACTCAGCCTCACCTTCCCCGGCAGATGTTCGGCCAGCCTGCTCCCGGGGCAGCCACAGCTCCTCACAATCCCGTGGCATTTCCTTCCAGCCCCTCATTATTCCCCCTCCATCTCCCTGTGTCACCCAGGCAGCCTTGGCTGGCCTTAGCCCTGGTTTTTTTGCTGTGCAGGATAATTCACTGCCTTCATAAAGCAGGGAGAAAAACAAACCAGGTTGGATTCCATTTGCAGGTCACCTTTAAAATTCACTTTACCATTTTGAAGCAAAATGCCACTGGCTCTCCATGAGGGATGCCCAGGCCTTTTCCAAGAGAGACTGGAGAATCCCTGGGGAACGTGCTGAAAGCAGCAGCAAAGTTGGCTCAGCAGAGAACCAGTGAGGGGCTGAGCATGGCTGTGAGCCAAGGGGGATCAAAGCCAGCAGGGGAAGCACTGTCCCCTCTGCAGATCCAGGTGTTTGGCTCCCTAAAGCCACCACCCTCTGCCACATCCTCTGTGCTGGCTCCTCCTCATCCCTCACACTCCTTCCCTTCTTTGGCCTCTCCTCATTTTGCTCCACCCTGCTTTTCCTCTCGCCCCTCTGCCCACTCCTTCAGCACTTCCATCTCCCCTTCCCACCTCTTGCTCCTGGAGCTCCCCACAGCTCCTCTTTTCCTGCCCTCTCCCCTTCCTGCTGATCCCACACAACATTCAGCAGCCTGAGGACAGCAGAACTTCAGAGATCCCCTTCTCTACCCACACCTGTGTTCCAGGCTGGGATCACCACGCAGAACTACAAAAATCTCCACATTTTCTCCCAAATCCTTCCTGAAATCTCCTCTTTCCCAACAAAACCCCAGCAGGTTTGACTGGCCCTGCCTGCCGTGGCAGTGTTGTCTCTCTGCTTCCCTGTGCTCCTCAGCCCACCAGGTTGGCCCATCTGCTGTCTCTTGCCTCCATGTGAAATTCTCAGCTCTGACACCAGAGCTGCATTTTCACACTGCCTGCCTGTAGCTCCCAGCAAGAGGTGACAGAGACTCCTGGGTGCTCCTGCAGGATGGCTCCAGATTCCTTTCATAAATGCAAATTGCATACAGAGACTGCATCTGAGTCCTGGGATGGGTTGGGTGGGAAGGGACCTGAAAGTTCATCCCATTCCAGGGACACCTTCCGCTGTCCCAGGCTGCTCCAAGCCCTGCCCAGCCTGGCCTTGGACACTTCCAGGGATGCAGGGGCAGCCACAGCTTCTCTGGGACAGCCTTTTCCATGAAGGAATATTCCCAGTATCCAACCTGGGCCTCCCCTGGCACAGCTTGGGGCTGCTCCCTCTCATCCTGTGCCTGTTCCCTGGGAGCAGAACCCAACCCTGCCTGTCAGGGAGCTGGGGAGTGTTTTGGAGACTGTTCCTGTGTCTCCCTTGGTCTCCAGTTCTCCCCACTGCACACCATGGTCTTTCCTGGATCTCTCTTCTTGCTTCCCCTGGAGCTTCTCCCATGGGTTCCCTCTTCCCTTTCCTGGCATGCCCCAAACTGGGCCTGCCCATGTAAACCCTCAACCAAACAACTCTCAGGTGCCTGTACCTGGTTTTCACCAAACAGCTCTCAGGTGCCTGTACCTGCTTTTCTGAGCCCCCCAGGACGACGTTCCCGGAGCTGGGAGCAATCTGGGTGTGCTCTTTAACGTTCCCATTATTGCAATCACCACTCTCTCAGCAGCAGCACAGCACCTTATTGTTGTGGTGGGCATCTGGAGTTGGCTGGGGATTTAAAAGGTTTTCAAACAAGCCAGTGAACCCCTTGAATTCCCAACCTCCTCTGCCAGCCGCCTTCCTCCTTCCCTGGGTCCGGCCCAGCGCTCCCTTGCTCGTTCTCCTCCTGCTGATGGAGCCTTTTCTTCTTCTCCTTAATGATCCCTCCCTATTTCCATCTCAATTTGCCCTTTCTGGTGTCTCCCCACATGCTTGTGCTCCCCTTGGAACTGTCCTTAGTAATCTGACCTAGTTCCCACTTGCCACAAGCCTTTTTTCTCGAGCCCGAGGTCAGTGAGGAGCTTGCGACGTAGCCAGGCTGGTTCCTGTTACGTTTCCTCTTGGGATGGCTCCTGAGAGTGCTGTTTGCAGCGTTCCTTTGAAGCCCTGCCACTTTCCCTAACTCCTTTCAGTGCTAAACGTGCCTCCCATGAGATCCCCCTTCCCTCTTCTCCCAAAGTCTCGCCGTCCCTTGTCTTTATTTCCCCTTTTTCCCACCTCCCTCCATGAGGGCTATGAGCTTGGTCACTCCACACTCAGCCTCAGCCAGTTTTTCTCCTGCCCTGACGTTCCAAAGCAGTGTCTGGGGCTGGGTGCTCCCCCTCCCAGTTATCCCAGTTATCCCAGTGACGCAGAGTGGCCGCCCCAGCCCTGGCTGCCGTCACTGGGCGCATGCCCAGCTCCTCGTTCCCACACTGGGCACTTTACAGTTCACAGACTTAAGAGGATTTTGCTTTTCTGCTCTCTTTAAATCCAGTGTGGAGTCAGTGTAATACAGGAATCGCTCCCTGTTACAGGCAGACTGAGACTAATGGAGTAATTGGTAATTCCCAGCACTAAATGCTGGGATCCCGGTGCTTTCTGCCTACAAAATACCAGTTGCAGGCTCCTACCAGCCAGGAGGCAGCCCAGCCATGGAGGGAACACTGGGATGTCACTGGAGATGCTCCCACGAGCTCCCCACGGTGACACATCTCCTCCCAAACCTGCCTTGGGCTCACTGGGAAGCATCCCAGGGCTCCCCCTGTAACACCCCTGCCTGGGGGTCTGCAGGGCACCTCCCAGGGATGGCCCAGAAGGGTTTGGGAACGGTCCCTCAAGCCTCCCCGGGGGCTGGAGCTGCAGGTGGGACAGCAGGGGTGGGGTTCATGTGGCCACTGGGGCAGGTCTGGGCTGCAGGCACGGGCAAAGGGAGCCAGAGCTGCCAGGATGTGGAGGGAAAGGAGACAGCCAGCCTCATGTCCCAAATATTCCTCCAAGGGATGTGTGTGGGGCCAGCTCTCGGGCAAGGAAATGGCCTCGGGGGTGTCTGGAAGGGCACAAGGGACAGACGTGGCACTGCCAGCTCCTGCTGCCTCAGGGAGGAGCAGAACAGCTGGAGATCCCGAAGGAGCAGCGTTGAGCAGGGTTTGGGATGGACATGGGCTGATGGGGAGCCCAGAGCTGCTGCTCCCACCTCCTCCTCCGGCCCCTCGTGCTCCTGACCAGTGCCTGGCCAGGGAACCAGGGCTCTCGGTCCAGGAATCGGGATGTGGTTGGTGACTTGGGACGTTTGGCCATTCAGTCAGCACTCAGCCCGTGAATTGGGACTCTTGCTTAGTGAGTGTGGGCTCTGGGTTGGTGGATCAGGACCCAGAGGATGAGTGTGGACTCTGGGCTGGTGGATCAGCACTCTGAGGATGAATGTGGACTCTGGGCTGGTGGATCAGCACTCTGAGGATGAATGTGGACTCTGGGCTGGTGGATCAGCACTCTGAGGATGAATGTGGACTCTGGGCTGGTGGATCAGGACCCAGAGGGTGAATGTGGACTCTGGGCTGGTGGATCAGGACTCTGAGGATGAATGTGGACTCTGGGCTGGTGGATCAGGACTCTGAGGATGAATGTGGACTCTGGGCTGGTGGATCAGGACTCTGAGGATGAATGTGGACTCTGGGCTGGTGGCTCAGAACCCAGAGGATGAGTGTGGACTCTGGGCTGGTGGCTCAGAACCCAGAGGATGAGTGTGGACTCCGGGCTGGTGAATGGGGCCTCGTTTGGTGATGCAGGGCTCCACCAATGAATCCTGACTCGGGCTATTTTGTTTGAGGCAGCCGGAGCTCGTCAGGGGAAGAAAGGCTCCTTGTCTCGGGGTCGTGGCTCTGATCCTGTTCCGTGTCTGCCAGAGAAAAGAGGACGGCGCAGCGAGGAGGACAGACCCGCTGCCGATGCCAATTCCCGCATCCCGTGCCAGCCCCTTTTGGCCACAATGAGCCGCCTCCCCTCGCAGCAAACCAACCAAGCATTGAAATTTAATGGCTCTCCAGCCTCTCCTCTCCATCCCAGTGATCAGGCCTGTGATTAAAGCCCATGTGTTGCTTTGCTGGCCGGGAGGCAAATTCCCCCGCAGGGCCCGTGCAATGCGCTCCGGGCGCGGCACACGGCGCCTGCTCCTCGCCCTCTCCCCCTCTCTCCGGGGCTGAGCAGGCGCTGGCAGCGAGCCCTCAGATAACCCCGTCTGTCCCTCCAAAACACGCTCCTCCCTCCGTCCGTGCCCCGGGAGAGCCACAGGGGATGAGCGGCTGCGGGCTGGGGCCGGGTGGTGCCCCCGGGGGAAACTGAGGCACGGCGGGGATGCTGACCCCAGACCCGGCTGGGGCTCCGGGGCTCCTGGGCGGCTGGAGCGAGGCGGGGAACGGGGGCTGTGCCTCCCCTCGGGAATCGGGAGCATCCCAGGAAGGTGAGTAGGGTCCGACGGAGCGGGAACAGCCGGGGGATGGCGGGGTCACAGCGATACCCCAGAGCGGGGGGACGGGGGACAGATCCCCCAGTGCTCCCAAGGTCTGTGTTTGAGCAGGAGCATCCTTAGAGCTGCTCGAATCCTTGTGAGCCGGTTTGTCCTGAGTCCCAGCAAGTGCCCGCAGCCCGTGGGGTGAGCGGTGCGGCTCCTGAACCCGGGGCTGCCCCGCGGGTCATCCCTCATGGATCCCAAAGGAGGGGCTGCTCCATCCCTGCTCCATCCCTCATGGATCCCAAAGGAGGGGCTGCTCCATCCCTGCTCCATCCCTCATGGATCCCAAAGGAGGGGCTGCTCCATCCCCCATGGATCCCAAAGGAGGGGCTGCTCCATCCCTCATGGATCCCAAAGGAGGGGCTGCTCCATCCCTGCTCCATCCCTCATGGATCCCAAAGGAGGGGCTGCTCCATCCCTCATGGATCCCAAAGGAGGGGCTGCCCCGAGGAGCCACCGCCCGCCTTTGCAGAGGGCAGTCCCAGCGCTGGGCTCTTCACAGGGGACAGAAACGGGCGCTGAGGGAACGTGGGCACCGCTCCAAGGTGGGCACCTCTGCGGGAAGCCAGGGCAGGTCCGGGATGGAGGGGCTGTGCTGGGATGGGGGGCTGTCCCCTGTAGCCCTNGCTGGCCGGGAGGCAAATTCCCCCGCAGGGCCCGTGCAATGCGCTCCGGGCGCGGCACACGGCGCCTGCTCCTCGCCCTCTCCCCCTCTCTCCGGGGCTGAGCAGGCGCTGGCAGCGAGCCCTCAGATAACCCCGTCTGTCCCTCCAAAACACGCTCCTCCCTCCGTCCGTGCCCCGGGAGAGCCACAGGGGATGAGCGGCTGCGGGCTGGGGCCGGGTGGTGCCCCCGGGGGAAACTGAGGCACGGCGGGGATGCTGACCCCAGACCCGGCTGGGGCTCCGGGGCTCCTGGGCGGCTGGAGCGAGGCGGGGAACGGGGGCTGTGCCTCCCCTCGGGAATCGGGAGCATCCCAGGAAGGTGAGTAGGGTCCGACGGAGCGGGAACAGCCGGGGGATGGCGGGGTCACAGCGATACCCCAGAGCGGGGGGACGGGGGACAGATCCCCCAGTGCTCCCAAGGTCTGTGTTTGAGCAGGAGCATCCTTAGAGCTGCTCGAATCCTTGTGAGCCGGTTTGTCCTGAGTCCCAGCAAGTGCCCGCAGCCCGTGGGGTGAGCGGTGCGGCTCCTGAACCCGGGGCTGCCCCGCGGGTCATCCCTCATGGATCCCAAAGGAGGGGCTGCTCCATCCCTGCTCCATCCCTCATGGATCCCAAAGGAGGGGCTGCTCCATCCCCCATGGATCCCAAAGGAGGGGCTGCCCCGAGGAGCCACCGCCCGCCTTTGCAGAGGGCAGTCCCAGCGCTGGGCTCTTCACAGGGGACAGAAACGGGCGCTGAGGGAACGTGGGCACCGCTCCAAGGTGGGCACCTCTGCGGGAAGCCAGGGCAGGTCCGGGATGGAGGGGCTGTGCTGGGATGGGGGGCTGTCCCCTGTAGCCCTCAGCTCCAAGGTGACACCATCCCTCGTGGGTGGGCTGTCCCCTGTAACCCTCAGCTCCAAGGTGACACTCTCCATGGTGGAGGGGCTGTCCCCTGTAACCCTCAGCTCCAAGGTGACACTCTCCATGGTGGATCTCTCCCCAGGCAGTGCCCAGCCGGAGCCACAGGCAGCAGGAGGAAGGATCCCAGCGAGGAGCAGACGGTTTCCAGTCCCAGCACGCAGCTCCCTGTGCCCTGGCTGGACTCACTCCCTGGCAGTCCCATCCCACTCTCTGTCCCGCTGCATCCCGCCCTGCTGACTCCCCCCAAGGGCAGCTGGGGATGAGGGGTGGGCTCCCCCATCCTGCAGAGCCCCTTCCCTCCTCTTCTCTGCATCCCCACAGGTGTTCCTCACCCACAGCCCTGCGTCATTCCCAGATCCCTGATCCCCTCCAACACCCCCATCCTTACACAGCCACAACCACTCCTTCTCGCCTCTGTCCCTGTGCAGGAGCGCAGATCCTCTCCCTGCTGCCACAGCGATGCTCATCCCGCCCGGCTCCCTTTCCCTCCCTCCCAGTCCCGCAGGAAGGTCGTGCCCAGTCCCTGCCCCTGCCAGGACATCCCACCTTCCCAGGCTTTCCTCCTCTCCACTCTGCCAGGCCCCTGCTCCACCCCACCGTGGTGTGTTCCTGCCGTGTCCGTGTTCCCAGGGCTTTATCCCCGGTTTTACCCGTCCCAAGCTCGGTGCTGGAAGGGGAACGGCAGAGCCCGGAGCCCGCCCGTGCCCGGGAGCCGCTCGCTCCGCCTTGCGTGACCGCCGGGATCCGCTGCCGGCTCCCACCGCCGCTCCTCGCTCTGCGATCTCCCGGGCGAGCCGAGAATTAATTATTTAGCGGCTCCCGGGAGGCATCGGGAACACCGGATCCCCGCTGTGGCTCCCACCTGCCCCGGGAGAGCCCCGGCTGCATCCCCGAGCCGCACGGGCACCGTGGGGGTGATGGATGGCTCCGTGTCCTCCGAGGAACCCTGAGCTGGCCCGTGGATGGAGCCGGCTCCAGAAGAAATGGGTTCCTGCGGGAAGCAAGGACAGATTCCCGCTCCTTGCTCCATCCCAGGGGGTGCTGACGGGGCCAGCCCGACCCTGCCAAAGCCACCGGGGCGGTGGCATCGCTTCTCCTCTGCAGGGATGGAACCCGGAGCTGGGGGTGACAACCCTGGGGCGTTCCTCCCCACATCCCGCCGGCATCCTGGGCAGCTCCATCGCAAGGAGGCTGTTGGGGCGGGACGGGCTGGGGGCCGGTGTGCACCCACAGTGTTTGGGGGGACCCACGGTGGGGACAGGGCCGGGGATGGAGCAAACCCTGGAGCAGCCCAGGCACCTCCACCAGACATCCCGGGGTGTCCCATCTCCACCAGCGCCTGTCTGGGTGTCAGGATGTGCTGCAGCCCTGGCCTGGCAGAGCCAGGAAGGCGCCTGGAGAGGCTGAGAAGGGGGGACCGGGCACCCACCACCCTCTGGATGACTCTCAGATAGGACCCTGTGGAAGCAGGGACTGAATTCCTGTGAGGAGATCGCAGGCACCGACTAGAGGCTTAACTTTAAAAAAAAAATGGTTTATTTATTTCAAGATCTTCCTTTTTTTTTTTTTTATCTTTTTTTTTTTTGGTTGTTTTTACCTGTATTTCAAAAAAAGTGGGGCAAAAGTACAAAAAAAGTCAGTTGCGGGATGGCAAAGGTTTAGAAATCACAGCGCGGAACGAACCCAAGCGAGAAACACGGAGCACGAACCAAACACCCCCACGACACGGCCGAATTATGACTGCATTTTTTTGCTTTTTTGTTTTCCTCTGTACAAAACACACCAAAGCATGCCACGGAGCGGGAGGGGACGGGCGCGGGGGGCGGCGGGGGAGCCCCGCTCACGTCAGGTTGTTCTGCAGGCAGTTCAGCTCCCCGGCC
>VZRZ01008828.1:49632-77170 GCA_013398175.1 Climacteris rufus | reverse complement strand
GGGGTGGGGCGGTGGCAGTGCCGGGGCGGCTCCGGGGGCTCAGCCGGGACCGGGCGTGGCAGAGGCGCTGCTCCCTCGCCGCGCCTGCCCCGCTGGCTCCGTGGATGCCTCATCCCGGCTGGCCGGGGCTGCCCCAGGTCACCGCGTGTCCTTGGACACCTCCACCTGCAGCTCAGGAATGTGCCCATCGTGTCTGCTCTGCATCCTGCATCCCACACGGGCCCCTCTACTCCCTGCACCAGCCACTGCCCTGTACATCCCAAATCCTGCATCCTGCATCCCAAATCCTGCACCCTGCATCCCACATCAGCCCCTCCACACCCTGCACCAGGCACTGCCCTGTACATCCCAAATCCTGCATCCTGCATCCCAAATCCTGCACCCTGCATCCCACATCAGCCCCTCCACACCCTGCACCAGGCACTGCCCTGTACATCCCAAATCCTGCATCCTGCATCCCAAATCCTGCACCCTGCATCCCACATCAGCCCCTCCACACCCTGCACCAGGCACTGCCCTGTACATCCCAAATCCTGCATCCTGCATCCCAAATCCTGCACCCTGCATCCCACATCAGCCCCTCCACACCCTGCACCAGGCACTGCCCTGTACATCCCAAATCCTGCATCCTGCATCNTGCATCCCAAATCCTGCATTGTGCATCCCACATCACCCTCTCCACACCCTGCACCAGGCATCCCAAATGCCCTGTACATCCCAAATCCTGCATCCTGCATCCTGCACTGGGCAGCCCACATCCCAAATCCTGCACTGGGCATAGGGCATCCCACATCCCAAATCCTGCATCTCACACCCCTCATCCCAGACCCCACACCAGTGGAAGATGCTCAGGACAGTGCTGGGGGCTCCCTGGGGACCCCATTTCAGTGTCCTCCAGCCCCACATCAGTTCAGCCGTGGCCTCCCTTTCCCCATCCCTCCCGCTCCGTGGGGCTCCGTGGGATGTGTGGGGTATGTGGGATGTGTGGGACGTGTGGGACCTGTGGGATCTGTGGGATCTGTGGGCTGTGGGTACCAGGGGAACACCGGGAGTGGGGTCCCCCCTGCCCCAGCAGCCGCCGCTCCTGGCCGGGCTCCCCGTGCCGGGAACAAGCCCCGCTCTGTCCCTCTCAAAGGGGGATTGAAGGGGCTGCACCTGCTTAGTATTCCCCAGGCTTCCGGCCCTGGATGCGTTTCCAAGGGGACCGGCCCGGGGGCCGCCGGGATGGACGGGGGGACACGGCCGGGACAGAGGGAAAAGGGGAAGGGGCACCGGGGTCCCACGGGCTGGGGGTCCCTGTGCCAGCCCCCCCCGGCAGCAAGAGACCGAGGGATCGGGAATGGGGAGGGTGCTGGGATGGAGGAGGGTGGGATCCAGGGCCAGAAGGGGTGCTGGGATGGAGCCTGGGCAGGGCTGGGGAAGCTTCCAGCACCCACAGGAATTCCTGGGGGCCGGAGTTCCTCCCTCCCCCCGGTGGGGCTGCCAGGGACCCCCGGGACCACCTGTGCCAAGCCTGGAGCCACCCAGGATCACATCTGGGACACATCCATGGCCGGGGGCTCTGCCAGCCCTGGGACAGCCCGGGACAGTGTCCTGGAGCACCAGCTCCTCCTCTCCAGAGGGTTGTGTGACCCGTGTCCCATCACAGCCCTGGGGCACCTCATCCAGGGCTGTCCCCCACCCTGGGGATCCCCCCACCCTCACTGGTGTCCCCTCAGGGTGTCACCATCCTGGGGGCTCTGGCCGGGTCTCCCCGGGGTGCTGAGCCCCGTGAGGAGGCACCTTGTGCTGGATCCCACGGGATCTGAGGGGAACAAGGGGGGTTGGCACCCCCACCCCGCTGGAGGCTGCTCCCTGCAATGAGCCCCCCACACTTCCCTCGGGCTCCACACCCAGCCCTGTGCCCAGGGACCCCCAGCCTGGGGGGGAAAGGGGGGACCGAGCCCACAGGGAGGCAGTGGGTGCTGTGCACAGGCAGGAACATCCAGCTGGGAAGGAATTCCAGAGCCTCCCCATTCCCACAGCCCTGGGACAAAGCAGGGCCGAGTCTTGAAGTGCCAATTCCATCACTGCCCAAATGCAGGAGCAGCCGAGCCCAGCACGGGCTCAGGTCCCACCACATCCCTCCAAACCTGCCTTGGATTGGGCTTCAGCAGCAGCAGAGGGATGGCTGAGGGGCAGCAGGACAGACAGACAGACAGATGGACAGGACAGACAGACAGATGGACAGGGATGGCTCTTCGGTCTCGAAGGAGAATTCCAGCACCAACTTCCTCTGCTCGGGAAGAACCGGCTGCTGTTGCCAAGTCTGTGTTTTCCTGGGGGAGTGACTCAAAATACTAAAGGTGAATTAAAACCCTGGGAATTGCAGACACCATTTGGGGCCTTTCCAGAGCAAATCAGAGCCAGCTCTGTCTGCCCATCCAGTGAGCTGGGGAGGGATCTCATCCCAAACCCCTCCCCTGGGGTCCAGCACTGGGAGCAGAGCTTGCTCCTGGATCCTGCCCTGCCCTGAGACCCCCAAAACCCCCGGGAGGGGCTTTGTTCCCCCCAGTCCTGTTTCACACTCCTGCCAGGGCTCGGCTCAGCCCCTCATCCCGGCCCACCCCGGCTGGCAGCTCCCGGAGGGTCCCCGTGGCCGTGGGGCCGCCCCACAGCAGCACCTTCCCCCTGCCCCACGGGCTGGGCTGGATCCCACGGGGATGGACGGACAGACAGACAGAGGCCGGGGCAGGCACAGGCTGGGCCTGGATCCCGCCCTGCCCAGCTCCTTCCCATCGCTGAGCACCGGGAATCGCCGCCTGCCCGTGATCCCAGCGGCACCCGGAGCCCCGGGACAGCCGGGGCAGGACGGGCCGGGCCAGCACTTCCCGAGGCTTCTGTTCCTCCCGTCGCCTCTCCCCGGCTGCCTTTGCCTCCCTCCTCAGCCAGGCACTGCAGATGCTCAAATCACCCTTTTCCCATTTGCCTTCCATTAACAAATATTGAAAAGTGCAAAGGAAAATGAAGAATTGGCTCAGAGAGCCGGGACTGAGGGCGGCGTTCCCTGCCCTGGCTCGGGCCCTGCGCTGTCTCACAGCACCCTGGATGTGGAGCCCGAGCCCAGGGCCGAGCCCAGCTCAGCCGGGCGGGGTTTGGGGACAGCTTTGCCCTTGATCGGGGCTGGCAGCGCCCGGGCTGGCTCCGAGGGACGAGCCCCGATGCGACACCGATCCCTGGAGGAGCCGCCGCCCCATCGCCCTTCAGCCTCCCCCGTGCTCAGCCCACAAGGTCCAGCCCCTTCCTGCCGGACCAGTCACACACCAAACTGCTCCCGACACCCACTTCAGCCGAAAATCACCCTAATTCCACGTCCTCGAAGCAGGAGCCGCGTTAGGGGTGGCAGGAGCAGCTTGGGGAAGGATGCCGGAGGCACAAACCCACGGATCCACAAGCTCTGCGTGCCCTGCGGCGCTGGAGCCGGGATCTTCCCAAAAAACCCCTCCTGAGCTGCCCAGGGCTGGCGCATTCGGCTCTGCATGGGCAGAGCTGGCCCGGGCAGGGGCACATCCCGGTGTCCGAGGGGGCTCCGGCTCTGCCGGACCTGCGGGGGGTGGGCAGAGCCCCCGGCTCCGGCTCTCCCGGCCCTTCCCGAGCCACATTCCTGTGGCTGCAGCGGGAAAATGTGGGAGAGGTTTAATAATCACCTGTCACAGCTCTGAGCTGCAGAGAGCAAGGACAATCCTGAGTGAAGCACGGCCGAGCAGCGCTGGGGCGGAGAGCCTGCAGGGAGCTGCTTCCCGAGGATGGAACACTGATCCAAGGATGGAGCACGGCATCCAAGGACACATCCCACCTGCCAGCTGTGCCAAACACCTTTTGTGCCTGCAAACGCGCACAGTCTGCACGGGGTGACAAATGAAGCTGTCCCTGGCCGGGGTAAGTCAGCGAGCAGCAGCAGCGCTCCCACTCCTTCCCCCTTCCCGCCTGGACAATCCGGTTTAGTACTCGTGATTTTGCCAAGAGGGCACTAAAGGCCCTTCGGAAAAGCTCTTCACCTCCAAGGCTTTGCTTTCATTACGGCTGGGAAGGCGGGTGAGTCAAGGCTGCTGTTGTTTCACGGTCGGGACGAGGACCGAAGGCAGCACTTCACCCCGGGAAAGGGCTCGGGCAGGGCAGAGCCCGGAGCGCCGGACACGCCTCGGCCCTCCCGGGACAGGCCCCGGCTCTTGAACCACCCCGGGGCTGCGGCTCTGCTGCCTCCGGGGGAGGGAACCCAAAACCGGAGCAGCAGAGAGAACGGGACCCGCAGGGCACCCAACGCACCCGGAGCATCCTCCGAGGGCGGCGGCGGCTCCGGCTCAGCGAGCACCGGGAGGCAACGAGGGAATTCCGTGCGATGGATCCCGGCGGGATCTGGTGGCTCTCCCAGGAGCACGTGGACAATGCCCAGCGAGGGGACATCCCCCAGTCCTGCCGGGCCTGGCAGCGGCCGCTCCAGGTCTCTCTTGGCCGGATCAGTGACACGGAGCCGGGAGGGCAGCCCTGGTCCTGGCACAGGGAGCAGCAGCTCCGTCCCAGTGCCGGGATCCTGAAGCACGCCTGGAAGGCTGCTGGCTTTGAGGGACACCAGGTTGTTTTTAACACACTGCAACTTGAAAAGACAGAAAATGAGGGATTTGGGGGAAGAAAAAGTTCCCAGTGATCACCCCTCGGGTTCCTGTTACAGCCTCCGGGTGACATCCCGGGGGCTCCCAGGGCGTGACGGCGGCAGCACCCTGGGCTTCCAGGGAAAGGGCCATGGCCAGACAGAGGGCACAGACAGAGGGTACAGACAGAGGGCACAGACACAGGGCACAGACAAAGGGCACAGACACAGGGCACAGACAGAGGGGACAGACACAGGGCACAGACACAGGGCACAGACACAGGGCACAGACACAGGGCACAGACAGAGGGCACAGACACAGGGCACAGACACAGGGCACAGACAAAGGGCACAGACAGAGGGGACAGGGCCCTGGAGAGCCGGGCACGGACGGCCCCGCACGGCCCAGCCCTGGGCAGGTCACCCGGAGCCGCCCTGGCCGGCTCTTCCTGCCGGGATCGGGGGGATTATCCGGGGCTGGGCCCGGCTCAGCCTCGCACTGGTTCCTGTAAAACCAAAAGGGACAAAAGGAGCTGCCAGATGTCCGAACCCTTCTCTCGACAGCCGCCAAGGCACAGGGATGGAACAGCGGCGAGGGGACGCCCCAAACAGACTCAGACACCCCAAACTCTCTGCGTGCCCCAAGGTGCATTTTGGGCTTTAAATCGGCCAGGAAAGGACACAAAATCTTTTCAGGCCGCCCAGGGAGGGGCTGGTGTCGCCAGGCAGGACAGGGGAGCGTTGGGGATGTTGGGATGGACACTGGAGCTGCTCCCCCCGTTCCCTCGGCCCCCTGCAGCTCCATCGCCCGCCTGCTGCAGGATCCGATTACTCGGATGAAGATGCAAACCCCTCCCAGCTGAATTAGCAGGAGAGACAGGGAATTTTCTGGAGCATGCAGAAGGGCTCACCCTGAGCAGGGAATTCCCTTTATCCCAGTGACCTCTTGGATTCAAATGACCCCAAGAACAGTTTTGGAGCCGTCACTCCAATCCAGAGCCCTGTGCTAAGCCTGCCTTGCAGCCGCCTGTGTCCACACCAAAAAGCTGTGACCGGGAATTCATTCCCTCATCCTGAATCCTGAATTCACAACCCGAACCCAAACCCTGCTCCCTGCTCCACCCCATGCCCAGCCCAGCTCTGGGCATCCAAACACCCACAGCACAGTCAGAATCCCAGGATGGTTTGGGCTGGAAGGGACCTTAAATCCCACCCAGTGCCACCCCTGCCATGGGCAGGGACACCTCCCACCATCCCAGGCTGCTCCAAGCCCCGTCCAGCCCGGCCTTGGGCACTGCCAGGGATCCAGGGGCAGCCACAGCTTCTCTGGACACCCTGTGCCAGCCCCTCCCCACCCTCCCAGCCAGGGATTCCTTCCCATTATCCCATCTAAACATTCTCTCTTCCAGTTTAAAGCCATTCCCTGTGTGCTGTCCCTCCCTGCCTTGTCCCCAGTCCCTCTCCAGCTCTCCTGGAGCCCCTTCAGGCCCTGGCAGGGGCTCTGAGCTCTCCCTGGAGCCTTCTCTGCTCCAGCTGAGCCCCCCCAGCTCTCCCAGGCTGGCTCCAGAGCAGAGGGGCTCCAGCCCTGGGGCAGCTCCGGGGCTCCTCTGGGCTCTCTCCAGCAGCTCCAGGTGCTCCTGCTGTTTCCCAGGGCTGGGGCAGCTCTGCAGGGGGGGCTGAGCTGAGCTGAGCAGGGCAGAGGGGCAGAATCCCCTCCCTCATCCTGGGTCCCACCCTTGGGATCAGCCCAGGGCACGGGGGGCTCTGGCCAGGGCATGTCCAGCCCCTCACCCAACACTCCCAAACCACGTCCATTCTCCACTCCTCCCTCCAGCTCTGCCCAGCCCCAGCAGCTGCTGCCACCACAAAGCTTTGATGGCTGTGAATAGAAAACACTTTAAAAATTGACATTTACGATTTACCACTTTCTGTGCATCCCTCAGGAAAAAGATCTTCAGGATGAGAGGAGGAAAATTGATCATCTCAGGTGAGAAGAGGGGATCCCAAGGGAGGAGCCTTGCTGGAATGCAAAGATCCAGGAGCTCCTTCCCTCTCCTCCCTGCCCCTGCAGGAGCAGCACCGAGGAGCCCAGGAGAGGATGCTCAGCAGGAGCCCCCAGCCCATCCAAGGAGGAATTCCCAGTTGGGAACGGGACTGTCATGGGCTGTCCTGGACCTGGGCTCACAGCTCCAGCCCTGGGCTTTTCCTTCTCAGGGAATTCAGGACTGGATTACAGGATGCCTGGGCAGAGGTGCCACATCTTCAGAGGGGAAGGTTCTCCGTGGGTGGAGCAGCAGGAATGGATGGAATATAACCCAGGTTGGATTCTGGTTTTCACTTTAATCCAAGACAAACCCTCCTGGCAGCCTCTGGAGCCCGGTGGGAGGGGCAGGCAGCAGGATTGAAGCTGGCAGAGGAGCTGGAGGGGGAGCAGCAGAGCCCAGGCCTCCCCAGCCCCACCTGCCAGGTCAGAGCTCCCCTTCCAGGGTGATCCCAGTGGGAAAGCAGGGATCAAACAGCAGAGGTGCTGCTGGGCCTGGGCTGCTGCTGCACTGAGCTGTGCAAACCTCAGGGAGCTTTTCCAAAGCTGCACATTCCCAGTGGCTGAAGGGTCTCCACTTCCCTCTGTGGCTTTGGGGTCTCCCCCAAGCTCAGGTGTTGTGTTTGCTCCTCTGGAGTTCCCATTCAGCCCCCAAGAGCCTTGGATCACAGCAGAATTCCCAGCTCCTCCCACACACAAAGGAGACTCCACAAACTGCACAGGCTTTGTACAAAAACCGCTTTTTGTTGCTTTTATTTCACAAAACGGGGTGGCTGCTGCAGGAATCAAACCGGCCCTGTACAGAGATCAGGTGAAAAAGTGGGCACAAGGATTCTTTATACAGAAACAAAACAGTGTCCAGGACCCAGGGCCTCGGCAGGATCAGCACTGGGACAGTAAAAAAGAGGCTGCACCTGGATCCCTGGAATTGCTCACGCTAAAAACAACCTGAGGTTACTCTAAACTGGACTAAGGGCTGCACCAGAAATCCCAAGCTCACCCCAAAGGACCCTGGAGGGGAAGGAAGCCTCAGAAGGGGAAGGGGAATGGGAAGGCCCCGGCCACGCTCTGTGTGGCACTGAGGAGCTGTGCTGGAAGACCTGGCAAATCCTTAATTTTGAACTGGTGCAAGTGGTTCTGGAGCTTCCAGAGTTTTGGGGAGCCTCTCTCCAGCCCAACCTCGCACCCCCACCTGGCCAAAAGCCACCCCTCACACCAAGAACAGCCTCCAGAGCCCGGGCAGGGAAACCCTGAACGCTCCCGGGTGGGGCTGAGGGCAGAAAAGGATTTTTTGCAGGATTTTTCCCCAAGTTTTGGCAGCCTGGAGGGTGCAGCAGCAGCTCTGGAGTGCTCCCAGACCCTCCTGCTGAAGTTGTTCCCTTCCCCACCCTGCAGGCACAGAGCTGTCCCAGGAGGTAGTTCTGGCATTCCCATCCCAGCCATCCCAACCCAATCCCAAATTCTAGCACTTCTTCGCTACCTACATTATTATTATTACTTTTTTTTTTTGTTTTCTTCATTTTAAAAAGTACAAAGTATATGCTCCAAAAAGAGGGACTAAAAATCAGGGGTTATTCCTCAGTTGGCTACTGCACCAGACTACTCAGGGAAGGTCCAACTACCACCTCCAAAGGCAAAGGAAAGGTAAAAACTGGAGCAGGAGAACTCCTCCCAGTGAGAGGTTCGATTCTGATCGATCGGCTCCCAGCTCCTCTGCACGGATCAGTAATTCCTGTAATAAGTTATGGGGCAGCTCCCTCCCTCTGGACACAGCTGCCACTGCTGCACCTCCGTGCTCCAGCACGCCCTGCTGCTCCTGCCCTGCTCCAAGCATGGTTTGGCCTCTCCTCTGGGTGCTCTGCTCTGCCTGGGACAGTGAATCCCATCCTAAAGCTCCTCCAGCCCTAACACCTGCATTCCTGGGAGAAACCCAAGCTCAAAGCACCAAGAGGAAGGAAACCAGCGTGGAGCTGTGCAAGGCCAGCAGGCCAGGGGGTAAAGGAGTTGCCAGCAGCAGGGTGGAGGCACTGCTGGCACCCCAGCCCCATCCCAGCCCCAAAGGGACCCGGGCTCGGGGGGCTCTGCTGGGGAAGGCCCTGCTGGGGAAGGCTGGGGGAAGCTGTGCCCGTCACCCCCACGGCACTGGGAGGGGAGGGGACGGGGGAACCTCCCCGGGAACAGAAGGGAACTGAGGAATTCTCTTTTGGTCACCACCGTGTCGCTGTGGAAGCTCCTTCCTCCTCCTGGCTCGGCTGCTCAGGGAGCGGCGGAGGCCGGCGGGGCCGCGGCCGGCGGCGGCGTCACAACCTCGGTGGGCGGCGGGGCCGGGGCGGGGTCTGGGGACACAGAGAGACAGTGAGCGACAGCGGGGACACTGAGGGACAGCGGGGACACTGAGAGACAGTGAGGGGCAGCGGGGACACTGAGGGACAGCAGGGACAGGGAGGGGACAGGGAGGGACAGGGAGGGATAGGGAGGGATAGGGAGGGACAGGAGGGGCCAGGAGGGGACAGGGAGGGACAGCAGGGAGAGGGAGGGACAGGGAGGGATAGGGAGGGATAGGGAGGGACAGGAGGGGCCAGGAGGGGACAGGGAGGGACAGCAGGGAGAGGGAGGGACAGGGAGGGATAGGGAGGGATAGGGAGGGACAGGAGGGGCCAGGAGGGGACAGGGAGGGACAGCAGGGAGAGGGAGGGACAGGGAGGGATAGGGAGGGATAGGGAGGGACAGGAGGGGCCAGGAGGGGACAGGGAGGGACAGCAGGGAGAGGGAGGGACAGGGAGGGATAGGGAGGGATAGGGAGGGACAGGAGGGGCCAGGAGGGGACAGGGAGGGACAGCAGGGAGAGGGAGGGACAGGGAGGGATAGGGAGGGATAGGGAGGGACAGGAGGGGCCAGGAGGGGACAGGGAGGGACAGCAGGGAGAGGGAGGGACAGGGAGGGATAGGGAGGGATAGGGAGGGACAGGAGGGGCCAGGAGGGGACAGGGAGGGACAGCAGGGAGAGGGAGGGACAGGGAGGGATAGGGAGGGATAGGGAGGGACAGGGAGGGACAGCAGCACAGGCTGCACACACACAGGGCACACACCACCCACACCCGGGGGTCTCCATGCCCTGGGAAGTCTCTCCAAGGGGAATTCCCACAGCCAGGCCCGTGCCTGGGCAGCACCCAAAGCTCCTCTGCACCTCTCATGTGCTTTTCCAGCACCCAGCACTGCAGGGGCTCCATGAAGGAGGGAAAAATTCTGTATTTTTACAAACAAGATGCCAGGGATTCATCTGAGCAGCTGGCAAATCCATGCCAAGCACCTTCCAGAGCTGGAATTGGCATCTCTCAGCTCGAGCCCAGATTAGTGCTCCTTTCTGGAACAATAGGCTCGATATAAACAGAGCCTGCTCCTCCCTGGGAAGGCTGATGTAGGTTAAAGCAGAGGAAGCAAGAAAGGAGGGATCCAAAGGGCAGCCTTGTGCCCAGGGAGGAGATGCTAATGGAACACGACTGACTTGTTCAGTAGGGGAGTTGAACAGGAGAAATTAAGGGAAGGGAAGAGAGCAAACAGGAATCCAACCTGACACGAGATATTCCCGGTGGCAAAGGCTCAGGGAAAGGATGGAAAAGTGGGGAGCAGAGGGCTAAGAGCAGTGTCCAGACAGAAACAGCACCAGGCAGGGTTTCCCTGGTGGGCTGGGAGAGTCCCTGAGGCAGAGCCCACAGCAGCTCTGGCCACAGGCACATGGGCTTTCCCTGTTATTTCATGGGAAAGGTGCTCCAAGTGATGGCAATTCCTGCTTTTCCAGGGACGGCCACACTGACTGTTTCGGGGTGAAGGTTCCTGAGCAGCAGCTGGGCCAGGCTGCAATTAATAATGGCAAATTTAGTGAGGAATTCCTGATGGAGAATTGCTCCAGCTTCCTCCCTGTGCCAGCCTGTGCTGCCTTCTGGGTTTGGCCACGCTCTCACTCCTTCCAGCAACTCCCACACCGTGCCTCCTGATCCAGCTGCTGCTTTTTTGGCTGCCACAAATCAACTTCATTTCAGAGGTGCAGATTTTATATTGGGCCTTTCCTCACACGCTTTGTCTCCTTCCTAATCAGGACTTCCCTGTTCCAATTTCAGGGTGCCAAGTTTTCAGTGAGGAATTATTGAACTGGATTCTAATCTGACCTCCAGCAATTGGAGTTAATTCCTGACCCTCCACTAAATCAGGAGGGGTTTTGCTCCTCACCACCAGCCTCAGTATCATCATAAATAAAATAAGGGATGTTATAAATAAAAGAAAGGACAATGGAATGCACTGGGACGCCCGGAGGGCAGAGGAGCACTCAGAGCTTCCAGCACATCCCGGGCAGCACGCTGGTGTCAGCCATCCCCCAGGAAAGGCAGGAATTGCCCTGGAACACCTCTCCCAGCAGCAGGGAGGCCGGGCAGGGCTGGCCCGGGGCAGCAGCACTTACACAGCCCGTTGGGGGCAGCCAGGGGCCCGCGGGGGCCCAGCAGGTTCCCGGCCAGGGGGGCCATGGAGGGCGCGGCGGGGCCGTGCAGGCCGGCAGAGACCCCGGGCAGCATCCGGCCCTGCCCCGGCAGCAGGGAGCCCGGGCCCGGCAGCTGACCTGCGGGAGAGACACGGACACGGTGAGAGCCCCGCCCAGGGCAGCCTCCGGCAGCTGCCAGGGGAGCCTTGTGCCCCAGGGGCGGCTCCGGGACAGCCCTGCAGCCCCAGGGTCATCCCGTGCCCTGCA
Source organism: Climacteris rufus (assembly GCA_013398175.1). NCBI lineage: Eukaryota > Metazoa > Chordata > Aves > Passeriformes > Climacteridae > Climacteris > Climacteris rufus. Next base: position 65,762 of record VZRZ01008828.1, on the reverse strand, counting down.
GGGAGGGCCAGAGGGCAGAGGAATCCCTGGTTGGCAGCTCCTGGAACACTGGGACAGCCCTGCATCCCCAGAGCTCACTGCAGGGAGGGCCAGGGGGAACAGAGATCCCTGGTTGGCAGCTCCTGAAACACTGGGACACACCTTTCATCCCCCAGAGTCATCCCATTCCCTGCAGGAAGGGCCAGGGGCATCTGGCAGCTCCTGGAACACTGGGACAGCCCTGCAGCCCCAGGGCTCACTGCAGGAAGGGCCAGGGACACCTGGCATCTCCTGGAACACTGGGACAGACCTTTCATCCCCCAGGGTCATCCCGTGCCCTGCAGGAAGGGCCAGGGGCACAGGGATCCCTGGCTGGCAGCTCCTGGAACACTGGGACAGCCCTGCAGCCCCCAGAGTCATCCCATTCCCTGCAGGAAGGGCCAGGGGCACAGGGATCCCTGGCTGGCATCTCCTGCATTCTGGGGTTCTACAACTCCAAGTCTCCCAGGGATGCTCACTGGGAAGCTCTCTCATTCCTGGGCCATGGAATCTCCAGGACTTTGTTCCCTCTGAAACCCTGGGGTTGTCTGTGAGCAGAGAAGCTCCCCTGTGTGTGAGCCCAGGGCTTGGCTGCCCAGTCTTCCCCTTCCTCACATGGGATGCAACAATTTCATCTCACAATTATCTCAGGGAGCTGCCAGAGGAACAATCCCAGCCCATCCCAGCTCCAAAAAGCCCAAGGTGGGAGCAGCCAAGCAGTGAACCCACCCAGAGTGGGATTAACCAAGGGGAGATCACTGCTGCCATCACAGCAAAACCCAAGCCCTGCCTCTACAGAGAGGTTTTTTCCAAGAGAAAACGCTCCAAGACAGTGGCTCAAGCAGAAAATGTGCAAGTGTGACCTACATAGGGGGGAGAGCTTAGGAACAGCAGCTGTGGGAAGAGATGCAGCACGAGGGTCACAGACTGAAACCCCCGCCCAGCAGGGATGGGGCAGGTTCTGCAGCCCTGCTGCCAACTGCAGCTCCACATGCCAGGGAAAGGAGCAGGAAGGGCCTCTAAAGGCTCTCCAAGGTCTTTATCTCCATTAAAGAGCCTCTCCCTCTATGAAATGAGCACTTGAGGAGCGCTGGGCTGATAAGCAGCCACAGGGGTTTGTTTCAGTGTCCCAGGGATGTGGGAGGCTTGGAGCTGATCCAGGGCACCTCTCCCTGTCCAGCCTTCCCAGGGAACAGCTGGGGGTGCAGGCAGTGCTCTGGGAAGGAGCCTCCTTTGGCAGGAGCATTTTGGAGAGCACGGGGATGAGCCTGGCTGCCATCCCCCTCTCCTGCTGCTGGAGTTGTTTCCCAGCCCTGCCCTGGAGCAAGCAGGGAACAGCTCCAGGGAATGCCTGCTGGAATCACTGCAGAGCCCAGGCTGTGCTCCTTTCCACCAGGAATGGCTTCCACAGGGTGTGGGAATCACAGAACCCTGCGATGGTTTGGGTTGGAAGGGCCCTCAAAGCCCATCTGATCCCACCCCTGCCAGGGGCAGGGATATTCCAGCAGGAAATCCATCCTTGCCTCCACCCTCCCTGCAGACACAGCCTGTTCCCCAGCCAAGGACTGTCAATAATTAACCACAATAACTCATTTAGCCTCGTGCCTGGGGAAGAAGAGGCAGAACTTCCACTTCACTGGCACCCAGCATTCCTGCCCCTCCCTGGGAGGCTCAGTGCAAGCCCCTCCATGGAGCCACTGTCCCATGTTCACTCCTATTTACTATTGGATTCCATTAATTTTGTAATAAATAAAATATTTACTATTTTTATTTACTATTCCAGCCCCAAACACCTCTTGGCCAGAGCAGCAGCAGAGAGAGCCCAAGGTGGAGTTGATGTTTCTGTGTCACCAAGCACCCTCCCACTTCCAAGCCCCACTTACACACAGGTTACAACACTGTGGGTCAGCTCCAGCCCCATTTACCACCCATGACTTGGATTTCCTTTCATCCCACTGCTCCCTGCATCTCCCCAGTGAGCTCTGTACATCTGACAGAGAAAAAGGAAGCACTGACAGCTCCTGGGGAATATTTACCTAAAGAAAGTGAGCTCAAAATCCTCATCCGTACCCAAAAAATCCCCTGGAATTGTCACCAGTCCAATAAGGAAGTAAACAGCATCCAGGAACTTAATTTAAACCCACAAATAATGAAATGCTCAGCAGCTGAAAAACCACAAGCCCCAAATTCCTGACAAAGTCTTTTTTTTGACTATTTCAACCACTGACAGAAAATGCAGCAAAATAGATCAGGGACAAGGTTATTACAGCTGCTCAGCCAGCTGTGTTGGGAAGTGCATCCTGCCCTTCTCATTCCATTTCTGCCTCAGGTCAGAAATGATTTACCAGCTGGAAAAGCCCACTGAAGGAAGAGTTAATTAATAGCAGCTACTAATTCCAGAAGTTCCATGTATCCCACACCATGAGTATCAGCAGGAGCATCACCAGGAGTTCCCATGCCACTGACCCCCAGCCCAGAGCACAAAGGGGAATCAATGAGGTGCCAGAAGTGCCACCACGGCAAGGAACTGGGAATTTTATTTCCTGTCATAATGACAAGGTGCACCTTTCCACAGTGACATTGCAATCCAATGTTGTTTCCCTGTTTTAAAAGCCTTCATTCCAGGGCAAAGGGAAGAACAAAATAAGCTCAGGGAAAATGAATTTGATAGTCCAGTAGAGGCAAAGGTGGCCATGCCAAGGAAAAGTGGATTGGAGATGGAGATGGATCCAGCCTGGCCCTCCTCTGGAGATGTTCTCCACCATGTCCACACTGCCATCCTATTTCTGGGGAAAGCCTCCCTTGTAGCTTTTAGTGATGATACTGACTGAACTGCTCCTGCTCCTGAGCCCAGACAAGCTGTGAGCAGGAATTTCCCTTCTTCTCCTCCCTCTCCAAATGCCACCTCAGATCCTTTGCTCCCTCTGCTCCCTCCATCCCTTCAGCTCTCACCAGCCCCTCTGTGCTGCTCTGTTCAGGGTCTGCTGAGCCACAGCCACACTGCCAGCACTGCTGAGCTCACAAACCTGAGCACCAAGCTGGGAAGGGAAGCAATTCCTGCCTGGGAGGGTGGGCAGAGAAGCTGTGGCTGCCCCTGGATCCCTGGCAGTGCCCAAGGCCAGGCTGGACAGGGCTGGGAGCAGCCTGGGATGGTGGGAGGTGTTCCTGCCATGGCAGGGGTGGCACTGGGTGATGTTCAAGGTCCCAACCCAAACCATTCCATGATCTCCTCACACTCCCCAAATGTTGGCATCTCCCCCATGGCTGCAGGAGACTCAGGGGCAGACCCAGGGAGGAACTCTTGGACTTGCCAAGCATTCCTAACAAACCTGCCCTGAGGCACTCAAGGGATGAGCCTCTTCTGCTTTCTAGGCCAGATCAGCTGGGATGTGGCTGGAGACACAGAGGGCTTTGCTCCAAGCTCTGAAGGGCCTCAAATTCTCCCCTTCACAAAGGTATCAAACCAGAAAATGAGAGGTGAGAGGGAAGATCCTGCTCCTGGGGCTGCAGGGAACGAGGCAGCTCTGGATGCTGCTGTGGGAAGCAGGAATGCTGAGCCCCAGCCAGGGATTTGCTGCCCTCAGGCAGGGGAGGTGCTGGTGGAAAAGTCAATCTATTGAGCAGCTTTAATCAAATCTGAAGGAGAGGCTGGGGACTAATGAACAGCCCCACAGTGCCCCTGCCATGCTCAGGGGATCTCTGGGAATGCAGAGCCTGGGTGGCTCTGGTGGGCTGTGTGAGCCAAGGTGGGACTGCACCAAACCAGGGGAACACAGCAGTGCCCCGAGTCCTGCCACACCCCCAGTGTCCACAGCAGAGCTGTGCTGGATTTGCCAGGATTCCCCCTTTACTCTGCTCTCCATGTGCCAGCTCTCCTTCCTCAGGTTAATTCTCCACTGCCAGGTGAGTTGTGGACACGGCACACAACAGACACACCAAGCCAGGATGTTAAATCTCAGTCTAAACCAGACCATTTTTTACCAGCACACTCCCAATCCCCTTCCAGCAATAACCAAACCAGCTCCCAGACAGCCCCAAAGATTTTTGGCCACAGTAAAACCAGGAACTCCCTGAGCCTTAAAACAGAGTAAGCTTGAGCCTCCTGCCCAGCCAGCAGCACTCTGCAGCTGCTCAGGGAATCCACCTGCATGACTGTGGAGATCCAGTTGGATCAGATGCCTCCCACCTTCCCACCACCTGCAAATCCTGCTGGTTTCCTGTCCCTTCTGCTCCTTCCCAAACCCAACACTTCACACTTTCCTCAAGTTCCTGCAGCTTCCTGTTGCCACATCCTATTTGGATTATGACACCCCAGACCTTCCAGCTTCTTCAGCAGCTGCCAATGAAAAATCTCCCCAAATATTTCTGGCTGATAATTCATCAGGTCTTCCAGAGCAGGTTTAGGTCAAGCAGTTGAGAATTGCCAACAGCTCCTTCTTGGCTATGCCCAGTCCCACAACCAGGTTTCCACGTGCCAGATACTGTTATTTGATTTTAAATGACCATTCTGACAACCTTCAGCAAGCAAAGCTGCCAATTCACATCACCACCCTGATTTCTCCAACCTCTGGAATTAGGAGGGAGTAACTCCAGCCTTGGAAAAACCCAACCCTCAGGAGGGCAAGTCCCCTGCCACTGGATCCAGCAGGAGAGGCTGGACTGGAGACTCACAGAGTGCTGTGACCCTCCCCTGGCATCAAACCCATCCAGGCAGGACACAGCAACCTCTCACATCAGCTCTCCTGCCAAAGGAAGCTCCTTAAGGAGCCTCTGGCTGCTTGTCCTGGTCCTTTCCCTTCATTTTGTGCATGGTTTGGTGTGCCATGAACTGGAGAATTTCAGGAATGATTGTTTTCAAGGAGCATCTGCTTGGATTGCTGGTTATACAACGAGGCTAAGGAAATAAAAATAACCTAAAAACATCTGGCAGTGAGACTTGGGGCAGCTCCATATTTCACTTGGCTGTCCCAGGGCTGAATCTGCTCTGGGGCTGATGAGCCTCCCAGGGAAAGAGGAGTTTTCCTGGGCTAGGATGGAACCTCTCAGGTTTGTGCCCCCTGCCTCCCACCCTGGCCCTGCTGGGGGAAGCCTGCCTCTCCCTCATTCCCTCCTTTTGGGGTCCACCCCATCCATCAGACACCTCCTCCCCAACCTCCCTCCACCCACCTGGAATGGGGGAAAAGCTCCAAAACGAAGCTGCAGAGCAAGCAAAGCTCATCCTGCCAGCAAACTGAGAGCGGCACCACTCCAAACCAGTGACCCAGAGCACCCCAGCCTGCACAGCTCCCTCCCTGTGGGCAGAACTCCCTGCTCCCAGCGCTTACCTGGCTGAGGGGGGTGAGGAGGTGGCATCTGGTGGTGCATCAGGGGGTAGGGAGGGGGCTGCTGGTGTGGCAGCAGCCCTGGGTGTGCTGCTGTCCCCAGGGGGTTCATGCCAGGCCCGCTGGGGTGCTGGTGGGGCTGCTGGGGGTTCTGGCTGTGCTGCTGCTCCATTTGCTGGCGAGCCCTGAGCTCGGCGTATTTCAGCTGCTCCATGTGGAAGTTCTGCCTCTCTGTCAGCAGCTGCTGCCTCTGCTGCTCCAGCTGCAAGGGCCAGCAAGGGGACAAAAGGCAAAGGGAGTCAGCAGGGATGCATTTCAAACGTGGTCCTGCCAACCACACAGTGCTTTGGGTTGGAAGGAGGCTCAGACTGCGAGCCCACCGAGCCCCAAATCCAGGGACTGTGCTGTGACAATCCAGGGACTGTGCTGTGACAATCCAGGGACTGTGCTGTATCAACCCAGGGACTGTGCTGTGACAACCCAGGGACTGACTGTGGATGTTTGCAGCAGGTCTGGGCAAGGCTCCACAGCATTTTCCAGCTGCAACAGATGAACTCACCTTGTTCTGTCCTAAAACCTCTCAGTAACACAAGTCACTGCTCACAGAGCTCTGCACTGAGCATTCAGCCCCAACACAGCTCTGGAACACACTGGAGGTTTTTCTCTCCATCTTCTGGATGTTGGAATGAGGGAGAACAGGAATTTCAGATTTTCTAGGTAAGCACAAAGCACGATGTGTGTGCAGCTGCAGGAGCTTGGGGATCACAGGCAGGATCCTTCTCCATCCTTTAAGTGCAGGAATTGGATGTCACAGCAGCCAGACAGACAGCAGTGATTTACTTCATGCAATAAACCTCATGCCATTTAGGCCAATTAACATCAAATAGGCTACTTGGATTAATTATGAAGTCATGTAGAGAGTGAGACCTGAGCAGCCTGGGCTAGCGGAAGGTGTCCCTGCTCTGGGTGGAACTGGATGATCCTGAAGATCCCTCCAGTCTGGAATTCCAGGAAAAGACAAAAGAAGCTCCAGAAGGCATTTCCTGCTCTTGGGTATTTGTGTGACAGATCAGTGTCCTGCTGAAGGCAGTGCCATTAGATTTATTTAGGAAATATTGACATGTTCCCACATCATCCCTCTTGGACAACAGGACCTGGGGCTTGCATGCCTCGTTCGCAAGTATTTAAGGAGTGTTTTAAGGTAGGCTCCATAATTCAGCTGAAAAGCAGGTTGCCAAGGAGACTCTCACCTAGCACGAGTTGTCCAAAAATCCCAGAGCTGCCTCAGTGCTGGGAAGTGGGGCTGGAGCTGCACAGAGGCACCATTGAGCAGCCCCAGATGGGCCGAGCTCATGAATGAAACATGCTGCAGGCCGGGGGAGTGGCTGCTGCCCGCACCACAATGGCATTATTCACGCTGCCCCGGCTCCTTTCTCCTCGGCTGCTCTGCTACACTGAGGGAAGAAGCCCAGGAACCCGCCCCACCGGCAAATGGGGCGTGTGGGGAAACATTCCCGAGGTGCAGACAGCTGCCAGAGGAATTCCCGCAAACGACCCCAAACAAAGGCTCAGGCGAGACTTTTTTATTCCTTTGAGACCCTTTTGTGGCCCTGCTTTGCTCTCTTTGTGGCACCCCACCCTGCTACAGTTTAAAAGGGTCTTTACAAAATCCCCAAACAGCAGCCAGTGCCTGAAAATGCACCTTGGAGTGAGGAAAAGCAGGGAAAACTTCCCTTCTACACATTCCTGGGATGAGAAAGACAGGTGGACAGAGGGAAAAAAAGGCACAGAAAGACAAGCTGTAACGTGAGCTGGTGTTAAAACTGAGCCAAGTTTAAGTTTGGGCTCTAGTGCTGAGCCCAACCCCCTGGTTCTGTGCCAGGCTCTGCCACCACCTCACACAGGTTCTGGGCACAACCCCCAGCCTGGCACTAGAACAGCTGGCAGTAACACATTTTCCAGGGGGACTCTATCAGTAAATTGCAGTTGCTCCACAGCAGCAGTGACAGGAGCAAGGCTGGGAACCTTCCCCAAGGTGAGCTCCTGCCCCAGGAGCCCTGGTGGGGTTGGGAGGGACCCCTGGAGATCACCCAGCCCAGCCCCTGCAGGGGCAGGGACACAGGGACACATCCAGGTGGGCTTGGGGAGGCTCCAGCCCCTCCCTGGGCAGCTGTCCCAGGCTCTGCCCCTCCATGGAGAGGCTCTTCCTCCTGTTGGGGTGGAACTTGTTGTGCTTTAGTGACCTTTGCTCCTTGTGCTGTCCCTGTTAGCAGTGGGCAGACCTGGGAGCATCCTCTGGCAGCCCTGGGGAGATGTGTGTGCATGGCTGGGATCCCCTGGGAGCATCCTCTGGCAGCCCTGGGGAGATGTGTGTGCATGGCTGGGATCCCCTGGGAGCCTTCCCTGCTCCAGCCTGAGCAGGCCCAGCTCCTGCAGCCTCAGCTCCCCAGAGATGCTGCAGAGCCCAGATCAGCTCTGTGGCCTCTGCTGCCCCTCCCCAGGAGCCCCTTGTCCTTCTTGTACCCACCCAGGAGCCCAGAGCTGGACAGGACATTCCTGCTGTGCCTCAGAGCCCAGATCAGCCCTGTGGCCTCTGCTGCCCCTCCCCAGCAGTCTCCCTGCACAGCCCCAGTGAGGAATCAGCTGGAATTTGGGGAGGTGGTTCTGAGGGTTACACCTGACAACATCCAACACCCAACACTGCACTGCTGTGCTGTTGTACAGTGATGCACAAGGAGGGGGGCAAAGCTCTGAATGTAATGCAGCTTCACCTCCAGCACAGAACTTCCTTCCAACAGGAATTTCTCCATGGAAAGGGTGCTCAGGGTCTGGAACTGCCCAGGGAGGTTTGGAGGTGTCCAAGGAATGCTGGATGTGGCACTCAGTGCCCTGGGCTGGGGACAGGGTGGGGATGGACACAGCTTGGACTCCATGGCCTTGGAGGGCTTTTCCAACCTCAGAGATTCTGGGATTCCTTCCTGAACAGGACCAGAAAGCTTCAGGTGCCATTAGAAATTCTGGGTCAGCAAAGCTGCCCCAACAGGCCCCTGGTTGCCCACAGGCAGCACTGGCAGCACTGCCACTGCTCAGCTCAAACACAAATAAATGTGTTTTGCCTGGAATGTAACACCCTGCAGCCTGCAGCACCGATTCCTGTCAACACTTACAGTCCCTGCTCCTTCCCTGCAAGGAAAAGCCAGGGCAGCAGAACGACAGGCACAGTGTGCAGTGGCACCAAGGAGGTTTTTCTGCTTTAATTATTCCACTAAATATCCACAATGACAGGTGAAAAGACCGAATTTCACCACCAGGAAGCCAAGGGGAAAATCTGTATGCACATTTTTAAAAAGGGAAATGTCATATGCCTCAAAAGGGAGAAAAAACCCTCCCTGTCACTAATGGAATATATCCCCCAAAGAAAGAATCTGCAGGAAACCTTTCCAAAATAGTTGGGTCCATTTCCTGAGCTGCCACTCAAACACAGACGGAAAGGGTGCAGGGTGTGGAGCAACCCAGCCATTCCTGCTGCCATCCTGCTGCAGGAGAAGTGCACATCTTGTCAACCTCTATCAGGGTGATGCAGGGAGCTCTGCCTCGGGCCTGGGGACAGGCTCTGCAGGGAGAGGGTGGCTCCCCAGGGATGTGGCCGTGGCCTCAAGCCTGGCACAGCTCAGGGAGTGTCTGGATCTCTTGGACCCAAGGTTTACATTCAGCTGCTGGGAGGGGGAGCTGGACTTGATGGCCCTTCCAGCCCCAGATGTGATTCCATTGATGCCAACTGGGGGTTTAATTCCCTTAAACTCACACAGAAGGGCAAACCTGGAAATCCCTGAAGTACCAATCAACATCTCCAACCTACCCAGAGTAACTGTCTAGTGACAATGAGGCAGCTACACAGCAGAAAAATGCATTAAAAAATGGCCACAATGATAAAAATGAGGCTTGGAGTCACCTTTTGAGCAGGTGGAGAGGAACCACTTCTCCAAAGGCTCTGGCACTCCACCTGACACAACAGCTCCCAGTTCCTGAGCAACCCAGGCCCAGACAGCACCTCCTCCATATCCTGACCTCACTCCTTCCCTCCCCTCTCCTGAAGCTGCTGCTGCCTTCCCAGCTCAGGCAAACCCACCAGCATCACCACAAAGTGAGGCTGTTACCCTGAGCACTCACCCTTCTGCCAGGGCCTTCCCAAGGGCTGATGAGAATGCCCCCAAAAACCTGACCTTGGCACCAACTCCTCTCACCTGGCTCAGGGAGGAAAGGCAGGGCAGGTTCCCTTCCCTAGGGAAGGAAGGTTTCCACCCATTTCACTCTCCCCAGGGAAAAGCTGTTCTTGTGTCAGATCTCATCCACGTGAAAAGGCCACATAAAGGCTCAATTCCACACTCCTGCTTGGACTAAGGATGAAGCAAACCCAGGATACCCCCAGTGCTGCTTGTGGAACAGAGAAGAGGCTGGATGAGGGAGGAGAGGGCTCTGTGGGAGGGAACTGTGGGTTCCAGCTGAAGAAAGAGGACACAGAGGAGCAGCTGCAGCTGCTGGCACACACACATCTTGGCAGGGAGAGACTGAACCCCAAATCCCAAATCCCCACTTACAGCCTCCTTCTCCCTGTCCATGATGGTTTCCAGCTCCTCAAAGTGGCGAAGTTTGATCTCCAGCTTCTTCATCTGAGTTTCCACCAGAAGGGCCACCAGGGATTTGATCTTCCTCTCCTCCACGGCTGCCAGGTGCTGGGGACAAAACACAGGAGTTGTTGTGTGAAATGTGGGCAGAAGAAAGGGCTTGGAGGGAGGGGATCACCCAACTCCACCTGCATCCAGCCCCTGCCATCCCACTGCACTTCTGGCCAGAACTCAGGGAATTACATTACAGATCTCATGCAGGGAACCAGAGGCCCTTGGAAGATTATGAAGCTTTTAATCAGATGAATAGGTGTGAAGGTTTCATGCAGGAGGTGCTGAGGATGCTCAGAGCCTTCCCAGCACTGGACACAGGGAGCATTTGCAGAGGGAATGCAGATGAGGGAGAAGGGGCTGTGCTCTGCAGTCAGCTCTGGGTCACCCAAAAAGCAGGACACACACAGGGAGCTGTAACCTGGAATGGCCCCAAAACAGGGACATGGCACTGGCATGGCTTTGCCATTAAAACAGCTTTTTCTCAAGGCAAATTGATTCTTTTTAGGGATTTACCTCATTTATATACACACATAAATAACAGCAGAGATCTGTGTATATATATATGTGATATATCAGACAGCCATAGCAGTGTTTGACACTCTCAGAGTGTGACAAGTGTGTTCATGATGCCTTTACCAGTTTTGGTTAAAAACCTGCTGTTCAGAACGAGAGCACACAGAGCACACCCATCACCTCCTGCCTGGGGCTTTCTGTATTCACAGCCACACATTCCCATGGTGTCCAAGCCCTCCTGACACAGCCAAGGGCTGGGGCAAGGAGGGAAAGGTGAGGGCTGAGACGAAGAAGGAAAAAAGGAAAAGCAGGAGGTCATGCAGCTGCAAACAGCCCCACACTGAGGGAGCTGCCTCAGGACTGGGACAAACACCAAGCTGGAGGAAAACAGCACTGAAAAGCTCCCTGTAACCCTAATCATGAACAGAATTTCTCCAGCCCATGTGATACTGTGCCCTAGGACAGCATCCACCTCCCTGACCCACCAGGAGTCTCAGCAAATGTACTCCTGACTCTCTGAAGTGAATTTTAAATCAGCCGCACTCTGGGAGAACCTGAGAGACCCTGAGCTCATCCCACCCCACATCCCAGTGAAACTCCATCAGCTGTTCCAACACTGACCAAAGTGCTGCACACAAACAATGCAACAGAAAATGTCCTGTCCAGTAACGCTGGTTAGTAAAATAAACTTGTTTGTATGAAAATTCAGAGTGAGAGAAGCACCTGGCTGATACAGAATCTTCTGCCAGACATCACACGTGCCATTTTAATAATGAAATGGGATTTACACCTAATCAGCAAAGCACATGATGAGGTAAAGGGCACATCTCAAAATACACATTAGAAAGGAAATTATCCCTGAAGTTTTTCCTGGAGAGGCCCAAAGAGGCTGTTCCTCAGTCTGGCAGCACCCAGGGCTTTCTGTGGGCAAAGGACAAATCCCTACATCTGCAGCTGAGGAACACAAATGAGGAAAACAAATTCAGGGGTGATTTTAATTGCCTGACAAACCCATTGCTGCACCAGCCTTGAGTCATAAAAGAGGAAATGATCCTAAAGGGCTTTTTAAAATAAATGGGTCTATAAAAAAGAGTGATGGAATCCATGACAGGTTTGGGTGGGGAGGGATCTTAAGGATCATCTCCTTCCACCCCTGCCTCCCCCCATCCAGCCTGGCCTTGGGCACTGCCAGGGATCCAGGGGCAGCCCCAGATTCTCTGGGAATTCCATCCCAGCCCCTCCCCACCCTCCCAGCCAGGAATTCCTTCCCAATATCCCATCCATCCCTGCCCTCTGGCAGGGGGAAGCCATTCCCTGTGTGCTGTCCCTCCAGCTCTCCTGGAGCCCCACTGAATCCCTGGAATCAGCAGCTTCCAGGAGAGATCTCCTCAGTCCCAGCTGCCTCACAACAGGAATTCAGGGAGCTCAAGAGATCAGGGGGTCAAACTGGGAGCAGAAGAGTCATTTTGGGCAGGGAAAGTGATGGTGAAGAGCAGAAGTGCTGCAGCTCAGCCCCAGCTGGAGCAGAGCAGGAGCAGCAGAGGACAGGATCCACTGGGGATATTTGTGCACAGAAAGGAAAAACCAGCTCACACTGGGTTTCCATTGAGAGAAAATGAGGAAAAGGGACTTCAATTCTAATATTGTTTGTTCAGAACCTGTAAGAACACATTTTAATTGTTGCTCTCTATGTAATAGAGTCTCACCCTGAGTGTACACATTCACCATTTCTAAAATAGCACAGCTCAATTTCTGGGTGAAGCCACTGATCCCAAAAGAAAAAACCAAGAAAAAGAACCCCAAACAAACAAACCCCACTTCAATCACTTGCCTTTAACCCCTGCTTTTCCTCAGAACCCAACTGCAATATTCCTCTGATAGAAAATCCTAAGGAAAACATCTTTGCAACAGCTTTTCACTCGACCAGGCCTAGAGTTCATGATGAAGCGTTTAATTACTCCCTCAGACAAGACACAGACCACCCAAAGCTTTAATATTGTCTGGGTTTTTAAGTGAGTGGGCAGAGAAATCCCTGTTGAACCTGAATTCTACTCTGAAGTGTCAAGCTCCTAATTACAAGGCATTATTCCCTGTAATGGAAAGCTAAAGCTCTTCCAGAACATTATTATTGCCATAATGAAAGCTGCTCATCAGCCAGGTCCCTGCTCCCTCCAGCTCATTATCCCCAGAGGAAGGGAAGCAGGAGCTCATCTTGATCTGGAGCAAGTGGTCTTCCATCAAACACAGATTAAACCTCATGGCTCCTCACACATCTGCAGGTTTTTCCAGCTTGGCTGAGGGATGTGTGAGCCTGATGAACTCAGAGTTACCCTCAGGTTCAAAGTGATGCACCAGGGAGCCACTTTGGCCTCTGCACTTCACCAAAATACTGAACCCCAGCTTTGCCTGCAATTTGGGATTTGAATGGACGCTGAGTTTGCTGCTCTGTGGGATTTTACAACCTGGTTTGAGAGTAAGAATGAAAATATCCTGCATCTCCTGTGTTCAAAAGGAGGGGCTGCACACGACATCACCCACCATCCTCACTCTGGGGGAAAAAGTTTATAAAGTTAAAAGTTTCAAGAGTCAAAGATCAGAGTGGAGAAGTCAGTACAACACACATCACCTCACACTATCCATTGTTACAGCCTGGAAATCCCTCAGGAATAACATCACCCATGCTTTGCTGTAAAGCAGGTGGACAGGGAATCCCAGAGAAATTAAACCACCCAAATTAAAACGTGAATCCAGAGAAATTTGTAAAGAGAAAACAGATTTGAATGAGATATTCTGAAAGCAATGAAAGCAGTGTGGTTCCTGCAAAAAGCAAAGGCAAGACAACGTGCAATTAGAAATTACAGGGTAAAGAAAAGCTGATTCCAACACAGCTCATTAGAGACCACACACAAACAGGAGTTTAAGGAGAAACAGGAACGTGCTTTTCACAGGAAATGCAATCACAAAGGTGTCTGTAAAAGCTGCAGTGCCAGGGCTGAACATCCCACTGTGCTTGTCCCAGGCTTTGTGTGGAGCCCAGGGCCAGCAGAGCAGCCCAAGGCAGGGTTTGGCCCCCAGAGCTGCACCTCAGCCCCAGGAAATCACACCCACTCTGGGGCTGTTCCTCAGGGTTGTGCACCAACCCCATCACCACCCAAGCAGCTCCTGAGATGAAAATTGTTCATATCTCGCTCAGGGGCTCAGGCAGGAGAAAGGCAGGCAGCAGTGGTGCTCCTGCAAGGTGTCAGGGAGCAGAGGGGGAACCCACAGCTCCTCAGGAGCTCTGCTGGGGCAGGACCAACCTTGGCCTTGGTGGCAGCAGAGGCCAGGGCAGCAGCAGCAGCTGTGGCCACGTTGCCCTCCGAGATCTCGTGCTCCACTTTCTTCTTCCCAGCCTCAGCCTCTTTGTCTTTGCTGCCATCAACGTTCTCCTTGTTCTCCTCTGCCTCCTTCTCCTCTGCAAGACATTGCCAGGCCCCATGCTCATTAGTCACTAGTTCATTAGGCGCTCATTAACTCACCCTCAGCCCCAGCGCTGCTCCCCGGCCAAATGCTGACAGGGGAAGCCCAGTTTGAGAGGATCTGATGGAACTTTGAACACTTTTCACTGCCATCCTCTCAATTCAGCACCTGCCACCAGCTTCCTCATCATTTCCAAATCAAATCTATCCTTACAGCAAATCCCAAACTGCTGCTAAAAATCTCAATCTGAGTGACAGGAAAAAAGGAATATATCCATTCCCATCCTTGGAAGTGTTGCAGGCCGGGTTGGACAGGGCTTGGAGCAGCCTGGGATAGTGGGAGGTGTCCCTGCCCATGGCAGGGGGTGGGATGGGATGAGCTTTAAGGTCTTTCCAGCCTAAACCATTCTGGGATTTTAGGAGGCACAAGGGAAACATTAAAAACAAGTAAGAATAAGGTTTTATGTAGAGGATGTTACTCCTCAGCCTGTCAAAATCCAGGCTCTGCATCACTTCCCAGGGAAACTGAGCTAAAGTATTCACTTTAAGGGTAGAAGTGAACAGAGAATCCCAGAACAATTTGGGGTGGAGGGGACCTTACAGCCCACCCAGTGCCACCCCTGCCATGGACAGGGACACCTCCCACCACCCCAGGCTGCTCCAAGCCCGTCCAACCTTGCCCAGCAGTTCCACCTCTTTGCATGCAGAATGACCAAATGCTGTGGAATACAGGCACCCCCCCTTTCCATGACCCCCAGGCACTTTGCTGCTGCAACTCCTGCCCATCCCCAGGGCTGGGAGGCCCAGCTGAGGCCCCCTGAGCTCAGGCTGCTCCTTGCAGGGAGGCTGAACTGGAAGGGGCTGTGCTGAGCAGCCTGAGGGAACGTTCCCAGCAGGGCTGGGGGTTGTTCAGGCTCTCTGGGGAGGGGGCAGCCCCAGCAGCCCCAGGAGCTGTTACCTGCTTTGGGCTCCACAGCTCCATCTCCCTCGGGCTCCTTCTCGGCGCCGCGCTCCTGCTCCCCCTCCGGGGCCTTCTCTGCCTCCTCCAGCTCCCCCTCGGCCTTGGCCTCCACCTGAACGGGGAGGGGTGGGGGACAGGGGCACACAGAGCACACAGCCACTGTTAACTCCATCCCTGGCCTTCAAATAAAGTCACAAAGGAAGAGATTCCACTTCTGACGGTGGCTGCTGCTTGGGCCGAACGGGACAAACAACCCCAAATGTGAATAAAAGGCAATGCCACACTGGGCCAGGTCCAGTGGGTACAGGAAACCCTGAACTAGGATCACAGAACCAGGGAATGCCTGGGAATATTCAGATTTCCAAGCTGTGAGTGAGTGCTCCATGCTTCTCTGCCCAAATGTTCCTGCTCATCAGGGAGAACCCCAGACCAGAGTGAGGTAATCCCAAGGCTGCACTGATCAGCCCCACGTTAGTCTGGGCTCCTCACTTGGTGAAGGAGGCAACAAGAAACATCTCCTGTTGCTGCAGACTCCACCCCTATTTATTTAGCAGGGTTTAACTTTAGCAGGAATGTAGCAGGAATTAAATAATACATTTTTTAAAAAAGCATATTATTAAAATATCGTTTATATTAAAAGATAAAGGATAATATTTATACAGAATATCATGTTAAAATATTAAAACATAAAATAATAATAATAATCTAAATAATAAAATATTTTAGCAGAAATTAACCCAATATCCTCTAATTCCAGGATATTAATGAATTTCATAATGATCTTTATGGGCAGGACAGCTCACCCCAACACCAGGAGGGGCACAAACACATCCATGTCCAAGAGCCAGCCCAAAATTCCTGCAAGGAGGAGCTTCCTTGGGCAGAAATTGCTGTGAAATACTGAGTGTTTTCCAAGCCCAGCATTCCTGGAAAGCCTCGGTGGGGAGGCAACTTGGCAAAGCCACTTGTGCAGGGCCAGCCCTGCAGGTGCCACCTGAGAGCAGCCCAGCTGAGGCAGCAGCAGGGGCCCAGCTCCTCCTGCAGCTCCAGCCCAGCTCTGTGGTGTCCCCAGCTCCTCCTGCAGCTCCAGCCCAGCTCTGTGGTGTCCCCAGCTCCCATCCCAATCCTGTGGTGTCCCCAGCTCCTCCTGCAGCCCCCGCCCCGCCCTGCGGCGCCCCCA
>VZRZ01008828.1:38882-49333 GCA_013398175.1 Climacteris rufus | reverse complement strand
CAGCTCCCACCCCAGCTCTCTGGTGTCCCCAGCTCCCCTGCAGCTCCCACCCCAGCTCTCTGGTGTCCCCAGCTCCCCTGCAGCTCCCACCCCAGCCCTGTGTCCCCCAGGGCAGCCCTGCCCTCAGGAGCAGAACAAGCACTGAAGCCTCCCTGCTGTCAGACTGAACCTGTGCCAGGCAGCTCTGTGCAGGCTGACAGCTGTCCCTGTGGGCACACAGACTGTGCCCTGCCCTGCAGGCACCCAGAACCTCGGGGATGGAGGGCTCAGTGTCACAGTCCCCTCCCAGCAGCCCCAACTCACCTTCTCCACCTGCTGCCCCTCTGCCTCCGTTTCCATCTTCTCCTCCTCAGCTCCATCTGAGAAAACCAAGAGGGCACCTTTAGAACTGTCCCCACAGCACCCACCACACTCTTTATTTAGGGCTTAACTCAGATCTGCTGTTCTCTAGCAGTGGTTTCAAGAACTCCCAGCACTCAGCTCCCAGAAGATTCCACAGCCCAGGTTCCTCCAAGCCCTGTCCAACCCCTGGGCACTTCCAGCTCACTCCAGCTCTGCACCAGCCCAGACAAAGCCCAACTGGTGTTAAAGTGAGACCAAAATTAGGCAAAAAAGCAAATAATAAAGGGAATGATTGAAGAGTCAGTGTCCCATGTGCTGCCTGGATGCCCCTGGTAGGAGGAGTGGCTGAGAGCTGGGAGTGCATCCCCTTGGCTCATTCATTTACTGCTTTATGAAACATTGATTGAAGATGTTCCTCTAATTACAGCTGGTCCTGGACATCCAGGGGTAACAAGCAGCCATGGGAACACCATGGAGTGCCTGGATAAGGTACTGCTATCCCTGAGGTTCTGGGGGATTCTCTAAAAGTCCAAGAAATCCCAATTTATCCAATTGGGACCCAAGCAAAACCTCATGGTCCTGGCCCAGGATTTCACAATTTCACGTACAGGGGCATGAAAGGAGCTTATTTAGAGCCTGGACTGGGGTGATGCAGAGCTGCTGGTGACAGGCCCTGATCCATCTCTAAGCTTCTGAAGACATCAGCTGGTGCTCAGAGTTCATTTTCAGTAATCCTCATTTTGCTGCTAATTCCTCTGTGCTACAGGAAAAACAAGGTACAAAGTGTTTCCCTTGAACAGCAAGAGTTCTGTAGCGACCTTTTTACAAAAGTCCCTTCCATATAGAAGAAAAACCAACTAAAATGTCTGACTGAAGAATAATAGTTTTCCTCTTGGCCTATTTTAAGATTATAAAGCCACATTTTAAGATGATAAAGCCACTTATCTGAACTATCTGCCACCATAATTCAATTTAGGGAGACTGGGGACATTCTTCCTCACAAGTTTTATCTCAGTTAGGATTTAGTGACCTAATAATGTCACAGGGAAAATCTCGATTAGATTTTGTCAGACAGCTCTTTCAAGCCTAGAAGGAGAGTTCCAAACTGGGCTTAAAAGAGTCATCCCTCCCAGGAATGGGAAGAGAAGGATTGACAAAAAAAGCTGGATTCCATCCTTTAGCAAAAAAAGGGGAGACAAGGTACAGAACACTCCGAGTGTGGCCAGGCTGGTAGAGCTCAAACCAAAAAAATTCTGCACAGAAATCCCCAAATTGACATTCTTGGCTGGGAAGGATCATCAAGATCATCCAGTGCCACCCCTGCCAAGGGCAGGGACACCTCCCACTACCCCAGGCTGCTCCAAGCCCTGTCCAACCCAGCCTTGGGCACTGCCAGGGGTGGGGCAGCCACAGCTGCTCTGGGCAAGAGACCAATCCTGGACTGTGGAAGGAGCTGCTCAGGGGCTGCTGCTGCTGTGGAGGCATGCTCTGGGATCCCTGAGGCTGGAAAAGCCCTCCCAGCCCATGGAGCCCAAGCTGTGCCCATCCCCACCCTGTCCCCAGCCCAGAGCACTGAGTGCCACGTCCAGCATTCCCTGGGCACCTGCAGGGATGGGCACTCCAACCCTCCCTGGGCAGTTCCAAGGCCTGAGCACCCTTTCCATGGGAAATTCCTGCTGCTGTCCAAGCTGAGCCTCCCCTGGCCCAGCCTGAGGCCGTTCCCTCTGCTCCTGTCCCTGTTCCCTGGGAGCAGAGCCCTTTTTCCCCCCTGGCTGCCCCTCCTGGCAGGCAGGAATTCCACACAAACAGGACATCCCACAAGGACAAACTGCCTCCCATCCACTCTTTAGAGAGAATTTTCTCAAAGGAGAGCACAGAGAGCATCTCAAAGTGCCCTTGGATGCTCCCATGGGTCACCATATGTTGAGAGACACCATCCAAGCCCAAGTGCTCCTTCCCATTGCCAGGGACACCCTCAGAAGGAAGGGCTGTGTGACACCCAGATTATTGCAAACAGCCTGATTCAACCTGGCTTCTCTAGTCCTGCCTGCAACAACAAATGTTAGCTTAAAATCAGGCTGACAAGCTCAGACAGGTTGTAGTCAATAGGTTTTGAAACCTGTTTGCCTGAATCAGCTGCAGGGCCCTGATGGGCAGGACAGCCTCAGCTCCTGGGCTGGGGGGCCCCAGTGTGCAAGGGAAAAATCAAACCATCCAATCAGCCACTGTTGTGGGGGGTGAAAGGAGTTTGCTGGGGTGGAAGCAGGTTTTTGGTTCTAAATGACAGGCTGCTCAAAGCATCCCTGAGTCCCTGAGGGTGGCAAGGCCCTCCAAGGTCACCGAGTCCAAGCTGTGCCCATCCCCACCCTGTCCCCAGCCCAGGCCTTCCCTGGATACCTCCAACCCTCCCTGGGCAGCCCCTTCCAGTCTTTAACAACCCTTTCCATGAACAAATTCCTCAAAAAGTACAGCAAAGCAGTTGAGTCCAGTAAAACTCAATCCCTCAATCCAAAATGAAAGGATCAGACAAACCCCAAACATTCCCAGCCTTCTGCACAGCAATGACAGAAGTGCTTCCAGCCCCTCAGACAGACACAAACACAACTGTACTGATTTTCCTGTGTCATCTACTGAACTTAATGAAAATATATCCCAGAGGAATTGATCAGCTGGAGATCCATGTCTGCAGATCAGAAAGCCTTGACATGAAGGAGAAAGCCTCTGAAATCCTTTACACCTGCACCAAGGATGGTCTGGAACTCACTTCAGCAGGTTTGGTGCTGCACCTTGCAGGGTGTGGGGAATCAAATTAAGGATCACAGGATCTGACAGGATCACTGAGGCTGGAAAAGACTCCTGGGACCATCGAGTCCAAGCTGTGCCCATGCCCACCCTGTCCCCAGCCCAGAGCTTTCAGTGCCACATCCAGGGATTCCTTGGACACCTCCAAACCTCCCTGGGCAGTTCCAAGGCCTGAGCACCCTTTCCATGGAGAAATTCCTGCTGCTGTCCAACCTGGCCCAGCCTGAGGCTGTTCCCTCTCATCCTGTCCCTGTTCCCTGGGAGAAAGGATGTTTCTTAGGTCAGGAAGAGGGAGAGGGTTGTGAGGACCCTTCTCAAGAGGGGGAAACCACTGGGAAATGAGGAATCATCACCTCTCCAAGCCCCTCTTTCAACCTGAACGAACAGAACTTCTGTTTCCATGCAATTCTGTTCTGTTTTGCACATGACCTCCAAGAACACTGAACCCCCTTTTCTAACACATAAAGAACTTGGAGCTGAGCTCTGACCAAACCCAGTGACTTCACAGAGAACTTAAATGGACTTTGGGTCCGTAAGGAAAACCAGGAAACATCTCCCTCGTAAGAATTCCCTGCACTACCAAAGAGACGCAGAAGAGGCAGATCCAGAACCTTTGCTGCCATGAGAGGAACAAACAAACCCCTACAAACAAATGCAGTCACCTGCCTGAGTTTCAGCTCAGCAAAAGAGTTAAAGATGCCCTCCAGACACCTTTGTTCTCACTGAGCCAACACACAACCTGTCACAGCCAGGCTGGAATATTAATATTTAATTGAGAGGAAATACACTATAGCTATGGAAATATCCTGGCTCTGCACAGGGTAATGATGCTGTTAGCTAAACCATCATTTACATTTCCCACAATAAATCAGGGCTGCACAGCCACCAGAGCTGCCTCTGCTCCTGCCTCACACAGCCTGGGGGCTCAGCAACACAGGGGCTCCATGGGGAAGGCTGGGGAGCTGGAAAAGGAGCTGGGAAAGGAGCTGGGGAGCTGGAAAAGCTGCTGGGGAGCTGGAAAAGGAGCTGGGAAAGCTGCTGGGGAGCTGGAAAAGGAGCTGGGAAAGCTGCTGGGGAGCTGGAAAAGGAGCTGGAAAAGCTGCTGGGGAGCTGGAAAAGGAGCTGGAAAAGCTGCTGGGGAGCTGGAAAAGGAGCTGGAAAAGCTGCTGGGGAGCTGGAAAAGGAGCTGGAAAAGCTGCTGGGGAGCTGGAAAAGGAGCTGGAAAAGCTGCTGGGGAGCTGGAAAAGGAGCTGGAAAAGCTGCTGGGGAGCTGGAAAAGGAGCTGGAAAAGCTGCTGGGGAGCTGGAAAAGGAGCTGGAAAAGCTGCTGGGGAGCTGGAAAAGGAGCTGGAAAAGCTGCTGGGGAGCTGGAAAAGGAGCTGGAAAAGCTGCTGGGGAGCTGGAAAAGGAGCTGGAAAAGCTGCTGGGGAGCTGGAAAAGGAGCTGGAAAAGCTGCTGGGGAGCTGGAAAAGGAGCTGGAAAAGCTGCTGGGGAGCTGGAAAAGGAGCTGGAAAAGCTGCTGGGGAGCTGGAAAAGGAGCTGGAAAAGCTGCTGGGGAGCTGGAAAAGGAGCTGGAAAAGCTGCTGGGGAGCTGGAAAAGGAGCTGGAAAANTGCTGGGGAGCTGGAAAAGCTGCTGGGGAGCTGGAAAAGCTGGTGGAAAAGCTGCTGCAGCTTCTGTGTGAGGCACAGGAATCCACCCCAAGAGCACTGATGGGCACAACACCCCAGCAGTGCAGAAGCAGCTCCCAGGCACCTGGACACACCCAGAGCTAAGGAAGTGCTCCACAATCTGTTGGTTTAGGAATGTTTGCACCACCTCAGAGTTCTCACCCTGGAGAGCAGGAGAGAACCCCTCCTGCCAAACCTGACTAAAATAACTGCAGTGTGTATGTGCCCTTGTGTGTGTCTGAGAGGGAATCAAACCCATCCTCAAAAGGTGATTTTCACCATCCAGTGGAGTCGTTTCAGTTGTAGGGACACAGGAAATCCAACACCACTCCCTCCCTCCCTGGCACAGAGCAGCTCCTGAGGGCCCAGCACTGGTGTCAGTGGAAATACCTGTTGGAGTAACACCCAAAATGCTCAGGAAACTCCAGCACAGGCCCTTCAGAGGCTGCCTGGAGCAACCAGCGTCACTCACCACCTTTGGAAAGGCAGGAACAAAGCTGCCCAGACACCAGCAAGCACCCCTGGTGTGGCAGATATTTCCCTTCCCTGGAGCTGCATCCCAAGCCCAGCTGGATCCTCCTTTGCTCCCCTCAGGCCATTTTTACCCTCACAGATGCAGAGCAGTGATCCTGTTCTGTACCCTGCACTGGGGCAGGGCCTCAGAAAGGGTTTAACATTCCCTGTGAACCCCAGAGCAGCCTGTGCAGAGCAGCTGTGGGTGCCCTGGATCCCTGGCAGTGCCCAAGGCCAGGCTGGATGGGTTTGGAGCAGCCTGGGACAGTGGGAGGTGTCCCTGCCATGGCAGGGGTGGCACTGGATGGGATTTAATGTCCCTGCCAGCCCAAACCATCTGGGATTCTATACAGCAGAAGACAGAGTCCACCACATCACCACAGCAGCTGAACCACTCCAGTCTCCTCTTAACTCCACTCAAGCCTCACTTTATCAACTTAAAAGGAATTATCACCAGCTTTTAGAAAAACTAACAATGAAGACTTAAAGGAGGAGATTCTTCGGTATTAACTTAAGCTCCTCCAATCTGTTCCAGTCATTTTCCCTTTTCACATTCCATATTAACTATAATTCACTGATGTTAAGAATGTTAAAATTATTATGGAACTATAATTTTATTTCTCAAATGTAACTTTAATTGTAGTATAGAACCTTAAGCACATATTTTTATTTCTCCATAGTTGCATCTAAATCTAAACCCAGCATTCTGTGATTCCCTCCCAAGGGTCTGAACGGACAGGACGAGGGGGAATGGCTTTAAAAGAAAGAGGGAAGGGATAGATGGGATATTGGGAAGGAATTCCTGGCTCTGAGGGTGGAGAGGAGATGGGATGGAATTCCCAGAGAAGCTGTGGCTGCCCCTGGATCCCTGGAAGGGTCCAAGGCCAGGTTGGAGCAGTCTGGGAGAGCGGGAGGTGTCCCTGCCACGGCAGGGGTGGGATGGGACGGGCTTTAAGGTCCCTTCCAACTCAAACACTGTTTAATTCTATGACAGCACAACAGCCAGTGGACTTCAGTGCCCATGTGGAAGCCCCAGCAGATGTTTTTAGCCCTCCACAGCTGCATTGAGGCACCACAGCCCAGGTCCCTGAGCAGGGCCACGGCCGGCGGGACGGTCTCTGCCACGGACAGCCCGTGTCCCCCTGCCCAGCTCTGGGGGTGGCAGCACCACAGCCTGCTGAGTGACCCACTTCAGCCTGGCTGAGCAGCTCCCCCAGGGAGAACCATCTGCTCCTGCCCTCATTTATTCCATTAGTCACAGCCCAGTACAAATCGCATTAACAAGAGGGCAGGGCCGGGCTGCAGCTCCCCACGCTGCTCCCTCAGCACTCCCTGGGTGCTGGGCACCTCTCCTCTGACAGCCCCAGCTCACACAGGCCCTTCACAGCCCCCATCTGCAGCCTGGGCCCCAATTCTCCCTGAGAAAGGGCCAGAAAGGGCCAGCCAGGGCCTGCTAATGGGGAAAACTTCCAAGGTGGGGCTGCACACTGAAAGGGGGACACGGGCAGGACAGGAGGGAACGGCCTCAGGCTGGGCCAGGGCTTGGACAGCAGCAGGAATTTCTCCATGGAAAGGGAGCTCAGGCCTTGGAACTGCCCAGGGAGGTTTGGAGTGCCCATCCCTGGAGATGTCCAAGGAATGCTGGATGTGGCACTGAGAGCTCTGGGCTGGGGACAGGGTGGGCATGGGCACAGCTTGGAGCCAGTGACCTCGAAGGTCTTTTCCAGCCTCAGTGATCCTGTCAGGTCCTTAACATCCCCCAGGAGAACATGGGAAAGGGGAACAAAGACTCTGGAAGAAATATCTAACTTCAGCTGACCTTATCTTAAAATAACAATCAAACTAAACTCAGTCCCAGATGGAGTAACACCAACATTGGGTTTATAGCTGACTTGTAAACAAACCCCAAAGCTTTGTCCTTCCAACAGAGCTTCAGTGCCTGCTGTCAGCTCCAAGGAACAGGGAGCAGCAGACATCCCAGATGTTTCTCTTCCCTTCCCAGCACACAATCCACAGCAGCCCAAAGCACTGAGCTGCCTCATGGCAAGGCTGTCCCACTGAGTGCAGAACTGAGAGGTGTGACAGAAGGGCTGAGTGGTTTGCTTGCTTCTTTTCTATTTAAAAATTATCTTGGTGATTTAAATGGCATTTTAAAATCTAATGTACTGGGTAGTTTTGCAATGGACATGAAGTGCTATAAATAGCAGCCCTCCATGAGCAGCAGTTGATGAGTGAACAGCACCAAACACAGCCCCTTGTGATGCCATCCCACAATCTGGCACCTTGCTCGTGTCCCTGGATGGGGTGACAGCAGGTCAGCTATGAAATGCAGGAGCACATCCCAAATCCAGCCTTGCAGTCAAGCTCCATCACATCCTGCTCAGCTTCACCCAGAGCCAGACGTGCCTCTACATGGCCAGTCACTAAATTCACCAAAATCATTTGTGATAAGCTGAGCAAAACAGGAGCCAGCAGTGCTGAGAGGAAAATAACAGTGACAAGATGGTAGATCTGCACCCAAACGGGGAGAGCAAAGGCTGAGGAAGCTGTGAGTCCACAGTAAACAGTGTCTGCTCATCCTGCTGGGGAGAGCCACAAGGGTCCAAGAGAGAGGAGCTGCACTTCCCAGGAGCTGCTTTTACACTCCAGAGTGATGAGGAGCCAATTTGCAGCAATCAAAGTTTCAGAGAAGAGACTGAATAGCAGAATATTTGCTGAACACCACAGAAACGAGGCCAGAGCTTGTTAACACACACAGGTAATGTCCAGCAGAATTCCAGCACCACCAGAGCCAGGACTGATCATCATGGGGATTACTATGTGCCAGTCCAGCATTTCACCAGAAATTCCTCTTCTGCTGCCTCCAGAGTGAGCAACACACTCAGAGTGCCAGGTTCACCACAGCCCAAAGCCCTCAGTTTGCTTTGTCTGAACAGCACAAAGGCAGCACCCCCAGCTGCTCCAACACCCAGACTAACTGAATGCCCTGCTCTGGGATTTTTGGTCCCTCCACTCTGTGCATCTCACAGCATTTCCATGTTGGGAGAGCAGGAAAACAAAACCCCAAATTGCTGAGTTCAGTGCTGAGGCCAACCCCGCAGCGAGCAGAAGCCAATGACCCATCCCACCCCCTGCTCCCAGCTCCTGCTGGAGGTGACCAGGGCTGTCCCCAGCCCAGCAGCAGCACAGGGGCACTCACCCAGCCTGTCGGGCTCCTCGGGGCCCGTGCCCGCGATGCAGCTGCTCTCCAGGCCGTAGGTGGGATCCACCTTCCCCGAGGCCCGCGCCGCCTCCTGCACCTTCTTCACGTGGGCCTCCACCAGCTCCAGGGGCACCTCCTCTCTCACCCGGGAGAACTCCTCTGTGGACAGCACACAGAAAATGGCACCAAATGAAAATTCATGGTTTTTTGTCATCAGCGTGCAAGAAAATCCTGGGAAAGGGGGATTCTCAAATATCTGAGTTCCTTCTGTAGGTAGTGCATTAATCTCTCAGATATGGCAGAAAAGAGTCTCTTCCCACTTATATAAAATTGTGTTTTACGTGGAGAAACAAGGAAAAAAATGAAAGCAACTATTTTATCAAGTGGACACATCCAGTGTCCACACCAGGAGCAGTGAGAGCAGAGGGGGAACACAAAGCATTTCTAGGCACTCAGTGGCTTTTGGAGCCACTCTAACATTACACAGAGTGGTTGGGGTTGGGAGGGACCTCTGGAGATCACCCAGCCCAGCCCCTGCTGGGGCAGGGACACAGGGACACATCCAGGTGGGCTTGGGGAGGCTCCAGCCCCTCCCTGGGCAGCTGTCCCAGGCTCTGCCCCTCCATGGAAAGAGGCTCTTCCTCCTGTTGGGGTGGAACTTGTTGTGCTTTAATGACCTTTGCTCCTTGTGCTGTCCCTGGCAGCAGTGAGCAGAGCTGGGAGCATCCTCTGGCAGCCCTGGGGAGATGTGTGTGCATGGCTGGGATCCCCTGGGAGCATCCTCTGGCAGCCCTGGGGAGATGTGTGTGCATGGCTGGGATCCCCTGGGAGCCTTCCCTGCTCCAGCCTGAGCAGGCCCAGCTCCTGCAGCCTCAGCTCCCCAGAGATGCTGCAGAGCCCAGATCAGCTCTGTGGCCTCTGCTGCCCCTCCCCAGGAGCCCCTTGTCCTTCTTGTACCCACCCAGGAGCCCAGAGCTGGACAGGACATTCCTGCTGTGCCTCAGAGCCCAGATCAGCTCTGTGGCCTCTGCTGCCCCTCCCCAGGAGCCCCTTGCCCTTTTTTTGTACCCATCCAGGAGCCCAGAGCTGGACAGGACATTCCTGCTGTGCCTCCCCCTGGCTGCAAACGGAGCCTCTGAGGAAGGCAACAGCCAAACCTGGGAGCAGCAAAGCTTCTCCTACATGAGCTGGCCACATTTTACCCATCCCTGAGGAGCTGCAGAGCCGGCTGAGTTTCAGAGGGATGGGGGGTGAGGCCCAGGGCTGGTGCATACCCAGGGCGGCCTTGGCGGCGGCCGAGGCCACGCGCGGATCCACCACGGAGGCCAGGAAGGCCACGGTGCTCATGACGGGGTTGCCGGACTGGCTGAAGGGCACGGGCTGGTAGGCCAGGGGGCCCAGGGAGGCGTCCGAGTTCTCCAGGTAGGGATCCTCGATGGGCAGGCGCAGGAAGTGCAGGATGCACTCGTCCTGCGTGCGGCTGCCCACGTGCTCCGACACCTTGTTCCAGTCGTCCTTGTACATCTCCAGGGCCTGCAAAAGGCAAACGCTGCTGCACACACACAGAGAAACACACAGTGTCACACACACAGAAACACACACACACAGAAACACACACACACAGAAACACACACACACAGAAACACACAGTGTGACACACACACAGTGTCACACAGTGTCACACACACACAGTGTCACACAGTGTCACACACACACAGTGTCACACACACAGAAACACACAGTGTGACACACACACACACACACTGCTCAGGGCAAACAGCCCTGCTGGGCTAGCAGGTTTGCCACACTGGTTGGTGGGGTGAGGTGATGCCTTAGGATTTGAGCTTTTCTATTTTCCATCCATTTGTAATTCTGTAATTCTTTAATGTGTAACTCTAAACTCCACACAGTGTGAGCTGCTGTT
>VZRZ01008828.1:1273-38623 GCA_013398175.1 Climacteris rufus | reverse complement strand
TATAAATATAAATATAAATATAAATATAAATATATACAAATAAACATATATATAAAATATAAATACAAATGCTTTTTTACTCCCCTAATTTCATGTGGCTTCTGTTTTCAGGTAGTAACTGCTAAGGCATCAGATGGACCAATAAATCGGGATCAGGCAACTGTGAACAATCTAATTTTTTTGGTATCAAAATTGTCTGCATAAGAAATATGAACCCCTCCCTAGGATATCAGTGCCATTGAAGGCACAGGAACCATCACACGAGTTAATGCTGCTGCTAAATCAAGAATTGTCACAAGACTGAGCATTTACCAATATCTGCACAGTTGGTGTTTCCCCACTTTGCTTCCACAGAGAACTAAATCTGCTTTTCCTACCAAGTCTCACAATTCTTTCATTCCCACCACTCCCCCCGAGGGCTCCTGTGCTCCCTCACAGAACACAGGCGGCTCTCTGGGGCAGGAACAGGATTTATTTCTCACATGTGCACTGGCTGTGATGGTGAAATGCAGTCTGTAGGTCCAACAGATGTTCTGGAAGGGGAAAAGCATCAAACCAATGCACCAGGGGAAAAGAGAGAACCCATCCCACACCCTGCAGCCAGCAGAGCTCAGTTCCCCAGGAGCTGGTACCACCCAGGGTCACAAATCATCCCTGGCTGGATAAGGCACTTGATCAAGTCAGAACTTCCACATTAAAACAAAGATGTAATTCTGAATTTCAGTAATTTTTAAACTTCCTCAAGTAAAGTCTTAAAACAAATGAGCTCCAGAAGGCCCTGCACTAGTTCCTGAAAAACCAACACATTAATCCTAAAACCCTCCAAGTTACAGCCTAATAAATTATTACTCCTTAACAAGCCATCTTTTTCCCTGAAAATTGTTTTAGTGAAGCATTTGGACAGTATAAAATAAATACTGACATATCCTGAACCGTGAGCTTTCACATTTCTGAGGAGATTCATGGTGCAGTCACCCAGAAAAGGCAAAAAGCCACGGAGATCCAGGCAGATGCTCACCATGAAAATGAGTTTTCCCAAGTAAATCTGTCCCACAAGGCTGAGAAATTTCAACCTTCAGGGTCCTTCTCAGCCCTCCAGACCAACTTAATTCTCAGAGCAAGGAGGGAGAGCTCAGAGCTGGGCTGGACCTGCAGGACCCATGGGGAGGGAATGCCCCAGGGGTTGAGCATCTCCCAGGGACAGTGGAAGATGCAAACTGAGCCAACAACCTCGTGTTGAGGGTTCCTACCTCTGGGAAGGGCCCAAAATACGGAATAAATCCTGTGGGACACCAAGGCCAGCTGGGACAGGGCTGGGAGCAGCCTGGGATAGTCAAGGTGTCCCTGCCCATGGAAGGGGAGGGATGGGATGGGCTCTGAGCTCCCTTCCAAACACATTGTTTTCACCAGAGCAGTTTCAGAGAAAAGTGATTTGGTGTTTGTTTGGTTAGAACAGAAGCTCTGAGAATTCTTCAAGGCCAAATGATGGACCTGAACAGGGCCCTCAGGCACACTGTGCATGCACAAGGTCAGCTGAGGCCATGAAACTGCTCCTGTTTGCAAAGATGTGGCAGCAAACTGCTCCCAGGACAGAGAATGAAATCCAAAAGAGATCCAGCATGGAGCAAACTGGAGAAAAAAAACCTCCAAGCTGCCTCAGTGGGTGGCACCTTCCAGCCCCCTGAGCCCAGAGGAATTTCAGCTCAAACCTGACGGAAGGTGGAATTTTCCCCCTCTCTCCCAGCCAGGTCTCACTGCAGAAACTGGGTGGGAAGGGGGAAAACCCCAGTGTATGTCCAGAGAGCCACTGGCTCCCTGCTCCTCCCTTCCAGCCCTGGGGGGAAGATCAGGCCCTGCCTGGGAATCCTGGGGGGGAGAACATCCAGGAGCAACAGCATAGGGAGGGTTTGGAG
Organism: Climacteris rufus; assembly: GCA_013398175.1. Classification (NCBI taxonomy): domain Eukaryota; kingdom Metazoa; phylum Chordata; class Aves; order Passeriformes; family Climacteridae; genus Climacteris; species Climacteris rufus. The sequence continues at coordinate 36,710 of VZRZ01008828.1, read as the reverse complement.
CTCCATGGAAAAACTCTTGGTTTGGGAATGAAGCAGGGACAGCCTGGGCCCTTGCACAGGTATCACCATTCCCTGCTGAGCCCTTCTCCTGCCCCTGGGATGCTCCAAGTGTTTGAATAAAGGAGAAAGAAATAACTGAATAAATACTTCAATAAAGTAAAAAATAAAATAATAATAAATAATTGAATAAAGCTCAGTTCAGTAGGTCACACTCAAGGCAGATATTGATCCTCTGTTCAGCCTCTCTCTCCCTTTCCCTCATTTCCTCCCTGGGCTCTCAGTGCCTCTCTCCAGTTTTCATCCCCCTCAGCTCTGCTTCTCAAAGCCCCCACATTTCTGCTTTCTGCTCCTTCTCCCTCCCTGGCTGTTGTTCTCCTGCCAGACAAAGCCTCTCTCACCATCACTGTCCTCCCTAAAAATAGCTGGGAATGCATTCAGCTCTGCCTGAGCCGTGCAGACACAGAGGGGCTGTGCAGGGAGGTGCTTTGGGGAGCAAAACTCTCCTTCCTCCCCCAATTTATTCACTCAACAGGCAGAAGGCCAATAATTATCTGAGATACGATTTATTATTTGGAATTTCACTGCATATCTATTTGCCCAAAGCTACCCTGAGGATTTAATTGGACTGAGCTGGCTTGTTACAGCTGAATTACTTATGCTTGAACTGATATACTCTTTACTGATTTATTCATAGGGCAAATCCACGAAGAAAGGAGGAACAAAAACATTATTAATTTAAACTCATTAAATAAAATTGCAATCTTGAGATTTAGGGGGGGGTTGGTTTGGTTTGAAACAGTGAATATGTCACTGGATTATTTCACCAGACTACAACGTGCTAAAAACACACAAACCAATGAATTTTAAATACTAATAATATTATCAATGTTAAATATTTAAATAATACATTTAAATAAATAATAAAGGACAGAAGCCAGTATGTCAAGGCATCAGCCTTGTTTCTCCCTACAAGAATGCCATGGAAAACATCTCAGCTGTTTACACCCTATAAGCAACATTTTTCCATGTGCCAATAGAAAAGTATTGGCTAAACAGTGAATATCAACCTAAAATAAATAGGAAAAAAAAGAGATATTTTGGCTGTTTGATGGCCACACTCCATATGTGTGAAGGCTGAATCACAGCTGCTGATTTGGCAGTCACACAGGTCCATCCTCCAGGCTTTTCCCCAGGAAATTAACTTTTCAATGGGTTTATTGACACATGGGAAGACAAAAAAGCTGGAACAACCAGGCAATTGCAGTTTGCTTTGAGCTCTGCAAGCAAAACCCAACAAAAACAGAACCCCAAACTGGAATTCTGAGAACTGTGAATTACATAAAAGGAGACAAACCAGCCATGCAGCCTCTGCATGAAGAAACTGTTCCTGTAAAAGCAGAGCTGGGGAGATCATCTCTTCTTCACACAAAGGGGCAGCACTTTAAATGATTTCAGGCACTGAGATTCTCCAGCTGGAGCACAGAAAAACAACTGCCCTGGTGTGAGAGAGGCCAGGAGAGCCTGTGCAATTCCAGGGGCTCTGAGCATCCTCAGGTGGCTCTGGAGCTTCTCATGGGGACACAACCCTGAGCAGCTCTTGGAGCCACTGTCAGCAACCTGACTGAGCCATCTCAGGGGTTTTTTGGAGATTTCCAGAAAAAGCTCCAAGAACAGCCCAAGTGTAGCTCCAAGGCAAACAAGGAGGAGCTGGGTGGGATGAAGGAGCTCCCAAAGAACTTCCCTTCCCAGGGGCAGGAGACAGGACAGCCCCAGCTGCTTCTCAGCCACCTCAGCTCCCAAAATGAGCTGCTTCCCTAAGCTGTGCCATGGCCAGGGACTGGAGGGCATCAGAATTTCCAAGNATCACCATTCCCTGCTGAGCCCTTCTCCTGCCCCTGGGATGCTCCAAGTGTTTGAATAAAGGAGAAAGAAATAACTGAATAAATACTTCAATAAAGTAAAAAATAAAATAATAATAAATAATTGAATAAAGCTCAGTTCAGTAGGTCACACTCAAGGCAGATATTGATCCTCTGTTCAGCCTCTCTCTCCCTTTCCCTCATTTCCTCCCTGGGCTCTCAGTGCCTCTCTCCAGTTTTCATCCCCCTCAGCTCTGCTTCTCAAAGCCCCCACATTTCTGCTTTCTGCTCCTTCTCCCTCCCTGGCTGTTGTTCTCCTGCCAGACAAAGCCTCTCTCACCATCACTGTCCTCCCTAAAAATAGCTGGGAATGCATTCAGCTCTGCCTGAGCCGTGCAGACACAGAGGGGCTGTGCAGGGAGGTGCTCTGGGGAGCAAAACTCTCCTTCCTCCCCCAATTTATTCACTCAACAGGCAGAAGGCCAATAATTATCTGAGATACGATTTATTATTTGGAATTTCACTGCATATCTATTTGCCCAAAGCTACCCTGAGGATTTAATTGGACTGAGCTGGCTTGTTACAGCTGAATTACTTATGCTTGAACTGATATACTCTTTACTGATTTATTCATAGGGCAAATCCACGAAGAAAGGAGGAACAAAAACATTATTAATTTAAACTCATTAAATAAAATTGCAATCTTGAGATTTAGGGGGGGGTTGGTTTGGTTTGAAACAGTGAATATGTCACTGGATTATTTCACCAGACTACAACGTGCTAAAAACACACAAACCAATGAATTTTAAATACTAATAATATTATCAATGTTAAATATTTAAATAATACATTTAAATAAATAATAAAGGACAGAAGCCAGTATGTCAAGGCATCAGCCTTGTTTCTCCCTACAAGAATGCCATGGAAAACATCTCAGCTGTTTACACCCTATAAGCAACATTTTTCCATGTGCCAATAGAAAAGTATTGGCTAAACAGTGAATATCAACCTAAAATAAATAGGAAAAAAAAGAGATATTTTGGCTGTTTGATGGCCACACTCCATATGTGTGAAGGCTGAATCACAGCTGCTGATTTGGCAGTCACACAGGTCCATCCTCCAGGCTTTTCCCCAGGAAATTAACTTTTCAATGGGTTTATTGACACATGGGAAGACAAAAAAGCTGGAACAACCAGGCAATTGCAGTTTGCTTTGAGCTCTGCAAGCAAAACCCAACAAAAACAGAACCCCAAACTGGAATTCTGAGAACTGTGAATTACATAAAAGGAGACAAACCAGCCATGCAGCCTCTGCATGAAGAAACTGTTCCTGTAAAAGCAGAGCTGGGGAGATCATCTCTTCTTCACACAAAGGGGCAGCACTTTAAATGATTTCAGGCACTGAGATTCTCCAGCTGGAGCACAGAAAAACAACTGCCCTGGTGTGAGAGAGGCCAGGAGAGCCTGTGCAATTCCAGGGGCTCTGAGCATCCTCAGGTGGCTCTGGAGCTTCTCATGGGGACACAACCCTGAGCAGCTCTTGGAGCCACTGTCAGCAACCTGACTGAGCCATCTCAGGGGTTTTTTGGAGATTTCCAGAAAAAGCTCCAAGAACAGCCCAAGTGCAGCTCCAAGGCAAACAAGGAGGAGCTGGGTGGGATGAAGGAGCTCCCAAAGAACTTCCCTTCCCAGGGGCAGGAGACAGGACAGCCCCAGCTGCTTCTCAGCCACCTCAGCTCCCAAAATGAGCTGCTTCCCTAAGCTGTGCCATGGCCAGGGACTGGAGGGCATCAGAATTTCCAAGTGTTTATCTGAGTGGCAGGTAAACCACTACCTGAATTATTTACCATTATTGGAATTACTCACCACTGTCGGTGACTCCTGCTGAATGACAACACTGCTCTGCACTGCAGAACCTGCTATAAAGTCCTTAAACATCTCATTTGTGGCTTGCAGGCACAAGTTAAACCCAAATCTTAAAAACAAGAGAAGCTCCTGCCCTGCCTTTTTGGTAGGCACACTCTTGCAGCCATGTTGTCATCTAAACTCCAAAAAGGTGGAACCTCCATGCAGATTTATCCCTCCTGCTTTGGTTTCCCACCTCTGGTTTGGCCTCCTGGACTCACCTCCAACAGCAGCAGTGTCTCCTGCTCTGTCCATTCCCTCCCAGCACTTGCACCTTTACTCTGCAATAAAGGGGGGAAAAAAAGTGAAATTCAGGATTTTTTGCACAAAACTTTTCAGAAGAAAACAAAGGAGGAAAAAAACTGAGCAGCCCCAGGTCACTTGGTGCAGGGTGAGTAACTCCTCAGGAAAGGCCCAGCCTGGGTTCCACACCCCAACTTCCCAACACACCAAAGCAGAGGGATCTGCCCCCCTTCTCTCCCTGGGATCTGTGCTTGCCCACACAGCAAAGAGGATTTTCCTCAATAACAAACCCCCTGTGAGTGCTGAAGGCCGTGTATGGTGTGTGCTGCTCCTCAAGAAGTTCATTTATCTCCAAGTTCATCAGTAAATCAACAAAGAACAACTCTTTGCAGGGGGGATGAGCTATGTGAGAAGGGACAGTAATTACAGCAAGATCTGCTGCTGCTCCAAGGGCTCTGCTCCCAAATCTACACCTCATGGAAACTGCTCAAATTGGATAAAAATGCCAAATTCGTGGTGAAACTTCCCCTCCCATGAAACCCTGACCCAGCACGAGCCAAAAAAGCACCAAAAGCACCTTGGCACCTGCTCCTAAGGAACTTCAGCACCACTGGATGGCTCTGTGCTGGACCAAAAGCAAAAGGCTATTTAGGATAATAAATGTTATCTCCAGATGCATTTCAAACAGCTCATTAACCCACAGAGAACATCAGTCAACGGGAGTCACCCAACTGCTGCTCTCCAGCACACAGAAACCACCCAGGGAAATCTCCAACAAACCTGCCCCAGTTCACAGCTCCTGGAAACACAACCAGAGCCCAGAACCAGCAACAGATTTATCCAGTTGGAGAATATTGATAAATCCCTACATGAGTGAAAAAATCAATCTGTGAAATGTGAGATGGAATCAGCTTCATAAAAATACTCATCTCTAGAACTACTGGCTTGGGTTTAAAAAATCATTGGGGTTTTTAAATCATTGTCTGAAGCGGTAAACAGTGTGTAAATAGTTATTTCTGAGGGTTAAACCGTCCCCTGCAATGGCCCTGGAACACCCAAACCAGTGGGACTGAGGTCCATGTTTGTCAGGCTGGAAAACCCTGCTCAGATTTGGAAAACAGGAGAGCTAAAGATCCTGCTGGAAGATCTCCCTGTCCTGGGTAACTGCATTTGCTGACCCTGAACCATTCCTGTAGAACAATGAGGTTGGGATCCAAGGGCTGACAGTGGTGACTGGTCTGGGAATTTGTGTCTTTATTCCTCTAAAATCAGAATTCCAGCACAAGCACCCGTCTCAGTGTCCTGCTCTGGGGTGGAAGAAATCTAAACCAGGAGTGGAGGAGCAACACAAGACACCTCAGTGACAAAGTGGGGACACTTGAGGAATAATAAAGCTCCCTGGGAGCTGCAGGGGACAATCCCAGGATAACAAAGCTCCCTGGGAGCTGCAGGGGACAATCCCAGGATAGCAAAGCTCCCTGGGAGGTGCAGGGGACAATCCCAGGATAACAAAGATCATTGGGAGGTGCAGGGGACAATCCCAGGATAACAAAGATCATTGGGAGGTGCAGGGGACAATCCCAGGATAGCAAAGCTCCCGGGGAGCTGCAGGGGACAATCCCAGGATAACAAAGCTCCCTGGGAGCTGCAGGGGACAATCCCAGGACAGCAAAGCTGACTGAAGGCTGCAGGGGACAATCCCAGGACAACAAAGCTCCCTGGGAGCTGCAGGGGACAATCCCAGGACACTTGCCTTGGCCAAAGTCTTCTTGGAGTNGGGAGCTGCAGGGGACAATCCCAGGATAACAAAGCTCCCTGGGAGCTGCAGGGGACAATCCCAGGACACTTGCCTTGGCCAAAGTCTTCTTGGAGTAGATGTCTGTGCGAAGCCCAAAGTTCTGCAGGTCAGTTGGCTTCTCCTTGTTCTTCTCAGGAAAACTCAGCATCTGCTGGGCAGCTGGAACCTGGGAACAAACACGACAGGGGAAAGGGGAGAGGGGCAGGAAGTGAAAGTTCTCCAAGGTTTTCAGAGCAACTGCACAGAGCACAGAACACAAACCTGTGGGCATGACAACAGATCTGGGCAGAGAGGGAGTGATTCTGTGCAGAAGTGGTGTTGCTGAGGCCAGCTGGCCAGCAAGGACACAGTGCATTTTTGCCTTAGGTTTTAATGCTTCTATTTTTTCCAATTCTGTATTGCCTAATTAATGTGTAACTCTGGGATGCTCCACAGCCTGTTGGCTGCTGTTCTCTACAGACAGAGCAGGGCCTCTCTGGGCTTCAAGGACACTTCAAGGCTCTGCAAGGACACTCAGACTGCCCAGGCCCAGCTTCTAAAGGAGGGGGAGCGAGCCAGGGGGAAATTGCCAAGTTTGAATTGGTGAATTGATGCTGATTGCAAACAGACCAAACCTATAAAGGTGCGGAGAACTCGGGACTCGCTGTCCCTTTTGGGTGATGCCCCTGGGGGGCTCTGTCTGCCCTGAACGTCCCTTTGAAGGCCTGTTGAACACCCACCCACCTTTACTCCCTCCCTGCTGTCTGATCTGTGTTTTCAGGCCCCTTTCCAGGCCCAGGCTCACCTGGGGGGTGCGGATGTGCAGCGGCATCAGCCCCGAGGGGGTGTCGGCCAGCACGTTGAAGTGCGGGGTGGGGGGCGGCCCCATGGCCATGGGGCGGCTCTCGGGGTCCACCTGGTAATTGATGAGCCCCCACTGCTCCAGGAAGGCGTGCACCCTGGGGACAGCAGCACAGAGCAACCTCACAACCACAGCCACGGCCTGTGCCGTGCACAGGGGACAGAGCCGGTGCGTGGGGGTCAGACAAACAGCAAAACAAATCCCAGAGCAGGAGCTCTGCGCACACCTGAGGCACTTCGGTGCGTTGTACAAACCACAACCTGGCACAGTGGCCAGTTCTGGGTCTCAAAGAGAGCCCTGGAGGGGCTGGAGGTGTCCAGGGCAGGGAATGGAGCTGGGACGGGGCTGGAGAATCCTGAGGGAGCTGGGGGGGCTCAGCCTGGAGCAAAGGAGGCTCAGGGGGCCCTGCTGGCTCTGCACAGCTCCTGCCAGGAGGGGCAGCCAGGGGGGATTTGGGATTTTCTCCCAGGGAACAGGGACAGGAGCAGAGGGAACGGCCTCAGGCTGGGCCAGGGGAGGCTCAGCTTGGACAGCAGCAGGAATTTCCCATGGAAAGGGAGCTCAGGCCTTGGAACTGCCCAGGGAGGTGCCCAGGGAAGGCCTGGAGGTGGCACTCAGTGCTCTGGGCTGGGGACAAGGTGGGGATGGGGCACAGCTTGGACTCATTCTTGGAGATCTTTTCCCCCCTCAGTGATCCCACGATTTCTGGTGCCTGCAGATGCCCCCAGCCCCATGCCCAGGCCCAGGCTGGCACCTCATGACAGCACACACGTCCCCAGTGAGGTTCCTCCTGCAGGCAGTGCTGGTCAGGTACTCCTGGGGGTTCAGCCTGTACGTGTCGATCATGAAGTTCCTGTAGGCCAGGTATCTGCAAGAGAAGGGTCAGCAGGCCCTGCCCCTCTCCCTACCACAGCACAGAACCCTCCCTTCAGCATCCACTGCCCCAAACACACACCCCTGACGAGGCAACGCCAACTGATCGCTTTGCTGGTGAATTTTAAGAAGCAGCACCAACAGGTAAATGGAATTTACCACCCTTCCAGGCTGTTTCACTCTGCATTTTCCCTGTGTTTGGAGTAGCAGCACGTGGAAACACAATTAAACTCTAAATCACACCAATATCTCTTGTAACTGGGACATTAACCAAATATCCCCACAGCAGAGTAGAAGCTGCAGGGAAAAAAAAATAATGAGAACAGGAGGAATAATCCTTGTGCATCCCTGTGTGAGGCTGAAGGAAAAAGGCTGCACAGAAGAGCAGAAAGAACACTCTGGATGGAACCCTGCTGGGGCTACGTGGGGAGTTTTTAATGGATAAAGGGATGAGGAAGGGAGAGCAGCAATGTGGAGAAGAAAAGATCTTTGAGAAGCAGAGGATGAGAGCCCAGAGCCAGCACAGCTGGGAGCAGCTGGGGCAGAAACAAGCCCTGTGAGATTCCTACTTTTCAGTAAGTTTTTAGAATATACTGATGCTTCCTAATACAAATTATCCTCCCAAAAAATAACCTGCCGTAAAATTATTGATAGCCCTGTTCTTTAGAGGGAAAAACCCCCAATCTGCCAAAGTTGCCATCATCCAGGCTGGATGGGGCTTGGGACTGTGAGAGGATCCCCAAGGTCCCTCCCAACCCAAACCTTTCTGGGATTCTAGGCAGTGGGTACCTCATGCAAAGCTGTGTTGAAACCACTGTAATGCAAGCAGATTTCTGCCTTTGGGAAATTCCAGAGGGGAACGTTTCACATGCACTGTGCAAAGCAGCTGGGAGCCAAAAATATAAATCATCCAGGCAAGGCCCAAGCAGGCAGATGCTGCAAGCACATGTCCCTGCCAAAATCCCACATCTTCCTCCTGACCAAATCATGTGTGCAACTGGCTGGGAAAAATCTGCTGGAGGAGGTGTTTGGCTCTGGGTGGGATGTTTGGGAGGCAAGAAACAAACAGGAGCTTCTTCCACAGAGGGAGAGTGAGGAACATTCCCAGATGCTCCAGGGGAGAACCTGCCCAGGAACAGGTCTTGGCTGCAGACATGAATATTTATTAGCAAAGGTCACATTGGGAGGTGCAGAGAAGGCCAAGGCAGGAACATCCCCAGGTTTCTCCTGGAGGGAGAGTGCTGACCCACAACACAACCCACCAGCTAAAGCTGTCAGCAGTGAGAGGAGAAGTCAAGCAGGAGTGAGTTCAATCTCTTTTCAGGCAGGGCCCCCCCCAGGCACTGCTGTCACCATGGGGAACCTGTGTGAGCTCCTCAAACACGGTGTTTTGGCCTGAAAATTCAGCTGGAGGCCACTCATCTCCATCCTGAGGGATGTCCCTCTCTCATTTCCAAAGCAAACACAAAGGCAGAAGGACCATGTGCTGCTCCTGCAATCCCAATGGCACCAAAAACAGCTCTCCAGGAGGAGAGCTCTGCCAGGAGGGCTGGAGGAGCCCCAGTTTGCTCCTCTCCCAGCTCAGGGAGCAGCATCAGGAGAGCTGGGAAAGGTGCTGGGAGTGCACAGGACAGCCCCAGGGCTGGGAATGCAGGAGAGAAATGTTCCCTCCCCAGGGCTGGGAATGCAGGAGGGACACGTTCCCTCCCCAGGACTGCTGCCTCCAGCTGGGCTGAGACAGCCCAGAGCACAGCCTGCTGAGCAGCACAAGCCATGGGGCAGAGCTAGAGCTGGACAGAGCTCAGAACAAACATTTTGGGATGGCAGGGGTGGAAGGAGAGGATCTTTAAGGTCCCTTCCCCAAGACAGAGAGCACAGCCATCCCAGTGCCACTGCCCACATCAACCAGCACACACTGCTGCCCAAAGCCAGTTTTTGGTGTGGAATCTCAGGTTTTGGCATCACTTGAACAGAAACAAGAACATTGTTCAGCCTGACCTTGAGCATCTTCCTTTATCCATCACCTCTCAAGATCACTCTGAACAACCAAATCCAGTGTTAGAAGAGGAAATTCTCCCAGAGGGGAGGTGACTTCACCAAAGCACAGCACAAGCCTTGCAGAGGCTGCTCCAGCATCTCACCAGCAGCTGATCTTGCTACCAGCCAAGTCAGACCACAAGTTAATCATGTGAAGTGTGACAGAACCTGCAGTACCTCATGACAACAATGACAATAATCAGCTTTTTTTTTTTAATCAGTGTTTTAAACAGCTCCAGGGAGGTGTTGAAGCTGTTTAAAACAGCTCTGGGTGTATAATTTTTAATTCAGACCACTCTGCAGTAACCAAATCCCACAAGGAGATGGGACAGGTACAAAGTGCATCTGAATTCACCTGGACTGAACAGGCATGGCCAGAATTGCAGTGTCACCAGAGGGTTGGCAACAGCTTTGGAAGAAAAGATATTTTCCTTCTTGCAATGCACAGCTTGAGCTCTGTGGTTTAAACCAGAGGATCCATTCCCTGCCTTCCAGAATTTCCCTGACCTGCACTTCCAGAATTTCCCATCAGCTGCTCAGGGAAATCTGAAATCAGAAAACTGTGGAAAATCCACCCCACAGCCTGACACAGCATCTACAACACACAGAATTCCTGAGAAATACAAAAGTACAGCGTGGCATGAGGAGAGAGGGAGAATTAAGGAGGATTTTTCAGTTTCTGCCTTTCCATGACATTTTTAGATGTCTCTGGAAGCTGATCACATCTTGGACTACACAAAGTTCAAGAATGTATTCCAGTATTACGTGGGAGAAAGTGGTTTCCCCTTTCCTGGATAACCATTATTAAATATAACTCTGACATTGAAACTTTTCTCTCTGCTACAATGACGTCCCAACAACATCAGTGGCTCTGTCCCTCTCTCAGGAAGCAGCAGCTTCACACACAGCCAGGGAAGCCCATGGGGTTTATGGAATGGGGAGCTGCTTTGCCCCCATTCCCAGGTTTTACTCACATTTCTGGAGTCTTGGACTTGTTTTTGCCGTTGAAGAACTCGGGCAGCGCGCGGCGCTCGATGACGTGGATGCTGCAACACAAACAGCCTCAGGGCAGGCCCTGAGCAGCCCTGCAGGGCTCTGCTCCCCTCCAAAGGCCTGCCTGCAGGGACAACACTCACACCAAGGCTTCTTCTAGTGTTATTGTGTTTTAGGAATCCCAGCATTCCAATATTGCCCTTAGAAATTGGATTATTTCATCAAAGAAGCAAAACTGCATTAAAACCTAAATTCAGTCACTGATTGAAGAAAACCACATACCCAGGGAGGACCTGGAGCTCCTGGAAATTCCCACTGTGTGATCCTTGGCTTTTCTGAACCACAGAATTCCAGCTGGTGTGGGTTGGAAGGACCTTAAAGCCCACCCAGTGCCACCCCTGCCCTGGGCAGGGACACCTCCCACTGTCCCAGTCTGCTCCAACCTGGCCTTGGACACCCCCAGGGATGGGGCAGCCACAACTACAACTCATTTTCCACTTCTGCAAAGGAATCTGTGTCCATTTCTGCTTCCAGGAGCATCTCAAAGTGGGAGAGCAACAGGGATGAGAAACCTGATTGTTCTGTTTGAGCCACTGACCCAAGGCAGCCGAGTTTGCCAGAGCTGGGAATTGAACCAAGCCTTCCCCTGGCAGTGCCTGTCCCATCTGAATTCACTCCTGGAACAAGGTACCCACTTTTGGAGGCTGCACACCAATATCCCAGTGTTAAGCACCTCCTTTTGGATTCCAGCCCAAACTCCCAGAGCCCAGACAAACCAGCTGCTCAAGTGAGAGCCTTCCAGACAAGTGACTGTTCCTTACTCTGCTCCTGGAATAAGGAAGTTTTATTTTAAAAAAGTGCTGCCTAAGAGTTTGACTTCAGGAGGGACTTTCCTTCCCCATCACTTGCTTCTCCTCCCACTCCACAAAGGTTTGAGGATACAGAAAGCATCAGGGTTACTATGAAGAGCTGAGTGGTCACATACCCCAGAAATCTGTGACTGCAAGGAGCATTCCAAGCTAAAACAAATACCCTCCCTGTATAATCACTGATTTTTCCTCAAAGCCGAGTTCTGAAGCAAAATAAAAAGGCAGCAGCTTTCAGAAGGAGAGACAAACACACATCACTCACCCCAGGACCAGAGAAGCAGGGCAGAGAAAGGAATGAGGGTGGGAATTTGGGGGAAACCTGCTGAGGAGGCAGAGCGAGGATCTCTGCCGTGTGACACTCCCTCATTCCCACTCCCAGCCAATTTGTACCCAGGTTATTTCCACCCAGTGCCCCAGGCCAGGGCTCCCTCACCAGTTGTAGTCGAACCAGGAGGCGTAGCTGGGGATGATGATGTGGTTGGTCTGCTCGGTGACGTTGTCCTCGCCCGCGTCCACGGAGCGGCTCTGGTCGCCCTTGTTGGGATCCTCGTCCTCCTGAGGCACACAGGGACCCCTCAGAGGGCTCAGCACAGCCCCAGCCCCTCTGCACAGCACAGCCAGCCCCCAGCAGCCCCTTCCCCAGCCCACTGTGGGCTCCTGCCATCCCCAGGAGGAGGATGAGCTTTGGCTGCTCTGCTGCTCCACAGAAAGCTCCTGCGAACATTGGTGGTTCTGCAACTCGAGCTGCAGCAAAGGTTCCACTCTGACCCCAACTGAGCATGAAAGGGGCACAGAGGAGCTGTGAAAACAGGGCCAGGGTGTGACAAGAACTGTACAAAACCCTTGGTTCAAAGAACCAAGAACCACAGCCAGACCTAGAGAGTCACTGGTGTCAATAATGGATCTTTGTGGGACTGAATTCCCCCAAAGAGAACAAGGAATCACTCAAAACACACTTAGTGATGTGACAGCTGCTGAAAACAGTGCCTGGCGTGCCACAGGTGCCACTCAATGCTGAAACCACTCCTGCAACTCCATGGCAATGATCAGAAAGCCAAACCAGGGGTTGCATTTAGGCCTAAAACCTTAAAAAACAGAAGCAAAACCTCTGAAAAACCTTTCTTCTGAAAAATGCTTCTTGGAAAGTATTTGGCATCTGTCTCCTCATTCTCCTTTTTAATACATTAGATTTAAAACCACCAAGTAATCCCATGGAATTTGCACCAACAATTATCATCTTGGTAACAAAACCACATTCCTGTCAGTAACTGATTTAATCTTATATATTACTTGAAAATTAGTGCAGGTTAAAGTACTGAAGGTGAGACTGAGCTCTTGACAGGACACAGGGAATGGCTTCCCAGTGCCAGAGGGCAGGGTTGGAGGGGATACTGGGAAGGAATTCCTGGCTGGGAGGGGGATGAGGGGCTGGGATGGAATTCCCAGAGAAGCTGTGGCTGCCCCTGGATCCCTGGAAGTGTCCCAGGCCAGGCTGGATGGGCTTGGAGCAGCCTGGGATGGTGGGAGGTGTCCCTGCCCATGGAATGGATGATCCCTGAAGTCCCTTCCCACCCAAACCAGGCTGGAATTCCACAATCTCCATCTCTACCCAGTTTAGCAAGACCCAGGTGCTCTTACCTTTCCTCCAGTAGCCACTGTCTCCTCATCCTGCTCATCTGAAAGGCAAAAACGTTGAGAACCAATAAAACTCATTCAAATGCTCAGGAGCCTTTCCAGCAACACTGCTGCTTAATTGGGAAGAACATTTAATTTCTTTTAGAAGGGAAGGGAGGAGGGAAACAAGGGGATCCCACAGCACTGAAACAATTACACCTTTACCTGCCCCAGACCAGGGAAGAGGCAAGAATGCAGAGGAAGGGTATTTAGAATTTCTCAACACTTCAAAATCTGTATTTCTTGCCTTTCCCAGTGCCCTAGATGGGCCTTGTACAATAGGATGTGGGACATGGCTTTGTATCTCTTATGTCAAGGCCCAGCAAAGCTCAAGGAACCTGTGATTCTTCTTGATTCCCAAGAAAATTAAAGAATTAAAACTAAATTCCCCCCAAAATTAAAATTCTGCTAGAAAAGAGCTGACATACCATGTTAAAAAATAGAAACAGTTTATGAGGGGACAGCCTTGCAAGGGAAGAAAGAGCTGAACATTTGAACTCGAACGTGCATGAAAAATTAATTAATTCAATAAAACAGCAGAATGAGAGGTTGCTTTTACAATGCAGAGCTTTAGAAACATTTAAAATAGATTGCAAGATGCTGAGTGGGAGCTGTGGGGCAGGGGGAGCAGGGGGTTACCCAGGTCTGCCACAGTTCCTCCTTTCACGGGCGTGTTCTCACTGTCCTTCTTTGGGTTCACTGCAAGGGAACAGGCAGGGGTGAGACAGCACACAGGGAATTACCCAGCCTGGCCCCTTCCCTGGGCTCTGCTGGCCCTGTCTGCACTTCAGGACTTCACCTGGCAGCACAAGGAGCTGTTTGGGCCCCTTCCCTGGGATTCCCAGCCCCACACAAAGCAGGAGCCACCCGTGGCTAACCCTGCTCCTCCCCACCTGGCCAACACAAAACAACATTTACATGCAAGCCCAACGTAACGGAGCAATTCCCAAATAATCTGAAGTCAAGGATGCAGAAGGAATTCTTTTCCCCAGAATTATTATTGCTCACATCAACACTTCCCTCAAAAGGACTAAAAGCCCTCGACATGTTGCACATTTTCCACCCATTTAACATCTTTCTTCTGGGGACTTGGCAAAGAAATATTTTACTCCAGAAAACTCCATTTCCCTCAACATGAACCAAATGCATGAACAGGTGAAACCAAACACTTGAGTCGATTTTTGTAAATCCATTTTAAAAAGTGTAGCTTGTAAATGCATTTTTATACTTTCAAAGGCCAAAAGGAGGAGAATCTGCTGTCCCTTGGACTGGATCCATTTCTGGGCACAGCTCACCTGCCCCATGGCCATGAAGCATTTCCAAGCTCTGACTAAACATAGATTTTTCATGCAGTTTCACTGTTTCGACATGCAAAGAACCCAAAGTGTGCTCCTATTTTACCATTTTTGGGAAGTACCACTTCTTCTATGTTGGGCACTGGGGTGGGATCCTCCATGTCCTTGGTGAGATCCTCCTGTTCATCCTCTTCCTTCTGCCCCCTCCTTTTGCCATAGAGAGCAGCTTGGCTGCAACAGAGCACACACAGGGGCTGGGCCAGGCCTTCTGCTGCCCAGGGAGCAGCACTGAAGGGCCAAACCCCCTGAAAACCACCCTGGCAACAAAGGCAGGACAGCCCCAGCTCTCCTCACAGAGCCCAGCTCAGCTTTTGTGTTTGCAAGGAATAATTCAAATTATCAACCCATCCTTGATGAAGTTCCAGTTCTGTCTTACCAGACCCAGCAGGTCCAGAAACAAGACCTGAATTTTTAGCTCTAAGTGCTGCCCCTCCATATCCACACACAAACCCCACAATTAAGGCTTTATTTGGATAGAATATTGGGTTTTCTTCTTTTTAAGAGTTCAGAGCAGCACTGAAAACCCCCCTCATCTGCAGGCCATTGAGCATTTTGGGTCAGGAGCTGCACATTTGCTGGAACTCGAGTTGTAGACCAACCAATGCTGTTCCCTCCATTAAAGTTTTTTTTTTTTAGCTCCATGGACAGGTATTTTAAAGTTTATTTCTCAAATGCAGCTTAATTAAAGCAGCAATTTAAGGGGCTGTCTCAGAAATGGCTGCACCAGAACAGTCTGGATTATTTGAGGGGCAGCTGAATGACTTTTCCTTTCCTTTCTCTTCCTGAGGCTGCCCCAGGGCAACCTGCCCCAGCCAACATTTCCTGCAGGAGCCAAGAATGACACAATAATCAATAATCCCTCAAGCCTACCCAGAAATCATCGTGGAACCCCAGGTCACAGAGCCCTCCCCAGCAGCATTTCTTGCATTTCTTTTTATTCCTCATTTCTTTTCACCCCAAACCCCAGGCCTCCAGCAACTTCCAGACACTCACCCTTTCTTCCCTGTCTTTTTCCTGGACTCCACAGGAGTGGGGGGTGGAGAAGGGGAATGTTTCCTCTTCCTTGTGCTGGCTGCTGCTTTCCTGTCCCTCCTCTCAGGGCTCCTCACGGGCTGCCAGGGGGAACAGGCACCCAGTTATTCCCAAAAACCATCCTGGCAGTGCTGCAGGCTCCACCCTTCCTTCATCCATCCCACAGCAGCAGCCAAAATCCAGATTATCCCACCAGGACACATTCCCAGAGAGCAGCCCAGCCTCAGGGAAGCAGTTGGTAGAGTCCTGACCAATTTTGGCATTGGGGGGGGATATAAAAATGAGTTTAAATCAGCACCAAGAATTGGGAAATCAAATATTAACTGGTGCTGTTTAACACAGCCCTGGCTTCTCTCAGGAATTCCTGTCTCTCATCATCCTCAGGAGGAGGGGAAAATAAAATGCAAGTGCACAGTTACAGTTGTGCATGAAGGAAATGTGTTGGGAGGGAGTTAAATTACCACAGGCACATCCAGCTGCTCAACCAGCCCAACCTCAGCAACTCTGAGTGCAAAATTTGACTTTTCAGAGAACCCCAGAGTGGTTTGGGTGGGGAGGGACCTTAAGGATCACCCAGTGCCAGCCCTGCCCTGGCAGGGACACCTCCCACTGTCCCAGGCTGCTCCAAGTGTCCAGCCTGGCCTTGGGCACTGCCAGGGATCCAGGGACAGCCACAGCTTCTCTGGGAATTCCATCCCAGCCCCTCCCCACCCTCCCAGCCAGCAATTCCTTCCCAATATCCCATCTAAACATTCGCTCTGCCAGTTTAAAGCCATTCCCTGTGTGCTGTCCCTCCCTGCCTTGTCCCCAGTCCCTCTCCAGCTCTCCTGGAGCCCCTTCAGGCCCTGCCAGGGGCTCTGAGCTCTCCCTGGAGCCTTCTCTGCTCCAGCTCTGCCTGTGCAGGGCCCAAGGACCCCCCTGGAGCTGCAGGCACAGAGCCCCCACCTCTTCATTCTTCATGGAGATCCTCTGGCGAAAGCTCACGGATTTCCTGTTCTCATCCACCTCGTAATCCTCTTCATTCATCCACTCATTGAACACATCCGTGTCCAAAATCCACTTGGCATGAACCTAAAGCACAGCAGACATGGACAGGCTGATGCTTTGGGAGGGGATAACTCCAGGAGATCCCTTCCAGGATTAAGGGAATTCCTGGAGCTTTCCCAGGCTCTGAATGTCCCAGTATCTCCCTCTGGTTTCACACACACTCCTGACAGTGGCACAAAAGGATGAACAGGACTGAGCTGACAAAATTCAATCTCTGCCCCTCAAGCATTTTTCAACCTGCTGAAGTGTGAGGCCAGTTCTCAGAGCTGGGACAACAGCTCTGGGATAACAATGTTCTTGGGGTGCTGAAAATCACCACCAGAGCCCCCCAGAGACACAGATCCCCTTTGGCAGATGGGCCACAAACTCCAAAAAAAGAGGAAGAATTGGTCAAACCTGGAGAGGAAAGACCAACTGTCTGCATTTAAAACATCCACCTTCAAATGCAGTTTAGTCTCCTCAGCTGAAAAATGTCCTGGAGCTTTAGAGTAATTTCTACAATTTATTACTGATTTATTAATACTTGATGCAATTCTCCCTTACTATTCCTAGTAAGGGCTACACTCCAAAATCCTGATTTTCAGTTAGTTACAGGTTACTGCCCGGAGGGAGTGGTGTTTGAACAGAGCCCAAGGTACTCTGAGGCCTGAGGTGCTGTGACTGTGCAGATGAGCAGAACACCCTGAACACTGTCAGGGGCACCCAGGGAGCCCAGGGACACCCTGAACACTGTCAGGGGCACACAGGGAGCCCAGGGGGCACACAGGGAGGCCAGGGACACCCTGGGGGCACACAGGGAGCCCAGGGACACCCTGGGGGCACACAGGGAGCCCAGGGACACCCAAAGCAGTGCCAACCCCCAAGTGCAGCAGCACAGGGTTTGTGGGAAGAGCCTGAGCCACACTTACCTTCCATGGCTTCTCAGGAATGGGGGGATCCTCAATTTCTGCATCGATGTCGTTGGCATGGACCCAGGTGTCATAGCTGGGGAGGGACAGGAGATCAGCTCCAGCTCTGGCAGCTGCCACTCACTGCTGGCACAGCACAGTGCCCACAGCAGTGATCCCAGCTCAGAGTGCAAATCTGGGCACATTCAGGGGTCAGGGCAGCTCTGAGTCACCCATCAAACCCTGCCAGCAACTTAATTCACTTGTTTCTGTTCTCAGGAGGTTAAAGCAAGAGCTACTGCATTCCTGGAAGGGAGGAATCTGCATCCTGTCCTTCCAGAAACCATTTATTATTTACATTCCCTTTCCACATCATTCCCTCAAAAGTCTGTTTGTTAAGAAATTGCACTGAGCAACAGCAAAAGCCAAAATACTTTGGAATCAACACCAGGCACATCCTGAGGAACAGGGATAAATCATGTGCAAGGAAAGATGTGCACACAGCATTCCTGGTTTTACAATGGTTTTGTGTGTAATTGTATTGATAAATATCAATATAAACTGACTACTGATATAAATTAGAAATATTTAAAGGTTCTTCATCTGCATGAAGAAAAACTTCAGGGTGATTATTGTTTGCTCTCTTCCACTGCAATCCCCATTTGGAATATAGTTCCTGGGAATTCTCTGTGTGAACAGCAGATTTCAGTGGCCTGAGAGTTAATTAAACAGCAGACAGTGATGGGTTATCAATTTTCTGACTGATCTCCCACAGCCTGGACTCACCAACCAGTTCCTGCAAACACATTTCAGTTCCTGACACACATCCACTGCATTTAACAGCTCCACCAACACAGGGCAGGTGTCTCAGAGGTGCCTGAACAGTCACACCTGACTGAACACAGCCCCACTTTGGAAAGCTCAGCCAGCTGGCTGGGAGTTCTCCCTTTGAAGTTTAAGGAAAGGCTCATTCCACCTTTCAAATCTGGTTCAGTTTGCCATCAGTTACTTGTGGCTCTCAGAAAGTCTCCTTTTCCAGCTTCACCCTCTGCCAGTGTCACAAATGGATGTGGATATTTCAGTTTTAAATCAATGATTAGCCCTCTGTTCAACCTTTGAGCATTGAGACCAAGACTTTTCCTTCAACAAACTCAGTGAAGACTCAGGTCTTTCTTTACCTGTCTGGGAAGAAGCCCCAATGCACCAGCACCTGCTTGTCCTTTTTCAGCACAGGTCTCAACCACTCATCTGCAAAGGGAACGAGAGGAGGTCAGATGTGGATGGAAAAGCTCATTATTCCCTTTCCCATGGTGGGTGAGAGAGAAGCCCTTGCAAACCCCTCTGCTGAAGCTCTGCTGGGGGCCTGAGCTGGGAAGGGGCCCTGAATCCCACCCAGAGCCAGCCCTGCATGGCAGGGACACCTCCCACTGCCCCAGGGGACTCCAAGTGTCCTTGGGCACTGCCAGGGATCCAGGGGCAGCCACAGCTTCTCTGGGAATTCCATCCCAGCCCCTCCCCACCCTCCCAGCCAGGAATTCCTTCCCAATATCCCATCTAAACATTCTCTCTTTCAGTTTAAAGCCATTCCCTGTGTGCTGTCCCTCCCTGCCTTGTCCCCAGTCCCTCTCCAGCTCTCCTGGAGCCCCTTCAGGCCCTGGCAGGGGCTCTGAGCTCTCCCTGGAGCCTTCTCTGCTCCAGCTGAGCCCCCCCAGCTCTCCCAGGCTGGCTCCAGAGCAGAGGGGCTCCAGCCCTGGAGCAGCTCTGGGGGTCCTCTGGGCTCTCTCCAGCAGCTCCACGTTCTCCTGCTGCTGGGGCAGCTCTCAGGTCCCAAACCCTGCCAGCCAAATCCTGAGAGCACAGCCCAGGGCAGCACTGCAGGAAAAATCCTGAAGATGAGAAGTTGCACCTCGAAATCCCTGCTGGAGTTTAGGGCTGTTCCCCAGCTCTGTCCCACCCTGCTGAAGGCTCTGCTGAGAGCCAGAGAGGGACACAAAGCTGAGCCTGGGCTCTGTCAGAAGGACAGAGCACAAACCATCCCTGATCCCTGCAAACACTTCCATCTAGTGGCCAGCACAGGCCAGGAAACCTGGGAAAGGGGTTTGTGTCTGTGCAACTCAGACTCCACAAAATGATCCACCAGGTAATTCCATGTATGCCAGGTGGAAAAATGAAGAACAATGTTTTGCT
This sequence comes from Climacteris rufus, assembly GCA_013398175.1. Lineage (NCBI taxonomy): Eukaryota > Metazoa > Chordata > Aves > Passeriformes > Climacteridae > Climacteris > Climacteris rufus. Next base: position 17,111 of record VZRZ01008828.1, on the reverse strand, counting down.
GTTTGCTGAATGAAGGAGGCAGCTGTGAAATTGGTTTTTTTGGACCTTCAGTACCCCCCAGGCACAGGGAATTCCAACAGCCAAAACCTCACTGCTCCTGCTCCCACCCTGCCAGTCACACACGTGGATGTGCCCCAGCATTCCTGACAGAATTCCTGCCCAGACAGGAGCTCAGAATTGAATTCTGGAATTCCAGAGTTGAAGTCATGGAATTGCTGAGGCTGGGAAAGGCCTCTCAGATCACTGAGCCCAAGCACTGCCCAGGCCACCACTGCCCCATGTCCCCAAGTGCCACATCCACTTTAAATCCCTCCAGATGGGGACTCACCCCTGCCCTGGCACAGCCCTTTCCAGGAGGAATATTCCCAATATCCACCCTCAACCTGCCCTGGCACATTCACCATAACCCAGGGAGTGTTCCTCAGGGCAGGCTCGGTCTGGGAACACCTCCCTAACTTCTCATGGAATTAATGGCAGAACTATTCCCCTGAAAGCTGCACCAGGACATTACCATCATCCACTGAGGTAGGACTTGGATACACATGGTGGGTAGCCTTGGATTTCTCTTCAGTGACTGTTCCCTGGGGGAAACATGGAAGAGAAGGACAAACTGCATGAGAAACCCTCAACACATCAGCCCAAACCTCTTGGCTGCTGCTCTGTACCCATCCCACAAACCACCTTCAACATAACAATGAATAAAATCAGCTCCAAGAAGTGCCAAAAAAAGGCAATTATTTTAAGGCTGCTGCCAGATTACTTTGTCATCTTTTCCTCTGCTCATCCCAAATCCTTTGTCCTCTTTGTTCCCTCTGCCCCAATCCTCATGATATTGAACAAGTTCACACAAAAATACTTTTAAAGAAAGTATCTGCAGCTTTTTCCCCATTTTGGTCCAAACCAAAATGGTCCAAACAATTTACATCATAAAAGTCTAGAGAACCTCAACCAGCTGCACCCTCCTGTCAGGGAGTTGCAGAAAGCTCCATAGAGCCATAATAATATTCCTACTTGACTTCAATCAACATGGAAAAAAATCTAGTCCAGGCTCAGATATGTGTGAAATAAATCCCCAACACTGCCAGCCAGGGAACCCTGTCCCTGCCTCCCCTGGAGAGCCAGGATTCTGCAGACACCCCCAGTCCCACAGTCATTCCCAAAGAGCAGCAACTCCCAGGCTGCAGAGGAGCTGTGGTTTGGAACAGCTGGGTAGGAAAATGCTGTTCCAGACTCACATCCCACAAAAACGTGACAGACTGAATGAAGAGCACAACAACCCCTGGATTGTCCCTTTGTTCCCCCACAAGATGCCCTGTAGATCTCAGCTTTGGGAGCCACATCAATCAGGGTCATGTATTTCCTGTGCAGCATTTAAAATCTCCCAACTCAAGAGAAGAACAGAAGTCTCTCCTGTCACAGAATCATGGAAGAGTTGGAAGGGGCCCACAAGGATCAACAGGGCAGCTCCTGGCTATCCTGACTGAAAACAGAGGGATGGATAATACACTAAACCAGCTTTCTGCAAGGTGTAAGTGGATTAAAAATTAAGTCATAATTAAATAATTAAAATAATCAAGATAGTGGGTAAGCAAAGTTAGCAACAAGATGAGAATTCAGAGGCAGAACAAAGGAAAAAAGCCCAAAAAGCAGAATTAGGGACAATTTCTGTTTTCATCTCTTCACATCCCTGTAGAGACAAAGCTGCTTTGAGAACCCCTTAAATCACTCATGGATACAGCATGGAGCTCACTACAGACTTCCTTCAGGAAAGGCAAATGGACTCATTCAGTGTAATTTAAGCAATAACACCCATCCTGAATCAGCCAAATAATCAGAGCAACTCGTGAAAATCTGCCCAAGTGAGGCTGAGACAATGGTTCATAATCACAGCACAGGAAAGACATCAAATCTGGGCAAGAAACCCTTGGGCTGCAGCTGGGAATTGTCCTGACACAAAAGCCATCCAGAGGTCACATTCCAGGCTATTTCTGGGCAGCCCAGTGGGAAGATTGTTTGTGTTTTCAAGGGATGGAGCCATTAATCCTGTTCCTGAAATGAGGAGGGCAAAGTGTTGGCTCTCTGGGACGCACTGGGCCTGCCTGGGCTCTGCTCAGCACCAGCCATAAAACAGTGAAACAAAGCAAAAACCAATGATGATTTCAAGAGTGAAGCCTCCTCCTGCTGTCCCCACATCTGGCACAGCTGCATCAGTCCCTGCTTCAGCCCCAGGCTGGGACAAACCTGCACTGAGCCACCCTTCCCCCAGAGCCAGGGCAGCAGGCCCACATCTGCTGTTCCAGCACTGCCAGGATCCATGGGGGGATCCAAACCATTCCCAGTGAGCTGCTGCTGCTGCCCCGGGTCCCCAGCCAGCCCAGGGTGACCCTGGGGGTCCCTCAGAGCTGCCCCACCCCGGGTGCAGGGTGCTGGGTGCCACTGACCTGGTGGCGTTTGACAATGTCCTTCAGCTTGTTGGCCAGCTTCAGCTCCATGTCAGGAATGAGGTAGATGGTTGGTCTGCTCAGACAGTTGTTCTGGGGACAGAACAGCGAGGAAAAGCAGGAATTAGGAGGTGGCCAAAGTCAGAATATTCTGTTCAACTGGGACTGCACAGGAGCGTGGCCCAGGTCACCGTGGCAGCTCCAGGAACCCTGGCACAGGGACGTTCCCCTCACACCTCCCCAGGCTCTGCCTGGCCCCTGCCTGGCTCTGCCAGGGCCGTTCCCCCTGCTGTCCTCAGCGCAGAAACCACAGGGCTGATGGCACAGAATTCCTGACAGGCTGGGGAAAACTTCACCTCAAAGGGAATTGGAGTCCCCTGTGTGTCACCCGTCCTGCTGCACTGCTGTGCAGATTCACTCACTTCCACAGCACTGACAGCTGCACATTCATTTCACCTTTAATTTCCATTTTTATTATACACAGAAACCACTGTATAATAGCAACAGCTTTTTTGTAGTAAGGATATTGTTGCTTTTTGCTGTCCTTCCTTCTGGTTCCATTTTCCAGCACCCGAGTTATGTTTGGACTGTATTATACACTGAGCTTGGCTTTAGAGTCTGAAAAATGTCATTTATTATCCCCATGCAGCAGTCAATAAAAACTGAACTTCTAATGAGACTCCACAGAGCTGCTACTGGTTATAAATAACAATTTGTTGATAAAGTGAGAGTGAAAGGCCAATTTAGATGAAACTGAAAGTGAGCCATGGAATGGGTGTGCACAGGACCAGTGACTCAATCCCAAGGGTGCCACTTGCACAGGAACAGGGGGACACTTGGGACAAGAGCTTTTCCTCCCCCTGTGCACATCCCCAGAGCACCAATGGAAATATTCTGAGTTTTTGGGACAAGAGCTTTTCCTCCCCCTGTGCACATCCCCAGAGCACCAATGGAAATATTCTGAGTTTTTGGGACAAGAGCTTTTCCTCCCCCTGTGCACATCCCCAGAGCATCAATGGAAATATTCTGAGTTTTTCGAGTGAGAATGTGAGACTGTGACTAAAATGGGTGGGAGAGGGAGGGGAGAGCCCACATTCCCAGAGAAGGGCAGGATGAGAGCCCTCCCTGAGCAGGGTGTGGGAGGGCCTTGCCTGCACCAGGGTTTTCTCAATGTTCATGAACATCTCCACGTTGCGGTCCATGCGGGAGGGATTCTGCAGGTCAAACCTCCTCCTGTGGAGGGAAAGGGTCAGAAATGTCAGCCCCAGCTCCCAGCAGGCACAACCTCCCCAGGCCACACAGCCAGTGCAGCGTGGCACAGGGACACTGAGCACAACCACAACTCCTCCTGCTGCGCTTGGCACCCTCACCAGCAACAACCACCACGACCCCAATCCGCGGATGCAGCTGATTTCTGAAATGTTGGGGGGGGAAAGGAAGCTTGACAGTGTCCACCAAGCCCTGCAGCAGGGGTGTGCACTCCAGCACAGTCACAGGGGGTCATCAGACACACAGCCACCATGGATCTCAACAGCCACATGAGAAAATTCAGGAAGGAGCTCTCACGGTTCTCTCACTGCTGGTTGCACCCATCCACCGGTGCTGGGAAGCCAGGAAAGCCAGCAATTCCCCTGCCTGATGTGAGGCAAACCACCCCCCAGAACACAGGCAGCTAATACAGCGCTTTATCAGCACCTCTCCTGGACTCTGGTGCTTTGAAGATGGTTATTTCATGGCCAAATGAACCCAACTGTTGCAGTGACAATGGAGATTTGCCCATCAGGGATGGGGGAGAACATACAGTGTGAGATTTCCCCCTGGGGAGCTGCCCAGGAGCCCCAGATTCCCTGTGCTGGGCCCTGGGAGGGCTGGGTGAGCCCAGGGAGGGATTGGAGTGAGGTGGGACAGCCCCAGCCCAGAGCAGCAGCAGCAGGGCCTGCCAGGGATGTGGGGCTGGAAAAGGGGGATTGGAGTGAGGTGGGACAGCCCCAGCCCCAAAGCAGCAGCAGGACCTGTCAGGGATGTGGGGCTGGAAAAGGGGGATTGGAGTGAGGTGGGACAGCCCCAGCCCCAAAGCAGCAGCAGGACCTGTCAGGGATGTGGGGCTGGAAAAGGGGGATTGGAGTGAGGTGGGACAGCCCCAGCCCAGAGCAGCAGCAGGACCTGCCAGGGATGTGGGGCTGGAAAAGGGGGATTGGAGTGAGGTGGGACAGCCCCAGCCCAGAGCAGCAGCAGGGCCTGCCAGGGATGTGGGCTGGGGAGGTGTTTGATCACCAGGCTGTGCCCTCAGCTGCCAAACACAACCTGGTGCACGTCTGCACCTGCCAGCTTTGGGAAAACACTGCTGCTGGAGCCTGGGAAGGCTGGGCACATCCTCACCCAACCCAAACCTGTTATTGCTGCACAGCCAAGGAGTGTCCTGGAAACACAGCCCTGTTTCCAGCAACAGACCCATTTCTGCAGCTGATAAACGTTCAGTGAACCAAAGGACAGCAGAGATTGGCTTTAGTGTGACCCCACTAAATCACAGCAGGCACCTCAGCTGGGACCACCACCCTGTTCTCCACAGGGGCTCCAGGGATTTCCAGGAGGGAGGGGCTGTGAATGTGAAATTGTGACTAAAATGGGTGGGACAGGGAGGGGAGAGCCCCACATTCCTACAGAAGTGCAGGATGGAAGGCTCCCCTGAGCCCCCAGGGACTGCAAACATCCTCTGCAGGCAGGGATGGCTCTGGCCCTCACACTAAGGACGTGGAGAACAAATCAAACACAAGATCCTGGCACATTTACTGGAACCATCCTTTTTAAAAGGAGTTTATGACCCCGTTGGGCACCTTGAGAAGTTCACCCTGACCTCAGGGCTGTCAGGTCACTGCACACCACCAGTGAATGAAGGATTTTACACCCACAACACTGAGCATTTGAGAGTCCAGATCGAGCTGTTCTCCAAAATCCAGCCATGGTTTGTATCCAAAACACACAGAATGGTTTTCTGGGAGATAAATGCCAAACCAACACCTAAAGAACTCTTGGTACCTGTGAGACACAGACACCCAGGACATGGAAGTCGACCCAAATTTTTACATTTGCTGCTCAAAACCTGCACTGTGCACCCATGCAATGCTGCGTGTCCCCAAATGCCTGCCTGCTTTAGAACCCCACCACACATGAATTAACAGCACTGCTGGGATAAAACAGCACTAATTCCTCCTGTGCTCAGCTAAGTGGCTGCCTCTGGCAGGTTTGCTGGGCTGCAGGGAGGCACCAGGTATGTCCAGCTCTCAGACATACCTATTGTGGCGAGGAAAGGGACTTCTCCTATAAGACAGATCAGTCACAAACAGGTTAAGCAGGAGCGACAATGCAGACTCATTCAAACATCAAATCAAGCACAGTGCAGGCAAAACACCACGAATTATTTGGTGGAGTCAGTGAGGGACACATGGCAAGCTCTAGGTCTGATCCTCAGAGTTAAAGTCCAGGATTATTGCCCTCTACATCCCACATGCACAAACACCAGGCACTACCCACACTAATTCTGGGAAGCAGCAAGGGAGGGAGAGGGCAGGAGGCAACCTCAGAGCTGAGCTGGGCTGGACACTGCAAACTGCATTTGGTTGGCAAAAATGGGAGGTTGAAAGATTGAAATATTCCTGAAGTAGGGGCCAATTAGCTCCTGTACCTTAAGGCAAAGAGGTAGCAAGACACTCCTGATAAACCACACTCAAACAGGGGCCTGTCCCACGTGCTGGCAAAATTGGAGTAGGAAAAGCCCTGAGAGCAGCTTAATCCTGATATATCCACCTCAGGCAGAGCTGATATGAGCATAAATAACTCCTAAACCCAACCAATCAATCTAAACCAACTTTATTTTGCCTTTTAGTTGGCTCTTGTGTGTAAAAGCAGCTCCGTCAGTTCCAGGAATGCTGTTCCAGACTGGAAACATCACATCAAAACTATTTAAATTCATCTACAGCAACAACCCTGGCTTAATTCCATTGATTATTTATATTTATTGACTTCTCATCCTTATTTTTTTCCCCAGTGTTCTCAAAAACAGCAAGCACAAGGCCAGGTTGGGTGGGGCTTGCAGCAGCCTGGGACAGTGGGAGGTGTCCCTGCCCATGGCAGGGTGGGACTGGATGGGCTTTGAGGGCTCCTCCAACCCAAACCATCCCAGGATTTCGTGATCCTGTGCTGCTGCTCTCTTGGGAAGAGGATTCTAACTGAAAACCAGCCAGGTTAAAACTCTCCTGGGATGTCACATGGGTATTTTTCATACCAGTGCCAACAGCAGCAGGGGCACAGTTTGTAGGTGCTGCCACTTCCCTTGCGTGGAGGTGGAGAAGCCATGGAAAACTGAGGATTCCTTAGAATCTCAGCAATGCTTCATGTTTTCCCAATTAGAACTAAATCAAATAATCAACAGAGGAACAAAGATTTACATCTCTCAGATGAGAGATTTGGATCCTGGTTCATTTGCTCAGTCAGACAGCGAGGAAAGAACAAAGAGCCTCAAACTTGTAATTAACTCCAACTACAGGCCCCAAACCTTCAACTTGGCCAAGTTCTCTTCAAATTTAGAAGTGTGGGGGTGTGTCTTTCGAAAGCTACCATCAGCAAAACAGGACAAAGTTCCCTCCTCCCATCTCCACTGCCTTGCCTGCCCCATTCTCCAGCAAGGATTAAACTTGAGGTAGTTTGCATAAGCAATTCATGTGCTTGGTTTCATGCAAAAGGTGTATAAACCACAAAGACAAACTTACCAGCCCTGTTCATTCTTATATTTGTAAGCAGCACCAAGAATGTGACATAATGTACCTCCAGCTTTGAAATCCATGAAGCACTTTGCCTGGAACCCAAAAACACAAGGAAAACAGGGACATTGATGCAATTATTTGTTAGCTGAGTTTCAGACATCAAACTTATCAAATGAAAAGTTCATTTTCAGGTGAAGCCCTTTTGGAGTTTGAGGTTCTCCTTTAAGAATGTTTCCTGCAGATTAAATGCATTGGCTTTAAGCAGAACTCTTTGTATTTGCAAGAACTTGATGTATCTGAAAGCTCCAAGTCCTTCCCTGCAAAAAGCTCCTTGCAGAGCTGTAAAAATCCAAAGAGCTCTTTGAACACCCATTTCACAGTAAATTAAACCTCAGCTTGGAGCTGTCAGAGGAGCAGCTCTTCATGTGCAGGAGAACATCAAAGCAGATGATCCCAAAGGAGCAGAGGTGCAGATATTCCACAGTCACACCCCTCAGCAGCAGGAGCTGTTTGGCAGGAGCTGCAAAGATCCCCTAAAACACCAAACCCAGCTCATTCACACCCAGCCCCATCCTCCCCTCTCACTTTTATCAGAGCACACACAAGTCACTTATTCCCAAACCAATCCCACAACTGAACTCCAACCAGGAGCTCCCTGAGTCCCACCAAGTCCTTTCTCTGCCAGGTTGTTAAAAACCCTGTTTCCTGCACAGAAAGCTCAGTTCTCCTGCTAAATGTCAGTTTGGAGGTGTATTTGGTGCTTTCTGGTCAGGATGGTTGTGCTCAGGAACAGGAAATTCCTGTCAAAGTCCTGTTGGAAATGGAGACACATGGATGGCCCAGCTGAGGGAGAGGCAACACCAGGATCTCTTTAGGTCTTGCTTTCTTTGTGTTTCTCAGTAAATATTAAAAACTTGTCCAAATCAAACCAGAGTTTGGGCAGTTGTTTAGTGGCTGGGCTCTGGTTACCAGGGAATTTCTGCTGGGAACAGAGAGAGCACAAAGCTGGAAACACCCCAGAGCCAGCAGCATTCCTGGGAAGATGCACTGGGGAGTTGGCTCCTGCTGGAAGGAACTGAGATCACTGAGATCCAAGTGCTATAAATTAATCTGAGCAATCCTGACCAGATTAGACCTCTGAAACAGTGAGAATAAACACAGGAACAACACCTTTATGATGGCACTGCAATGGTTATTGCCCATTTTTAAGATAAGACAAATTGATTGAAGACTTGGGAGCACTCCAATGGTTTATGCACTTGAGGAATGTGGATTTGTGCCACCACATCCAAATAAAATCCCAGATGGTTTGGGTTGGAAGGGACCTTAAAGCCCATCCAGTGCCACCCCTGCCATGGGCAGGGACACCTCCCACTGTCCCAGGCTGCTCCAAGTGTCCAGCCTGGCCTGGGACACTGCCAGGGATCCAGGGCAGAATTCCTTCTAAAATTCACCTGGGAATTGTTCCAGGATTCACCCCACGAGTTCAAAAAACCTTCTCATGAAGAACATGCACACCCACTCCTCACTGGAGAGGTTACAGAGCCCAAACTCCAGCAGATAACCCAGCACAAAATAATAAAAAACACTGTTCTGCCACAAGGACCCAAAACCACAGGAGTTCTCTCCACAGCCTCAGTTCATGACACTTCAATTGGCTGTAAGTGATTCCAACCTGACACATCCACCTCTCCAGAGCCCAAAGGCACAACCTCCCAGGCCAGCAACCCCCCTGGGGCACAGGGGAGCACAGAGCTCCCTGCTGAGGCCATGCACATGGAAAGGTTGAGGATGTCCTGGCCCACAAACATCACCCAGCTGGGAGCTGGGAGCCACCCCTGCCCTCCCCACACAGCCTGGGCAAGATCCTTTGGGTGCTGGAATTGGAGCCAGCAGCCCTCACAGTGCTGCTGTTGTTTCTGGGTACCAGTATCCCAAGGGACTGGAAAGCCACCCCAGCCTGACCAGGTAACTTTGTGCTGCTGCAGGATGTGGCAAAGTCCTTTTCCAGCCCTGGCAGCATTACAAGCTTGGAGTTTCATCAACCAAAACACCCACTGGGAGCTTGCTTGCCTCAGAAAGTGCATTTTATTCACTCAGTTTAGGATGCACCCGTCCAGATTTGACTTCAAACTGATGAATTACATTGAATTTTAGCAGGAATTCAAACCTCCCCACAGCATTGCAGAAATCATTTCAAATATATTGAGAATAAGCTGTATCCCATTGGAAATCTGCTTTTAAGGAGGAATGTGCAGCCCTTCCATCAGCAAGAGCCTGGGCTGGGCAGGGACAGCAGAAGAGCAGGGGACAGAGCTGGGACAGCAGAGGGAGAAGCCCAATACTCACAGGAAGCTTTGTGAAGGCAGGATTGGTGACATGTTTTCCAAAGGCATCTTCCTGGAATTGCAGCAGCTGCACCACCAGCCCAGCCAGTGTTTTATTGGTAGGAGCATCTGCTTGAACGTACTGCAAGAGAAAAAAAGCAAGTGTTGAAGTTGGGCAGGGGGGAATTCAGGCTGCACTGGTGGCACCACAGCTCCCTTCACCTGGAGAGAAGAGTTTTAATGTTCTGGGATGTGGCTGGGAAGGGTTTGCACAGGAGAAGCACCAACATTTCCCAAGCTTTAGGCTACAGAAGCAGCAGCCACCTGCGGCTCAGCCCCAGCTCCTCAGGGCCAGGGTTAGCCAGGGATGGAGGGCTCTGAGCTGATCTCAGCCCCCAAGAAAGGAGCACCCTGAGCCTGCCACATACACAGAGCTGTGTGCAGGAACTGGCATCTCCTGCTGGCATCAGGCACTAACTAATGCCCAGAGCAGCCCTTGGCTGCCAACAGCACGTCCTGAAAGAGGGAAAGGCTCAGCCACACAACTGCACTCGGCGTGTTTTGGGACAATCTTCTGACAAAAGGTGAATGTAAAAGGGAAACCACAGCATGGAATAGAGAGGTTTTATTACTCCTGAGACTGCAGGATTCACTCACTGGATGTCACCTGGCTGAGCCAGAAGCCTTCCAAGAGGAGAACAAACATCACTTTTCCAGGTAGAACATGGAGCAATTGGAGCTACCCCAGCTGGCTAACTCTGAGCCTTTGCTCTTCCCTCAAATTAGATTCTTCTAAATCCCCTTAAAGCCCCTGGTTTTTAAAGCCAGAACCCTCAAAGCTTTAAAGCTGAGGTGGCAAATGCCAGTCAGACCTGACTGAGCTTCACAGAGCAGCAGCTCCAGAGCCAAAGACACCGCAGAGACACCGAGGGAATGGAAACAATTATCATTTCAGGGTCTGATCACCTCGAGATCTGAGTTCCTCCAGCACTTTCTCAGGGGCAGAGCCACATCTGAGAAATTAAATCTTGCCAATTTAAAGGACACAAATTCCCAGGAGGCTCCCGGGTGTCCTGTCCTGGGTATAAATCCTGCACCAGAAACACGAGCCTGGAAAGAACTGCAGGCTAAAATTCCAAAGCTGCATTTTTCTTTGCCCTCTTCCCTCCCCCAGGAATGAATGTTTTAATTATATCAGAATCACAGAATATCCTGAGTAGGGAGGGATCCACAAGGATCACTGAGTCCAACCCCTGCTCTGTGCAGGACTTTGGACACGGGATGGAGGGACAGGATGAGGGGGAATGGCTTTAAAGAGAAAGAGGCAGGGTTAGATGGGGTATTGGGGAGGAATTCCTGACTGGGAGGGTGGGGAGGGGCTGGGATGGAATTCCCAGAGAAGCTGGGGCTGTCCCTGGATCCCTGGCAGTGCCCAAGGCCAGGCTGGATGGAGTTTGGAGCAGCCTGGGACAGTGGGAGGTGTCCCTGCCCATGGCAGGGGTGGCACTGGATGGGCTGTAAAGTCCCTTCCAGCCCAAACCAGGCTGAGATTCTATGAACCTCTTCCAAAAAAAACAAATCCAGAAGAGGTGGCATCCTTGTACTGACTTACTCTATTTTTTCCCCCAGTATTTTCCTTCAGAGAAAGAGGAAAATGGCATGAGACTACACCTTGCAAAGGCTGTTCTTAGACATGGCAAGATTTTCAGGCACTCACTGCTTGACTTTCAGATCCCATTTGTACCTCTTGCAGGAGGCACTGACAGCTGGAAGCTGTAAAGGAAGGCAGCACCAGGAGCTCCCCATCCTACTCTGCACGGCCACTACCCTGCAGATCCTCTTTATGGCAAGCCCAATACTTTGTCTGAGGTTCTCCCTGAACAATAAGGGGGAAAACCCTTCAAAAAGCAGCACAAGATTCTCTCCTTCATTTCTGCCCCCTAATGAGCAGCACAAATGGATCTTTAAGCAGCAAAATGAGGCAGATGATTTGCTGATCAATCCACAGTGGGTTTGAGGGATCACAAAGGATTCAAGTCCCAACAGATCTCCAGGTTTTCCCCAGGTTTTCCCCTTGTCTTCACAAAGAGACCCTGCAGCAAATAAAGGTTTTCAAGCAGTGAATGATGCCCTGTTCCACAAGAGGATTTTGTTCACGTGCTGAAATGTCCAATGCGTGGACACAGCAAAGAGTTTTCCAACATTCCCACAACAATTAGAAACACAAAACCACCCCCATATCCTTAAGCAGAAAAAATATGTGGTCAAAAATGAATTCAGAGAGCAAGCAGAGGAGAAATGCCTCATGCAGGGAGAGCTGCACTGCAGCTGCCCCGACAGCCTTTGTCACCAACAGCAGGGACAGATCCACAGCCAGCCCTGACGTGGGCACTGACCTCAAATAACCACATCAGGGCTGTGGCCCCGGGCACAAACCTTCCCCCAAAACAAAGAACATTGCAGCTCACACCACTACACCACAGCAACAGGGAAACCCACATGGAAATGCTTTGATTTGGGCTACAACCCTCGTTCATTTTCAAAGGTGAGAACACAAAAGAGCTGCAGAGAGCAAACCTCCCTGGGATTAAACCTGAGCCAGTCCCCAGGAAATCCTCACCAGGGACAGCAGAGCTCCAAACCCTCCCCGTCCCCAGGAAATCCTCACCAGGGACAGCAGAGCTCCAAACCCTCCCCGTCCCCAGGAAATCCTCACCAGGGACAGCAGAGCTCCAAACCCTCCCCGTCCCCAGGAAATCCTCACCAGGGACAGCAGAGCTCCAAACCCTCCCCGTCCCCAGGAAATCCTCACCAGGGACAGCAGAGCTCCAAACCCTCCCCGTCCCCAGGAAATCCTCACCAGGGACAGCAGAGCTCCAAACCCTCCCCGTCCCCAGGAAATCCTCACCAGGGACAGCAGAGCTCCAAACCCTCCCCGTCCCCAGGAAATCCTCACCAGGGACAGCAGAGCTCCAAACCCTCCCCGTCCCCAGGAAATCCTCACCAGGGACAGCAGAGCTCCAAACCCTCCCCGTCCCCAGGAAATCCTCACCAGGGACAGCAGAGCTCCAAACCCTCCCCGTCCCCAGGAAATCCTCACCAGGGACAGCAGAGCTCCAAACCCTCCCCGTCCCCAGGAAATCCTCACCAGGGACAGCAGAGCTCCAAACCCTCCCCGTCCCCAGGAAATCCTCACCAGGGACAGCAGAGCTCCAAACCCTCCCCGTCCCCAGGAAATCCTCACCAGGGACAGCAGAGCTCCAAACCCTCCCCGTCCCCAGGAAATCCTCACCAGGGACAGCAGAGCTCCAAACCCTCCCCGTCCCCAGGAAATCCTCACCAGGGACAGCAGAGCTCCAAACCCTCCCCGTCCCCAGGAAATCCTCACCAGGGACAGCAGAGCTCCAAACCCTCCCCGTCCCCAGGAAATCCTCACCAGGGACAGCAGAGCTCCAAACCCTCCCCGTCCCCAGGAAATCCTCACCAGGGACAGCAGAGCTCCAAACCCTCCCCGTCCCCAGGAAATCCTCACCAGGGACAGCAGAGCTCCAAACCCTCCCCGTCCCCAGGAAATCCTCACCAGGGACAGCAGAGCTCCAAACCCTCCCCGTCCCCAGGAAATCCTCACCAGGGACAGCAGAGCTCCAAACCCTCCCCGTCCCCAGGAAATCCTCACCAGGGACAGCAGAGCTCCAAACCCTCCCCGTCCCCAGGAAATCCTCACCAGGGACAGCAGAGCTCCAAACCCTCCCCGTCCCCAGGAAATCCTCACCAGGGACAGCAGAGCTCCAAACCCTCCCCGTCCCCAGGAAATCCTCACCAGGGACAGCAGAGCTCCAAACCCTCCCCGTCCCCAGGAAATCCTCACCAGGGACAGCAGAGCTCCAAACCCTCCCCGTCCCCAGGAAATCCTCACCAGGGACAGCAGAGCTCCAAACCCTCCCCGTCCCCAGGAAATCCTCACCAGGGACAGCAGAGCTCCCAACCCTCCCCGAGCAGCCCCTGGCTGGGGGCTGTGCAGGCAGGGTGGATGGATGGATGGATGGATGGATGGATGGAGCAAGGGCCCTCCTTCCCCAGCAGCCAGCCCAGCCCTGCCCCAGCTCATTCCTGGCAGGGACCCAGGGATGCCACCCCTGCCCAGAGCTCTCTGCCTGCACACCCTCCTGGGCAGCTCCAGGACACAGACAGACCCCCAGGCAGTGCCAAAGGCTCCCATCCTCTCTACCTCAACCTTCACCGGCACTTTAAAATCCACCACACCCTCCTCCCTGCCTCCCAAAACTCAACTGCTCCAGCCTAGCCCCAGAGGGACAGAGCTGGCAGAGCCCCAGGGAGCAATATATTGGTCTGGACACCACCAGCACACCGGGATGGCTCCTTGGGGAGCACAGCTATAAGCTCAGGGGCTGCATCCTTCACCAGGCAGATGCTAAAAACCTCCCAAACTACCTCACAAACAGATTTTATAGACGAGAAATAACTCTGCTTTGGGACAGCCCATTTTAACAGAAAGCATGTGTGACTTGCTGAGAAAGGAACTACCTAAACAATGCAAAATGTTAGAGATACATGAGCATTAATACAATAAAAAGTGAACTGCCCAGTTTATTTCTAACTGTGGATTTCTGATTAACTATGGTGACATCAAGGTGTCCATTACAGTCCACAGATTACTATGGACAAGGGTCTGGAGGGACAGCACACAGGGAATGGCTTTAAACTGAAAGAGAGAATGTTTAGATGGGATAATGAGAAGGAATTCCTGGCTGGGAGGGTGAGGAGGGACTGGGATGGAATTCCCAGAGAAGCTGTGGGTGCCCCTGGATCCCTGGCAGTGCCCAAGGCCAGGCTGGATGGGTTTAGAGCAGCCTGGGACAGTGGGAGGTGTCCCTGCCATGGCAGGGGTGGCACTGGGTGGGCTCTGAGGTCCTTCCCACCCAAAGCAGCCCAGGCCCCTGACACTGTACTGTGGGAATCTTCAGATCCCCAGGCCTGGACAAACCTGGACAAACCCTGGCACAAACCCATTCCCAGCTCCTGGGGAAGGAAAACTCCAACAGCCCAGAGAAGCCCAAGGCTGGGCAGGAGCTGGGCACCTCCTGCACCTCTGATGCACAGAGACAGCACCACCTGATCCCAGACACCTCACACACACACAGGAGCCTGGGAGAAACAATTTCATTTTCTGTCTTTGTGTTTGCTGCCCATCACCGAGTTTTCCAAGGTCCAGTGGAAGCCGTCCACACTACTACTTAAACCTCTTCCTTTATTTATTAACTACTCTCTGGAGACACAGAGCCCTCCCCAATACTTGTCATTTTCTAGGGACACAGAGCCCTCCCCAACACTTGTCATTTTCTAGGGACACAGAGACCTCCCCAATATTTGTTATTTTCTAGGGACACAGAGACCTCCCCAATACTTGTCATTTTCTAGGGACACAGAGACCTCCCCAGTATTTGTTATTTTCTAGGGACACAAAGAGCCCCCCCAATTTCTGTTGTACTCCAGAGACACAGAAAACTCTCCAACATTAAAACCTTGTCTAACCCAGAGACAAGAATGAGAACATCTGCAATTGCAGTTCTCTGACTCTCCCTGCCCTTTGGGACCTGTGGACCCTTGACCAAGCTCATTGCTGCTCCTGGATCCTTTCCAACTGGTGCCCAGTGTCCCTGGAGCTCCCAGAGCTGGACACACCAACTACTGCTGACAGTTTCACCACTGAGATGCACAAACATCCATTTTTAAGATGTTTAAGATGTATAAACTGGACCAAAGCCAGTTAAGATCACCACACACCCCTCTGGGAGAAGCCACACACCTACAGCAGGACGAAAACAGGCACAAGATGAACCAGGCCACTGACTGCACATCCAAAACGGAACCAACCTTTCCCTCTGGAGTATTAAAGGTGGAATTCCCTCCATCTTTAAACAAGAGTATCAGCTTTCTTGTTTCCCCAAACTAAAATAATTTTCCATTTTTAAAACGCATTTTCACAGCAATATTCCAAAATTCATTTGCCCTGTAAAGATTTCTCCTTAGCCCAACTCTAACCACCTCCTGGAGTTGCCAGAAATAAATATCTAAGTTTTACAGCCCATTTGAATGGAGGGGTTTTTCCTTGGCTCCCATTCCTGCCCGGCTGGGGGGTTTTGGAGTCACAGCAAACACCTTTCTGTGGGGTTTGGGAGTCACAGGAAACACCTTTCTGTGGGGTTTAGGAGTCACAGCAAACACCTTTCTGTGGGGCTGTGGAGTCACAGCAAACACCTTTCTGTGGGGTTTGGGAGTCACAGCAAAC